>WBNH01008553.1:163738-178866 GCA_013401255.1 Urocolius indicus
CGGCACGGCACGGCACGGCACGGCACGGCACCGCCCGGCACGGCACGGCACGGCACGGCACGGCACGGCACCGCCCGGCACGGCACGGCACGGCCCGTTCCGCTCCGCCGCGGGGCAGGGGATGGAGCGCCGACCCGCGGCATGATGGAGTACCCGCCTGCGCCCGCGGCCCGCCGTCAGGGCGTCCCTGGAACCGGCGCTCGCCGCCTGTGTCGGCCCCGGCTCTCCTCCTGGGCTTCCAGGAACGAGCCCACCCGTGGCCCAGCAGGATCCCCCCCCCGCTCCACTCGGCTTCAGCGGCTTAGACTGGGAAGCATGGCTAAGGGCACCCTTGACCTTCAGAGGTGTCTGCTTCTTAATGCTTCTCTGCGGCAATGCCGAGGGCAGCGTGTGCCCAAACACAGTCTTCTTTCAGTCGTAAAAAACATTCGTGTTCTGCAAGGGGGTTGGACTACATGATCTCTAAAGGTCCCTTCCAACCCCTACCATTCTATGATTCTGTGTGACTCGTACCTTCACCACCTCTTGTGAACCGATGAATGCCGCTTCACAGCCTACTGTGGTAGCTGCCACTTGAATGGTGCTCTGGACACGCAACCTTGCACAACTCTGCTTGCAGTGACTTTCTCATTTCTTTAAATGCAGATAGATACATCTTAGCTTTTGGGAAAAGTGGTGAAAGAGATTCCTTAGAAACAGACTGGGTAGTTTGGAGGTGTACGGGTGGCTTCTAGAAGTTTATGAGTAAACCCCCCCATACATACATATTAGTGGCAAAAATAACTGTGTTGCACAAGAGCAAGACTTCACAGATGCATACGATGGGTATGGAAGAGTGTTTAAGTCCTGTGTTACCTGATAGAGGTGAACTTGCTTTAGCAGGAGGCTGGACTAGATGGTCTCTAGAAGTCCCTTATAACCTCTACCGTTCTGTGATTCTGTGAAAGTCGTTTTTTCAGCTGAGTTACTTTTCTAAGGTTAACTTTTACCATCAGAGTGATTTGATTGCTTCAGTTGCAAAGGCCAGTTCTTTAGTCACAATAAATGCATCTACAGTGACCAGCATCAATCACAATATGCTAATTTACATTAATTGGGTACTTGGCGTGCATCTCCTTTGCCTTTGACACAGTAATAGCATGCTAACTTTCTGTTAGTTATGTGAAGTATAAGGATATATTTAATCTTCTCCCATGATTATTAACAAATTGATCTATTGAATTATGTAACCATATTATTCCCCTCTAAATGAGATCGATTGCTTAAGAACATATTAATAAAACACAAAGGCAAAGGAGTGACAAAAGCACGAACACTAATTTTCAGGGAAACAAGTTTGTGTTTAGCAATTTCAGACACTGGCTCCTGAAGTAGTGTGTGTCTATGCTCACATGTAAAGTTGCAACATTAAAGCTGTGGTTTGTTTTCCATTAAAAGAAAAATCCCTGTTTCTCAGGCCAAAATCATCCGAGGCTTTTGTGTTTATTAAGGAACTTACACGTTTTTTTTCTGGTAAGGACCCAACGCCATACAAGCACTGCCTCTTCTGATTGAGTAAGCCATTTTGTAAAGATAGGAAAAAAATCATACTAAAGCTGCTCACTAGCAAGATGCTTCCAGTTCTCACTGGGAATTAAAGCAGGTGAGCTATACATCTTTGAAAAATTAGGTTAATTATGGAAATAGCACACGACCCTTAACTAGAGTGGCACTAAATACTACTGAAATACGGTGGGAACGGAAGACAAATGGCAAGGGCACTCTGCTGTGTGCAGCACTATGTGCTGCTGAGGGTGTAAATCTCTTTTCTTTTTAAAAATAAATTCTTCATTTATGTTTATATCCTGCGAAGCTGTTGGAGCATCCTGCTTGCTTAACACTAGGATCAGCTGAAAACTATGTCCCTGATTCTGACTGCCCTTGCACTTATGGGTTAACTCTACATCATTGAAAGGGACTAGTTGCTTAAGGGAAATTGGTCAACACAGTCAGCCCTGTCCAGTTTGGGTTTGCATACTTGCACCCAAGTATGGGGTAGACATTCCTATGGTAGTACAGCATATTTAATACTTATTCAGTGACTGGAGTGACTCACTGCCCTTTATTAGCTTTCTGTCATCCTCGGAAATGTTGGTGATTTTTTTCTCCAAAGAGTAAAGCAAAGAACAGCTGTCCAAATATTGGTTATGGCTCAGCAGTCAATGGGGATTTCCACTCACAGAGATACCAAGTCTCTGACAAGTGAAGAGAGAAGCCAAAAACACTGATGTCAGAAGTTTTGATTCAGTAAGCAAAACTACATTACAACACTCCAACGAGGTCAAGAAGACAGGAATACTTAGCTGGAATTTCTATTAGGAATAGAAACAAACAGATTTCATTTCAGAACTAAGATATCTGTAGAAACAAACACTTCCCTAGATGAGAAAGGCTTACAACTGGATTCCGGTCCATAGTCTTTTATCTAGTAGATGACAGAGAAGAAAAAGGCTGGAACGTGCAGCATTTCAGCAAGTCTCAGTGGCTGAATATACCCTCATGTGCTGCAGCTGGTGTTGGTAGCTGTAAGGCAAGGCTGAAAGCCTACTGTAAATTACACTGGAAGCCAGATTGATCAAAAAACTCCTGGTATCAAGAGGTTATATGATGATGACCTGGTGTCATTGCAGATGTGATCTATAAAAGAGAAGGTGAAGGTTAGAATTCTGCATTGATTAACGTCATTCATTGTCTACACTGGGTACTCAAAACCTTTTCCTCGGCTTGAGTAACAACCTGCAAACATTCCCCTATTTGTAGTGTTACCCTAATATTAGTGTGATGATACCAGGTATTTCAAGTAACACCTTCACTCCCTGTAGCAGTGTGCTTGGTGTATCTCCTAACCTTGTCTGGAGCAGTGTGTTCTTCTCTGGGGATGTTTTTAAAAGGCCATCTGATTGACAGAAGAAAATTTAAGTTGCATCTCAAGATCAGTCAAGAAGAGGTAAGATGGAAAGGGAAGGTCTCAGCAGTTGTACTTGAGGGCATTGTACCAGTCTGAAACAGTAATTTACCGTATTTGCCCATTTCTTGCAATCAGCAGTGAAACAGATTTTGAAAGCAAATGAAGGCTGGTTGTATACAATTCTTCTCTCTTTTTTTTTTTTTCCTTTTTTTGTTGTAATTTACCAGACTCCATCTGTTTCCCCACTTCTTCAGTAGAGAACATCTTTGCTCTAAAATGAATCCCTATTTTCTTTGCGGATGAAATGATGTGCTAGCTGCTGCTACCTGTTTGCCTGTCTCTTCTCCTGTCTTTCCTCAGGTCATCTGACTAGACAGATTGCCCTGGATATGGAAACCTTGTCAATTAAAATCAGAATCCAGGGCAGTATGTTTCCACATAATGCTTTACTTTTGACTAAACACTTAATTGTGTTAAAGACAGTGGGTTAATAAAAAGATGTTCTAGTGGGATGCCTGCTTTGGTGGGTCCTCAGCTCACACCGTGTCCTACCACTGGCTGTACTTGAGCCTGCTCCCATGGCTCCCTCTGCTAATTGTGAAGCTAATGGTTACTTGTAAATATTACTTCTGTCTGCTACACATACAGTGCCAGCGGGTAGCTGTCATTACCAGTTTCCAGAGGATTTGAGTAGGTATATAGGGTGTTGCTCCTACTCTCAATTTGGAAAAAATCCTGCAGATCTACGAAACTTTATGAAATTGGGGACTCATAAAACAGCCTCCTTTTCAACATTAACACCGTCATGGTTTGTGTGGAGCCATTTCT
Source organism: Urocolius indicus (assembly GCA_013401255.1). Lineage (NCBI taxonomy): Eukaryota > Metazoa > Chordata > Aves > Coliiformes > Coliidae > Urocolius > Urocolius indicus. The sequence continues at coordinate 167,514 of WBNH01008553.1, forward strand.
AGTAATGGGGAAGGGACTGTAAAGATGGCTCCAGTAAGAAGTTCCTTGAAACTCTCTCCAGCTCTGAGCCAGACCTACTTCTGAGGCTGAGCCAACTAGATGCCTCCACAATCACTTTTTAAGAAGATGAAGAAGCCTTTTCTTTCTTGCTGTTCATTCTTTCTTTCTTCTCTTTTGGCTGGTGGTGGTGCAAGGAGTAGGAAGAGAGAGAGGAGTGAACACGTGTACCCCAAGGTCAGTGAGGGAAGAGAGGAGGAGGTGTGCTGGAGCAGAGACTCCCCTGCATCCTGTGGAGAGGACTGGTGAAGCAGTGATTTGTTTGCAGTTCATTAAAGACCCCAGGCGGGGAGCAGTGTCTATGCCAAGAGGAGACCATGTCTTGTGGGAGGGACCCCATATTCACAGAAGCTGTAGCTGTTGGGAAGAAGTTCATTATGGACTGTGTCCTGTGGGAGGGACCTTGTATAGGAGCAGGGAAAGAATGCCAGGAGTCTTCCTCCCCTGAGAAAAGCAGCAAAGACCATCTGTGAGAGACTGACCACATCCCCCATTCCATACCCCTCCTCCCTCCCTGAGCCATTGAAGGGGGAGGAGGTAGAGATATTGGGAGCAGTGAGCTGGGCCCGGGAAGAAAGGAGGGATGGGGGAGGGAGATCTTAAAGTGCTGGTTGTAATTCTCTCATCATCCTACTCCCTTTCTGCTTTCGTTCTGGTTTGTTTCTTGTAGGTAGTAGAATAAACTTACCTACTTTCCTCTCTAAGTCGAGTACTGGAGTCTGTTTTGCCCAGAACCATAACTGGCAGTGAGCCCTCCCTGCCCTTGTCTCAATCCACAACATCCTTAGATACCTTTTTTTCTTCCATCTCACTGGGGCCCTTGTTGTTCTAAGGATGGTGGAGGTGGATGGGAGGCAGTGAGCATGAGACTGTCGTGGTGCTTCATTGCTGGCTGGGCAAAACGGTGACAACACAAGTGTATTTTAGATTTAAGGGAATCAGAAGTGATAAAATCTGGTTTTAGATGTAATGAGTCTTCTCTGTGGCCTTTCTCAAAGGGGTTCATCTGTCCTCACTGTCTTGAGCTTCTGAGATTCCATGTATGGTTGAGACATGCTGGAGTTTTTCCTCTCCCATGTGGTCTTCCATTTGAAGTGGCATTACAGAGGCCATGGATGCTAAAGAGAAATAAGATGACAATTGGATCACGTTATACTTCTACATGCAAAGAAGAGGTGACCTTTTAATGTTTTGAACACAGCATCTTATTGTAGATTAAGGGGAATGATTCATGCTCTCCTATGTCGTTTCTACCTTTTATGTGAAGATGATCTGCTTTAGATTCCTGCTGCTACTAAAACCCCTTCTTACTGCTCACTGCAGAGAGCTTTTTGCAAAGTTCATGCAGCAAAATGCTCAACAAAACTGTTCAGCTCATTGGCACTGTGTAGTCTGGGGAAAAAGAGAGAAAGGAAAAAATGAAAAATGAGAAGTAATTTGATACAGTTTAGCCAGCATGTAGATACTCCTGGAATTTAACATTCAGGTATGATAGCGTAAGGAATAAATAGTCTTTGAAATCAAAACCGTTTGCTATTACCAAGTAGGTCATATTTCCAGCCACTGTTTCTCAATATGTAAATATGAGCAGTGATTGCTTTAGAATAGATATAATTATATATTCAACAGAATGCATAATTTTTCCCAATGAACCATAGTTAATTTTATCTGAAAATTAGTGATTACCATTTTGGTTTTAATTACAGAGTACGAAATGCATCTTCAGTGTTAAAAGATAGACTCATCTCTGTTTCATATACCCCAAGTCACTTGTGGAATAACCAATGTCACTTTGCGATTGTTAAAGATACTAAAAAAACGAATTAGAAGATATCCTGGAAAATGAAAGATTAATGTTTAGATTAGGACCTCTGGCAACTAAAGGACCATCTTTCAAGTAGCCCTACATAAGGGACCTTATTCCCGGCACAATATTTTGTAGTTACGTGCATACAGCTATTCTGTGTATCCATGAGAGATCTGGGTCTGGGGACAGACCAGAGAGAAGAGAATGGTATTAGCTTGTTTTATTCTGGATACACACACTTACTTCTGTGTCTTTCTCTCTGTTCATGCTACCTAGGTAACCCACACCTGGTAGGGAGATATAGGAGATAATATGAGGTCTGAAAGCAGGATGGATGGTCTCACTAAAGCGTTATACAGAGGAGAAAGCTCGCGAGTGAAAGAGTACACTAACATCTCTAAAAATCACTGCCATGTCACATAGAAAAGAAATGCAAGCAAGCAAGACTTTTCCTTCCACGTGCAGCCCACCTCGTTCCATCCTCCCCAATGGATGAAATGTGGATGAAAAACACTGACAATTCTTTCTTCACATGAAGGAGAGAAAAGTCTTACCTCCTGCTATCTGGGTCACGATAAAATGATCCTGGTGGAGGCATTCTTCCACACTCCTCACTCTAAAATATTTAGACTCAAAAATGCAGCTGAGTTTGGTCAGAGACGATGGGTTCAGCCTAGCAGGCTTCAATGTAAACATTTACTGAAGTGCTTGCAAAGTTTGTGTTATGTTGTGGGCTAGGATCTTATGGACTGGAGAGGCCAGCCTGTCTTTAGGAGGAGCTGACTAATACACGCATTATCCTACATTTTCATTAGTACCAGTGGGAAGATTTAAACGTGGAATATTTTGCAAATGAAGAAACCAGACAGGGGCAAAATGTATACCCAAGGATCATTAGTATTCAACTTGAGAGCAGCTTCTGTGGGAGCATATATGTACTCGTTGCAATATCCTGAAAATAATTGCATACATATGTGTGTTAACCCCACCCTCCAGTGGTATCAGTAGACTTACCCTAAGTTTTATGTCGAGTTGCAAATTAAGGGAAGAGACTTTAAGAGTGTTGAACACATGGCTGCCGTCCAATACTTCAGTATGGCACTCACCCAAGAAAATGCTCCAAAGGCAGCCTAATCAGGACAGAATTCCTGGCAAAAGTACATTTTCAGACAAGGCTCGCTCTCTTTTTCCAAAGCAGAAAACTCCTTTGATGGAAGGTACAGAGAGAGTTTAAGAACATTCTCAGGTGCCCTTTTTCACAAACTGAAAATCAGACACAAAGAGCTGGGAAGGAAAATTGCAGGACTCATTTTGACACTATTCCTGATCCCAATCGGGCCTTGCAGGCTGAGTAACAGCCAGCTGATTTCATTTTAGTTCTCATTTTTTTTTCACTTCTGACCACAGACGCAAGGTTTTAATTCTGCTTAAGAATTAAAGTCCCTAAGACTTAATCTGTATCATAAAGTTGACTTACATTTCCTCATAATGGGCTACCCAGCTTTAGTTTTCTACCAATAAACATTTAAAAATGCTGGGTTTGAGGTTTTTTTTTTTTTGTTGGGGTTCCACCTACCCCCCCATTTAATTGCTTCTGCACTGCTCTTCACACTTCACATAGGCCAGTTCTGGCAAATGGCTATACTCAGAGTTGTGGTTTGTGGCAAAGAAAAAGAAAGTGATGTGTTGGAGAAAAGATGGGAATGACTCAGTAACTCAGCAGTGGTGAAAACAGGCTGTGGGAGCTATGGCAGCTGGTGCAACCCCTCAGGATCTTCACTGCTAGGGCAATAGAAAGACACAACGTCTTCCTTCAGCTCTGTGAGGTGTAGTTTTGGAAGGAAAGTGTGGCTTTAGGTCTGCTGACATCATGGAAATGCTTTGCCTCCTTCTGACTTCAAAGAAAGCCAAATGGATTAGGCCTGCCAAATATGTGGCATTTGGGAATATAAAAGCACAAGCCACTCAGGCCAGATGAGTGAGAGCCCTCCAGGAAAGCCCCACCAGGATGAGAACACAACTAACAAACTTGAAAAATTACAAACCTTGGATTTGGAAAATTGATTAACATGCAATTCCCTGCACTAATAAACATGGTGGGTTTTTTCCTTAAAAAATTCCAAGCAGTTATTCTAAACGTAAGTATTTCCCTCCTGTTTTCAGTCCAGACACTGAAATTGTGCAAATGCGTCAGCATATGATTAAAATAAAAAAGCAGAACACGCTAGTCATCTGTATGTATCTGTTCTCCAATTAGAAGACATAAAAATGTAAATAAAATATCAGGTGTCTTCCATAGTAAACATTTTATTGTTCATTTATAGCAGACATAAAATAGCTTGAAAAACCTCAATTTTTGAAATAAAGATCTCCGATTCTTGTTACCTTGGATATCATGTTCAGCAAGTAAGAATATAATACCATTCCAGGAGGGGAATGTAATAAAGCTTTTTATTGAAGTTATATTAAATGTGGGCTACTGGATTTGGATTCTCACTTTTTGTACTTCTAAAAACAAAACAAACAACTTAAGCTCAGGTCAAATTCGAGAGTTTCTTAGCTGCTGCCTTGGGCCTTCCCTGTTTGGAGCCCACCTTGAAAAGGACACAGAAGTGTGTGCCCAGGCATTGTAGTCATGTGTAAGGGCCCAGGCATATGAAAGCAGCAATGGGATGCTGCTGGGATGAGCTCTGTGGTTACCGGCCAAAACCCTGATGGTAGACTATGTGCAGAAGAAACAGGAGGCAACACCTCATATAGGCCTTCAGAGCTGCTACATTTAGGCCAGAGCAAAGGTGAAGGAGGCCACTGAGGCTGACAATGAAGGCAACAAACCAAAGAAGAGCCAGGGAAAGGTACAGAGAGGTTAGGCAAGCCGAGCAGGGAAATGGGAAGATGAAGTGATGAACAAAATAGGAGACAATGGTTATATTTCAGAAAGGCAAAAAAAGAGTCTTAGTGCAGCAATTTTTAAGGTATCAGGTAACACCTGCAGTTACGTGTAATCACATCTCTGTAGCATCAGGGTACTTGTTCTGGGCTCATGTCCTGTCTTTTCTAAGACTCCCACAGGTTTTGGACTCTATTGTTTTAGATTTTCAGGCTTAAAAATTCCAGTAGTAAAGTTCGAAACCTGTAGCTGTTAGAATAATGGCAGATCTCTAGGGAGAGCAAACACTTCCATGTAGATAATTTATTAGCAGCAGGAATAGAAGCCTGTATCAGCATTTTACTGGTGGATAAATCAGTGGGTTTGCTAATGATGTTTCAGTTCTCCTGATTGAATTGGATTTGTAAGAGGAAATGCAGCTGCAGACTGAATTGCTTCATACGACAAGAGAAAAAAAAATGAGTAGCCAATCCTCAGCACCCTGGGTTTCTGTATATATGAGATAATTTAGCTTCAATTCCTGTTGTTATTATACATGCAAATGAAATTATCAATGCCTTTATATAATCACTTCCTGGATCATGAGGTTTTGCCTGTTGGTGTGCAAGAGAAATTTCTTTCCCTTGTTTTAACCACCGTTTAACACTAAATCCTAGTCCTGTGAGAGTTTTATTATATTATAGATACAAATCATTCAGAGGACATTGGAAGTGAACAGAAAATACTGGAACTGCCTGTAGTTATGAGAGCGCTATTATTTATTTGGAGACAGGGTCCATTACCTTGTGCTATTATCTGCATGCTACATATGTTGAGTTTTGCATATTTGATGTTTACTTAACATGCATATCAGGTTCTTTTAACAACAGTGTTTTGGAGATGATCTGGCTAAGTGCCCTCATCAGCCTCTTGCTAGGTTATTCTCTGAGGTTCCAGCCAGTAAATCTCTCTATGTTTTAAGCTCTAAGTAGGCTACTGCTCCCCCTCCAAAGGATCATGCTGAGCTGAAGCAATGCCCACTGGAAAAGTAGAAAACAGGATGCCAGCTGGCAAAGAAGGATGAAAAGAGAGAAAAAGAGATAAAATCATTCTTAAATTGAGAAACTGCCTTAGCAGCATTCTCATCTGCTGGGTGGAAATAGATCATGGTTGCCTGGTTGGTCTTTCAAATGGCTGAGCTCCTAAATTACAGTTACGCGTTGCCGATGGAGAGATGGAGTTGACAGAGATGTACTGTTGAGACACACTATAAATTAAACAGATGGATTGTGAAGTCCAGGCTCTGTATCCAGTAATTGTTCCTCCCACTAGAGGAAAGTTTTACAAAAGCTTCCCTTGGTGCTCAACAGGATTGTGGTGGTTTCTTTGCACTGTGACTTTAAAAAGGCTTTAGTCAGTAGTGAAGTGGGGATATTTACTCTGCGTGACTGACTGGAGTCTACCCAGAGAAGGGAGAGATGAACTGGTAGTGGCACCCATCCTACCGCTTGCACAGCAGTGATGAAGTTTTGTGGTTTAATTAGGAGAAGAGGAGGGAGTGCTCTTCCCACAGCCACTGATGCAATGCTGTGGGAAGGGTCTTGGCACTTTCTTGGAACACTTTCAGCATTCATAGTACAAGAGGCACTGATCTTTTTTTTTTTTGGTCTTCTAGATTAGTCCTTCTCATTTGCTTTGGTGGCTACTGGGCATCATTTCATGCCCTAGGAGTGGGAGGCAAACAGTGGTGTGGCAGCTGAGAGAGCAGAATTGGGCTGCAGAAGGGTGAGTGTTGGAGTAGAGGGATACAAGCTGGTTAGATGTCTCTGTGAGAAAGAGGATGAGGAAGCAGGAAGAGAAGGTAGGTGGACTGAAAACAATGGAGGTAAGAGAAACCTTGGAAACTGCTCAGCTGGATCCTTGGAGATCTAAAGTATAACGGACATTGCCAGAAAAATGCATCACCGTGCACATCCATTTAACACCAGCTAGATCTGTGGAGATGGCAACAGTGGGAGAGGCAGCGTAGGCATTTTTCCTACATTCAGTATGCATTCAGATGTTATCTCAAGCCCTGCAAAGTTAGGCTGCTAAGCCATTCAACATTTTAAAGGTTGCTTGGCTGAGAAGTACTAAAAACCCCTCACATTTTATTTCTGGAAACCAGGAAATTAGAATAGAACTGGAAAACCAACAAACAAAATGCTTTTTTTTTTTGTCTCTTTTTCTTCATAATTATTATTATAAGTTTGGACACTTTACTAGGAAAAAAAATCTGCATTGTACTTGAGATTCTGCTCTAAGCTTTCTAGCATTATAGTGGTTTTACAGCATTTCATGCTTCAAAAGCCTGGCATGAAGGAAGTTAAACTACTAAACCAAAATTATTCAATTACTGGGCTTTAATATGGCATTTTCAAGTTTCAACAATGTATGTTTTATTCCAGTAGGATGTGGCATTTCTTGGACTGAAGTGAGCAATGCTGTCACGCTGATGGGGACTATGGCACTGCAGGCTATGCCTAGAATGACAGTTTCCACACTGTAACACAAGCCATTACTGCACTTAATGATTATCAATGTATTTACCACAAAAAAACCCCAAACTTTAGCCATAGCTGTGCTGTAGAAACAGATTTAACTTTGCTAGACTTGCATAATGCAAGTAACACTGCTAGACTAAAAGAGATATTGAAGAGAAGAGGCTACAGTAAGGCAGCTCTTTTTCTCTTTCCAAACAAGATTTAACTGCTGTTGACAGGGAAAGTACAGGACATCTTTCTAGAGCAGGTCTGCATGGTATAACACACTTGTGAAGGGCAAACAACTAATCTCTTTAAAAAAAAATTCTCCACAGAAGTACTTTTGCGCTCCAGAGATATGTTTGTTCTCTCACACTGGAGAGCGCAAACTGAAGAGGGATGTGCTTAGCAGAACAAGTAAAAGAGGGAGCACTGGACACTTATTTTGTCAGTCACTCTATTTTGTTTCTTTGCTGATAGAGGAGAGCAGTTCTGGAGTAAGAACTTTCATAGCACAATGCAGCTGTTCTTTCTGGTATGTCCCTGAAATGAATTCATCACCTGGCATTTATGATACCACCATGGCACCCAATCACGTCACACATACCACACACTCAGCATCACGACTTTCAGAGCAAGAATCATGGAATCAGTGAAATAACTTTGAACAGGCAGTGTGGTTTGTGTGTTCCGAGTTCAACAGCCAGCAGAAAACAATGACATAACAAAGACCACAGGACTGGCATGTGATGATAAAACCAGCCACCGTGAATGTTGCTCAGCTGCAGGGCTTCTCAGAGGAGCTGCCAAGGAAGGACTTTATGTGTGCCCCTGTGACACGCAGAGTGGTGACACCAAAACAGAACCACAAACAAGCCGTGGAACTGCTGAGATGCAGCTCTGTGGTGGAGCAGTACAAATGAAAATGTCATGCTATGCTCAGGAAGACTCAGTGTAACAAATGCTTTCTTGTCTCTAGCTCAAGGTGATCTGACATTACTGGAAATCCTAAAATCATCAACACCTATATAGAAAATTGATTAAAATTCATGAATGTTACAGTCTTGCCAGATACAATAATTACATAATGCTTATTATTTTTCTGATTGCTTTTGGTTTACATTTCATTTGAGAGTTATATTCTGCAGTCATGTAAGGATTATTCTGCTTGGAGCAACTCATCAAAGTTTTGTGTTTCAAGTGCCTTGCAGTATAAAGTTTTAGCTCAACTTCACCACTTTGCATGAAAGGAGTTGTCATGGGGAGAGAGATCTTAAAGTGCTGGTTGTAATTTTCTCATCATCCTACTCTCTTTTTGCTTTCTGTTCCGTTTCTTGTAGGTAGTAGAATAAACTTTCCTACTTTCCTCTCTAAGTCGAGTACTGGAATCTGTTTTGCCTGGAACCGTAATTGGCAGTGAGCCCTCCCTGCCTTTGTCTCAATCCACATCAACCTTGCTTATCTTTTTTCCTTCCATTTTGCTGTGGCCTCCGTTGTCCTAAGGAGGGTGGGGGTGAATGGGGGGCACCAAGTGAAAGACTGTTGTGGTGCTTCATTGCTGGCTGGGCAAAACTATGACAGGAGTATAGTGGGACGGGAGCCTTCAGTAATTACTGAAGTAATTCAGTTATCCCATTTCATGGAACGTGCTACAGATTGGGAGTGTGCCCTTTGATGAATTATTTCTCAAGTACTAACATACTTCAAACCAACAGTGACTCCTTTCCTTCTCTCCATGGGGAGAAACATTGCAGTACCGTAAGTAATACAAAAATCCATAAGATTATGTCATCTGTAAGTGAATTTAGATTTTTGGAGCTCTCTGACACACAACTACCTAGACTTGTGGCAGTCTTGGTATTTCATCATGCTTTACAAGTGAGAGCAGGCCACATAACAAGCAGAAAGGGGGGTGACAGGAAATGGAGTTTGTTCTAAAGCAGAGCCTAATTAGTTTCTGAAATTTATTAGATGACGTGGTTGTCAGAGGTAGCAACAACTAGACTTGATGACTCAGGAGATATTTTCCTGTTCTGTGCAAAGGAATATGACCTGGCTATGGGATTATGTCTTAGTTATGCGAGAATCAGGATTAATGAAACACAAAGCACAGACTTTTTCTTGCCGGACACTTGTACATGTCTAGACCAAAAGGGTTGACCGAACCTTGGGCCTCCGCTGCCTGCTACGGTTCACATTGAAGCAAAGAGTATGAACCTGCATTGTGTAAGTATGCTGCCTGGTGTGATGTCTGCAAACCTGCAAACTTAAGACACTAACTTTTACACAAAATAGCAATGAATAATTAGAAATCTTGGGATGAACTCTCCTGTGGGTTTGTCCAAAATGAGCATTAACTTCTGTGTTCAGCAAGGAAAATAAGCACATGCTTTTCTAGATGTTTCATAACAGAGAAAGCTGGCTGACATGTCTGATGAATGAAATGCAAAGGGATGCTTTGGTATAAAATGCTTGAAGGCTCTGAGATCTATGAAAATGTGCTCCATAAGTTCTCTTCTAGTGGTGGCACCGTTGCCTTAGGAATGCTCACGCCTGTGGAGTCTGTCACCTCTAGACGCGCTCATGTGACTGCACAAGCGAGTCACTCCCTGAATCCTTTCCTTGACAAATAAACTGGGTTACATTAACCAGCTTAGCTGTAGGGCTCTTGCAACTTGGCTGTTTTTGACTTACAGTGAGGGAGTGGTGATCACACAGTTAAGAAGTGCTGGCAGACCTGGATGGCAATAACATTTGGTGGAGTTGAGCCCTGGAGGTGATTTCTGTACCTAGGAAAAAGGATGCATGGGATAGCCAAAGGCTGAACCTCAGGACTGACACTTCAGTCTTGATCTTGAGTATAAGCACATGGAAAGATTCTCACAATCACTATAAACACGAGTCTAGTTGGCTTCCTATGCCACCACCCAATGGCAGCTGTCTAGACAACAGTGTAAAAAAAAATTACATGAATAAAGCAATACTTTGTTATCCTTTCCCAGTTTCCAGTAAGGTGAAGCTCAGGGACATGCCAAGACAGTGGTGTAACTTAATTTTTAACTGCCCCTGACAGACTTTTGCCTCACATCTTTATTGAGCCCAGATTTTGGTAAGCTGTTGCTTTTGTTTAAAACAAAGTTTAAACATTAAGAAGCACCACTTTGAACTTCAACACAGAAAAACTCCCTACCAGTCCTTTCCTCTTTTCTCATCCTTTCCTCCTCACAAAGGTATTTCTTTGAGATGGCTGTAAATAACGGTAATGAAGACAGTGGTTTTGTATATTTTGGCTTTTCAAAAGGCTTTGTAGGCAAAAGATCTCAGTGTTGTTCAGGGAACCAGCAGTGGTATTGGCATCATCAGGCTGAAAAGTATTTTCTTTTTAAAAACTGTGTATGTTCTCACTCACTCTGCTTGCTTGCTTTCTTAGAAGAAAATGATTCATGATTAAAGGGGAAAAATACCCTTCTGTGACTGTGTAATTAATAGAATCCATGCACAGAGACTCTCAAATACACACTCAAAGCTCAAAACGAGCGAGTCTTTCCCCACTTTCAGTCAAGCAAGGCTTCTGTGCTGCTCCTGCTCCGCCAAAATAAACTGTGGGGGCTGATGCACGTGTGCTCACCTACTTCAAAGAAGGGACTGAGTCCAAGCAAACTCTTCTGCTACCAGAACCAAGTCTCCATGAGAATACTCACATTGCAACGTCACGGTCTATCACCTGCTCACCCAGAGCTCCAATGCACATGGCTCTGTGTACCAGCTCAGCAATTCCAGCCATGTAAGAAAAGATGAAGGGATGTGACGCCTTGAACTACTCTAGTGTCATGGTTTAGCAAGGAGTTGCTTTTGTTTGGTAACAGGGGGAGCAGGTTGCAGTGAAGACCCGGTAAAAGTTTTTTGAACTCTCCCCCGACTCCTGGGTTCAGACCCACCCCCGGCCCGCTGGCGCCTCTGCGATCACTATTTAGGGACGGGAATTTGAGGTACCAGGCAGGAGGTGTAAGAGTGGTACAAGATGAAGGCGACCATGCGGGCCCCACAGTCGGAGAAGGAGAAAGGAAGGAGCATCAGACCAGAGACCCCTCTGCAAGC
>WBNH01008553.1:178999-202953 GCA_013401255.1 Urocolius indicus
TGTTTTGGGGTTTTATGTTTTCGTTGGTATTAAATTATTTTCTGTTTTCTTCCCCAAGCCGAGTAGTCTGGTCTGTTTTGTCCTGCACCTTAAGCGGCAATTAAGCTCTGCCTGCCTTTTAGCAATCCTTAAGTTTTCGGTACTTGAGGCTAATCGTGGTCTTTTGTTCCCTGATGGGCCTAAACCACAACATCTAGCTATAATCAGCTTTCAGGAGCAGCTGAGATTCCCTCACAGGCTGCTGTTCTACTTAGGAGAAAACTCAGAAGAATTTCTTTCCTTTGGACTATCCGGGCAGCATCGCAGGACACAACAGAGCAGGTTAGACAGGGTAGATGGTGGACAAAATAGCACACAAACATTCTGTCATAACATGAATGTACTATTTATCAAATATTATATTCCCCAGTAACTTAGGCTGTTGGGTGCTTTTTTTTTTAGGAAAACAGAGTTAAGGATATTTCCTTTTGACAGACTGTATTTCACATTTTGGGTAATCATCTGGGGCCCTCCGTAATTCTTTCAGCCAAAATATTCAGACTACCAGGCCAAAAATCATACTTGAAGCCTCAAATTTATGCAGCTGAATCAAAATGTCTTGCTTTTCTCAATTTCTGTTCAAAGAGTTGGACTCCTATTAATGCAACAAGAGACGGAGATGCCAATATTTGAAATATATTTCACATAATGAATGAGTGAGAAGCTTTTGCAAAGAGAAAAAGGGCACAAGCGAACAAATCCACATGGATTATACACATGTTTATCCTTCACAAAGGCTGTCAGAGAAATTTAGGTTGCTTTTTATTAAAGCTTCTTCTAAGTACATTTGCAGCTAGCCATTACACAAGACTACCATTGAAAAGGTTAAATGCTTACCGGTAAGGCTGATTAAAAGAAAAGTTAACACTCATCAAAATTGTTTAATCTGTTCTCAGTTTGCTCATATGCACAGGCATACTAAACTGTCAGGTGCTTTATGGAGAAATAACTCTCAAAGGATGAGTGTTCATGACAATGTCACCAACGCATAAGAGTAAGCAGTTTTTCCTTCGATAGGAAATAAGGAGGTCACTGCTTCATTTGTGTATGAAGTTTATACTGTGCTCACTCTGACAGGTTTTTTTAAAAATGTAAGAGTACTTTCAGCTGAAAAGACCTATTACCATTTTTCTTCAGGCTTCGATGCATCTTCAACCAATCACAAGCTCTTCTTCTGAAGATGAGGCTGACTTGCATATTTGCCTGTAGCAGATGAGGAAACCAGTTTCTGAAATTCTGACTGATTGATGGTATGCAAACGTGGACTTGTGACTTCAGGGTGTTTTCTTCTGGAGCTGGGAAGAGCTTATGAGAAACAGCACCACCACTAAGTGAAGAATTCCCTTTGGGCAGGACTGCTACAAAGCAAGTTGGTGTAACTGAAAGCAAAGGTGCGACACTCTGGACAAGGAAGAAATCAAGTCAGCAGCATCACAGCTGTGCTCTACTCTAGAGGCTGGCATAAACATCGTATTTGGGGGAAAAAAGAAAGGGTTCATGGTCCCATGATTGAGGACTGCAGAATCATACATATGTGCAAGACAGGTGAATGTCACAGCCTTTCTGAGGGAACAGACATTTTTGAGTTGCAGTTCAATTGCTTCTGCAATCATGTTTTCATGGGAGAATTTCTTTAAAACATCAAAGGACACAGGAGATGGAGTAAAACTGCAACACAGAATCTCCAAATTCTGCTGAACTCACAGCAAAACAGGACATCTGGCCAAGTACCAACAACAACCCATGCCTTGAAATTCAGAAGCAGTATACAGATTATTTGACAGGAACTCTTTTAAGTCTGCAGTAGTGTATTCCTCCCTTTCAGGTGTTAATACACAGTTTCTAGGGAACACTTTATCCAGTTCTCTCACATTCAACCACATGAAAAAAAGTAAACCCTCTTAGAAACAGTTAACCAAAGACAAGGAAATGTTTTGTGTTTTATCTGAAGTAGGAAAGGAATTCAATGTTTGTCTTGTATGAGGTCTCTAGAAATATTTTTGGATGTAGTAATTTCTGCTTCTGTTAGCAGAACCAGTTGGATGCAGAAACAATCACAGCAAGAACTTGGAACTGGGTTGAAAAGAACAGCTCAGACCTACCTCTCCTTTCTTTCTTCTGTATTGAACTACACAGGGCAGATACCATCACCATGTTCGAAACATTTCAGAGAGAAACACAGAAATCTATGCCTGTTCATCTGGGATAAGGTTTTTCTCCCAGCAGATGCAACAGCCCTCCTATTCACTTTGTACCATACCGTGCACAAGTAATATTGACTGACATTCTTCCACATTCCATAGAGCTCCTTCTTCCATTTGAGTTGTTTCAGAAGCTCCTTGATCATCCATACAGGCTCCTTACCTCCTTTACACCTGACTTTTTATCCATATGGATACACTGATCTTGGGCTTGGAAGAAATGGTGCTTGAAGACTGACCAGCTTTTTTGGGAACCCATATCATATAGATATTCTTCCAAGCAGTTTTTTTTGAAGATGCCACAGTCAGCTCTCATAAAGTCCAGGGTCATAATCCTGCTGCTGCCCTGTTTCTTTCATGCAGAATCCTGAACTCCACCATCTCATGGTCACTGCAGCCAGCCAAAGTTACCTCCAACCTTCACATCTGCAACCAGAGCTTATTTGTCAGTAAAAGGTCCAGCAGCACACCTCTCTGTGTGTTCCTCAACCACCCATGACAGGAAGTTGTCATCAACACACTGCGACTGTGAGGCAGCAATCACCTGTTTGTAGAAAGCCTCATCCACGTCCTCTTCCTGATTGGGTGGCCTGTAGTGAACACTCATCACAGTGTCACTCATATTAATTGCCTCTTAATATTCACCTATAAATTGACCAGCTCTTCATCCTTGCCTAGGCTGAGCTCAATACACTCCAGTTGCTGTCTCACACAAGGAGCAATTCCATTTCCTCGTTTGCTCCTTTCCTAAATAGCATATAGTCATTCATGGCTGTGATCCAGTCATGGGAGATGTCCCACTATGTCTCTGTATCTGTAATGAGGTCATGGCCCTACAGCTTCATCCACATCTCCAGTCCTCCTGCTCTTTCCCAGGCTGTGTGTGTGTGTTGCTACACAGCAAATGCAGGGGCTTACTCAAGCACACANGCTGCCCTGTTTCTTTCATGCAGAATCCTGAACTCCACCATCTCATGGTCACTGCAGCCAGCCAAAGTTACCTTCACATCTGCAACCAGAGCTTATTTGTCAGTAAAAGGTCCAGCAGCACACCTCTCTGTGTGTTCCTCAACCACCCATGACAGGAAGTTGTCATCAACACACTGCGACTGTGAGGCAGCAATCACCTGTTTGTAGAAAGCCTCATCCACGTCCTCTTCCTGATTGGGTGGCCTGTAGTGAACACTCATCACAGTGTCACTCATATTAATTGCCTCTTAATATTCACCTATAAATTGACCAGCTCTTCATCCTTGCCTAGGCTGAGCTCAATACACTCCAGTTGCTGTCTCACACAAGGAGCAACTCCATTTCCTCGTTTGCTCCTTTCCTAAATAGCATATAGTCATTCATGGCTGTGCTCCAGTCATGGGAGATGTCCCACTATGTCTCTGTATCTGTAATGAGGTCATGGCCCTACAGCTTCATCCACATCTCCAGTCCTCCTGCTCTTTCCCAGGCTGTGTGTGTGTGTTGCTACACAGCAAATGCAGGGGCTTACTCAAGCACACAGGTTTCTCTGATGGGTGCAAGAGAATCATAGAATGGTAGGGTTTGGAAGGGACCTTTAGAGATCATCTAGTCCAACTTCCCTGCAGAAGCAGGTCCGCCTGGATCAGAACACATAGGAATGTGTCCAAGTGGATCTTGAAGATCTTCAAGGAAGGAGACATCACAATCTCTCTGGGCAGCCTGTGCCAGGGCTCTGTCACCCTCACAGTGAAATAGTTTTCTTATGCTTAAATAGAACTTTTTGTGTTCCAGCTTCACCCCATTACCCTTTGTCCTGTTGCTAGCTACAACAGAAAAAAGGGATTCTACACAGTTAGACACTCCCATTAGGTGGTCAGCTTTCCGATTCTCATCTTTGCATGCATCTGAAGTGTGCCTGTCGTTGTTGTTTTGACCTTTTTCCTGGCTGGATGGGATGACACATACTTTGCTATTTCACACTCCACTCCCTGCATCCTTCAGTTTAAAACCCGCTTAATCAAGTTGGCCAGCCTACTCCCAAAGATTCTAGCGCCCCTTCTAGACAGGTGTATTCCAGTCTACCCTAGCAGATTGCAGACATCAAGGAAAGTCCCATTGTCATAACAACTGAAACCTTCTCATCAGCACCACCCATTTAGCCAGGAGTTGATAGCCATTATTTGTCTATTTCAGTCTGCCCTCACTCTTCTGACTGGTAAAATAGTGGAGAAGATAATTCAGGCACCACTAGTTTTCACGTGTTCCTCCAGGGCTTTACAGTCCTCCTAAACGGTGCTTGCTCTAATTTCAATCTTCCTTAGACAACAGAGCAGCTAAGAGAAAACTTCAGCATGTGAGAACTGAAGCACTGAAGTATGGAAGTTTGTTTATTAAAAAAAAAAACATCTACAAGGAGTTACAAAAAGAATTTATTTGGTCAACAAAGGGAAATGCAAATAAAATGTGGAATTTCTGAGAAAACCTGCCAAAACCAAGAATGAGGACAAATGCAGGACTGTTCAAAACCCTGTTTCCTCTCCTGTCTCATATATGTTTTTCAGATTAATCACATCAGAAATAAGTCTTGGAGACTAGGGGCTTTTATTTTCAGTGTTCTATCTAACACCATCTTGTCACACCTAAAATGACAGAGGTGGAACTGAAAAGAAAAAGCTGCTTTGAAAAAACACAGCAACTACCAGTAAAACCAAAGATAATTGAAACTGTACTACAGACCTGCTTTGGTGTAGCTGGCTGCTGCAGAGGGCACAGCATGCTGCTGTGTTACAAAGTACACATGCTGCAGAGGTTCACCAGATACAGTGAGAATGAACTGAAGTTAGAATTTTAGTTGTGACCTTCTCCTGGTGCCAGAAAGGCATATTTTTGTTTTCCACAATTAAAACAGCATAAGGTTCCTTTGCCCTGGCATGGAAATGCTGCTTAATACAAACCACAGGCCTTCAATACACAATAGTACGCAGCAGCAGTGCTGCACAGAAAGTCCTTGCAAGTGTTCAGGGCACCATTTTCTAAGGGGTCACCAGTATTGAGGGGCCAATTCTGCCTCTCTTACACAAACCATGTGTGCCTCACTCTGCCTAGTCAGCTATTAGGAGGGCAAGCACAACTGACCATAAGTAAAAAGTGACAGAAGTGGAGCCAAACAGCCTGCACAGATGGGTGAGTACACACAGAGGCACACCTATTGCCTGCATTTAAGCTTTGTGCGTGTAATACGCAGGTGGCCATTGGAAAGCTGGACTAAAATAAACAGAGCACTGAGAGCTACGTGGCTTCTGTGCTCTCAGTCTATTAAACTAATATGTCTTCTTAAAAGCTTCAAACCTACAAAAACGTCTTTTATTAGAACTGCAGAAGTCACTGCAGGCGTTGGCCCCAAGCGTGCTTTGTACTCTTAAAAGTTTCTCTTCTGTGAAACAGATCTCTTAAAAGACAGGGCCACATTAGGCTTCTCCCTCGCTCCCCCTTCATGAAAACAGTTTTCTATATAATGTTGCTTTAGAGTAAAAATCTTGCCAGACAAATATCAGTCTGGAAGAAAAACTTCCTGCTTTATAACAAACCTTTGAAAAAGGATTCAAATGGCTGGACTACAGTCATTTGATATGTTGTGTCTTGGCCAGCGGGCTCCCAGTTCTAAAAAAAATCCAAGATTATCAGACACAAAACTTCAGGCTGTGCTGCATTAAACAGGATCCAAACTCTACTATGTTAAATAAGACTGAAAAATGGGATCTCTCTCAATTTCCCTAAATGGGAAGAGCATACAATTTATGTAGTCCTTCTATTTTTTGCATCACTTGAAGTTTTCCCAGTTCACCAAGTGGAGATATTATGTTATGTTTCTTTCCAGCGTGGTCAAGGCAGGCAGGTATCAAATGAGTGAAACTATGACTTTAGACAGGTTTGATATTACTTTCCCTGCTATTACTACTTGACAATTGTATGTAGGTAGAATGGACTGTGACCAGCATTAACAGTGTAAAAGGAACACAGGGCAAAGAAAAATGCTGCCCTTACCAGTCTTTGCCTTAAAGTTCAACCAAAACCAAACTCTGCAGTTTGTTCCTATCGCAGCACAACCTGATTGATGCATCCATCCCTACAGCTCTGTGCCAGGTCAGAGCGCAGTCCAGGTACTCACAGATTCAGGGGAATAATGGGCCAGTATTTGGGCTGCTTTTTGTCACAGTTTCTGTCAAAGTTAAGTTGCATGGCAGCCTCCATCGCCTGGATTTTCTCTGCTTCAGCACCATACAGCTTCTTCATTTCTGCCATTCGCCTCTCCCCAGGTCTCTCTGTAGGCGGCTGCACAGAACGCTCCATCCTTTTGTGAAGATCTTGATCAGCCTCCACGTACTGCTGCTCAGCTTCCAGCTGCTGCTGTCTCCCTGGACAAATAAACCACGAGAGAACCAAATTACTGAGCTACAATGACATTTCATTTTAACTTGTTAAATATTACATATTCAAATTTCTGCTGAGTCTAGAGGGCTGAGATCCACACGCTCCAGGATGCAGCCAACTTATGCAACTTACAAAACAAATTGCATGTTGCTTGTCTTGTTGTCCTCATTATGCACAATGACAAATTTGTACTAAGTATCATGAAAAAGCCAAGCTGGAAAAAGCGAGGAGAAAGGAAGAGGGTCCTGGAATTGCTATTAAAAACCCCTCTATATTATTAATAACAAGTGAAAACCAGCATTGCTTCATTTCTCCCCAACATATAGGTGCCCTGAAAAGAAAAACAAAACCGAAACACCACCTCTACCACTCCCTTACTCCTGAAAAAACCCCAAACAATAGAGTTGTTTCCAAAGTAATGACATAGCAGCTGAGATAAGGAAACAATGCACAGGACAATGCAACTTGGCTGAACCACAGCCAAAAGAAAACATAATCATTTACTATGCTATGAAAATTAACACATTGGCCTGTCATGACAGTGTTTGACATTAAATGCATCCAACGTAACACATCTGTAAGCACTATGTTTAGATAAACTATCCAACATCACCCATTTCTCAGGACTTGAAAAATTCAAAACTGGAGGCCTCACTGCTATGGCTTTGGAGACAAACCCAAATAGCACCCAACATAAATCCCTGCGCCACGTCATTTAAAGAGGATTTAAAATAGTTCAGAGAGGTGAAACATTTGGAGCAATCTGTCATCCAAAATCCTCTTTGGTAATCCCAATCAGGATGCAAGAATTTGATTTGTGTGCCCAAACTTCCCTGCACTTCCTGGGGGCTGCTCTGAGGGAATACATAATACTACTCTATGCAATTAAAACAGCAAAGTGCTGCGCAGGACTCCCCTCTTAGGGGGTCATTTCTACAAGGTAAAGACAGTCACCTGACAGTTGTGCTCCTTTGCCTACCAACAACAAGCAGTGGTTCTCAAAACCACATCACAGAAACAGTTCACTCCATATGACAGCACTTTTTTTTTTGGGTCAAACATCAAAAGGGACAAAGTGCTCGCAGATCAGGATGCATTAGTCACACACAGGACATGCTTCTCAGCATTTGGTGCCATGTATCTCTTCCCTCCTTCCCCTAAGGCAGAGACTGAGCTTTCAAAAAACACATGACATCTGCAAACCCTAACCCAAAGTTAAGTATCCTGACGTATCTGTGTCAAACATCTGCAGTTTATTTTTACACTGGAAAGTACTGTGCAAAGCAGTCAACTGACTGTCTGTCAGCCTTCCTAAACGAATTATCCCCTCTACCTCATTCGCAGAAAAACATTAAATTTAGGCATCTGTTTGTCTGACAGGGGCACCGAAAGCTTTTGTCCCGTCATTTCAAACATCATCCACAGTTTTGTGTTGGTAGTAGAAGGGCAGAAGGGCTTGAGGGTCTATTAGCAATCTAACCCTGAAAGCAGTTTCACTTGCAGCGATTTTGCTTTATGAGTACATCCCTGAAATGGGCTGCACTGCCAGAATTCACAGGGAAACATACATCAGAGTCCATATGTGTTTTTGGAAGAGTTTGATTTATATGGTGTCTGGCCATTTTAACCAGAAGGTCTGAATTAAAAGAACTAATACTGTCTATGGAGGGTCCAGCACTATGAGGATACTCTGCAGCACCAAGGCTGGGACTACACAGGTCACCTGAATCCCTTTGAATGAAACTTACTGGGACACCAAACTGCTCACAATGACATAACATGCTTTTAAGCATGAACTTGATGCAAATTACACCAAATAGTGTTAGACAGAAACCAAACATCTAAGCTGGGAAACCGATGTCTCACACTGTAGTAAAACTCACGGTAGGGCAATGAATTGAACCCGTATTTGTTGACTCTCTTGGGCCACAAAGATAATTCCTTGTAATTCTGTATTGCCCACAGAAATTTTTTATTCATTAGCTCTGTAGCTGCATGCTAGAGACAATTGCTTCCTTGCCTGCTCGACATAGAATGCTCTCTGCACACAGTAACAGTTTAGAAAAATTAATTTCTCTGGAGACAGATAATGAATTCTTCTGTTTGCAAATTAAGTGGATCTCTAGCAGAAGCTTTATGATGGATGAGTGGATTACAGTTTAGCATGCATCAATCTCTGTTTTGTAGCCTAGAGTAGACTCACAGATCCTAATGTTAACAATCAAAGTAATAATACCAATTTAAATTCCATTCTGAAAATTACCTAACAAACGTCTGGAGTGTATGTTTCACTTTACATTAATGAGATGTACTGCCCCTAACTTTCTAACCTGACTTTTACTATTTTATAGCTACTGGATACAAAATTCTCATAGTAACTCTATTACAGAGTCTCAGACATGTAAATCAGGCCTAGAGAGTCCAGGCAGAAGCTGAGGACAGAAATCTCTTATGGAGTCCACAGCTTTTTGTGCCAAAGGCTGAATTTGAGCACAGCAGATGGCAGCTGTTGCTGGTAATACCACCGTAGCTGTGTGGAATATGCCACAGTCTCAAATCAGTTATTTGTGCAGAGACAGTACCATGACCAACTCCACTGTCAGTGATGTCACTGTTTGCTGTCACAGACACTGAGGGAAAGAGAAGCTGTGGAACTAAATGTGTATGTGCACTACTGTTTCTCCAAAAGCACTATTTCAAGCCAAACTCAAACATAAGAAGTAGATGACAGCAGAGAAAGTTTTGTCCTGTTGAGAAGCATATTAAGCTCTCTTTGGTGGGGCATCGGCTGGGAAGTAAAACTGCTCTTATTTCCAGCAGTCTGAGTCCTCTCTATTACCTCAAAATCCACTTTAAAAACAATACAGAATAACTAAATGTGCAACTACTTATTCTTCAGAGATGACAACATGCATCTGACTATGGAAAAAAACAAATAAAATGATGAACTGTCTATATCCCTAAACCTACAGGGGCAACCAGAATTTCACTGAAACAAGCTCCAAATACTCATCCCTGAATTTAGGTAGCAAGGCTTATCAAAACAATAATTCCCAGTCTGCAGCAATGAAGTCCCTAGCTCATTCTCACATCAGAGTTTCCCACTCCAAATTCATAAGCCATTGTGCTGCCAAATTACGAATGCGAAATAAATAAATTTTTTTTACGCAATCCTAAGTGGTTCCTCCTTCCACTTCACACAGACTAACAGAAATATCCTTCTTTTTTTTTTTTTTGTTTTTTACAGCTTTCAGCTTCAACTACTGGCAAGCTTCCCCCAGTCATGGAACTTTGCAAAGGTTCACAGGGCAGGCAGGCAGCTGCAGAGGTAGCTGGTTCCTGCATAAAGGAAAAACATTGCTGGTATTTTCCTGATTAGTCAGTGTCATTTCTTACCAAAGACACTTTCTCTCTCTAGAAGCTCTTTTCAGAATTAACTTAAGACTATTGAGTTCAACCTGGTAAGCTAAAACCAATTGAGACATCTTTTTCCAAACACAGCATGTATCATAGAATCACAGAATGGTAGGGGTTGGAAGGAACCTTTAGATGTCATCTAATCCAACCACCCCACCAAAGGAGGTTCACATAGATCAGGTCACACAGGAATGTGTCCAGGTGGGTTTTGAAGACCTCCAGAGAAGGAGACTTCACACCCTCCTCGTGCAGCCTGTTCCAGTGTCTTTTTTCTTCATGTTTAAGGAATACCGAGATCTCTACTTAACTCAAAGTGCCTATCAGTGGTTCCAGTCCTTTTAAAAGCAAGTTTTGGGTTGCTGTGTCACGTTCTCTTGTCCCACAGACATCAGTCCTTTCACACTTCTTACAAATGACTTTTAATCTGGGGTATAATAGCTGAAAGGAAAGTGAAAGAATACAGACAACTACCTCCATCCTCAGGACTGCCAAAAGCAGAATAAACAGTAACTAGTGTCTTAGCCATTCACCACATTTGGGGCTTCATATGTGCACAAAGGCCCTCTTGCATATTTTCAGTGGAATTATGACCTAAGCCCTTCAAGACCTAAGCTATTTTCCTCATAGGCCCTTAGAATCTCAGATGTCTTGTTTCTCTCGTTTCTTTAAAAAGGAAAACGTCATATACTTTCCATAAGTTTGATCCACTTTGCTCTTCTTTATTTGTAATATCCTTAGAGAAGCTTAAGCAATAATGTAATAATAACAACAATCCTCTCTGGAATGCATCCTTTTCTCATTAAAAGAAAAAACAACACAAACCAAGGAAAATATCAACCTCAACAACCAAATCCAAATAAATTCCCTCATTTCAAGTCTCCATGGGGAGACTTTTCAACACTAAAAGGAGATAAGAGTAGGGAGGGTAATTACCTATGCTGGATTTTTAATGAGGGTCATATCTAGCATTCTGTACTTTCTTGTACTGTTTTTAGCTCTTAATATTTATACCTCCAACATTTAACTCACTGTATCTGGTGATCATGGGCAATCTGATGACGTTTCTTACACATGTAGTGTGTCCCCACAGTTCTCTAGGTGCACATGCTCTTCAGTCTGCCATGTTCTGTCCCACACCATGGAGGGCAAAAGACCATGGGCTTGCCCTCTGTAACTGCCAAATGGCCTTTAGTGACTTTCAGTTCCTTGCTTAGTTAACACATTATTCTTCAAGGAATATTGTACTTCCCCCTGCCTTGCTCTGTTTTTTCTTTTCCATGATTTCAGACTGACCTATATACCCTGTTCACATATTAACATTAAGCAGTAAGTCTGCTTACTTCAAATGATGAATGATACTCTTGTTACTGCTGCATATGCACTCTCTGAGCTTTCTCATCTTGTCTCAAATGCTACCTGAGCTGATCCTGAGCAGCCCACACTAACAAAGTTAAAAACACTACTCATTTCTACTGATTAAAAACTTCTAGTTCTCTCTCTGAATGTCACTTCCCACAAGCCTGTATGCTGTGCTAAATGTTCTGCCCACACAGCTTCTCAATGCAAAATGCCAGCTTCTTCATCTCCCTAGAAAAGCTAAGCACCTGTACCATAAACTTACATATGAGTTTTCCTGAAGTGATAGCATTGGACCATTTTATAATGACTGTACTTGCATGAACCAGGCATACCATGGGGAAAACCAAAATCTTTGCCTGGACTAATTAAAAAAAAAAAAAAAAGGATTTAAATCTGAGGATTTGTAAACAAGATATTCAAGCAGTTTAATTTCTACAGAGGGAGGGTGTGTGTGGAGTCTCCTTCCTTGGAGGTCTTCAAGACCTGCCTGGACACATTCCTATGTATCCTGATCTAGGTGGACCTGCTTCTGCAGGGGGGTTGGACTAGATGATCTCTAAAGGTCCCTTCCAACCCTACCATTCTATGATTACTCTATCAAGTGCAAAGCCTTGCAGGACATGAATTTCCTTCAGTGGCAGCCTGTGAGATACAAAGAATTGTGACTTACTCCCACATCTGTGAAGATAAAGTATTCTGGGTTGCCGAAAAGAGCATGGTCTCATTTACTGGAGGGTTGCTTTGGAACACTAAGCAACATACAGAAATAGTGGAAACACCCTGAAAGAAGAGAGCGACAATTTTATAGCACAATGAAAAGCCTCATTCTAGCTGTAAGCTTGCTTTGGGAAAACAAGTCTGAATTTCTCCTTAAATTTAAAACCCTTTGCTTGCAAAAAATATAAGTAAGGTATTACATTTGACAGAGTGTAACTTCCCTCTTCCCATTTTTAATGGGAGAAATCTGATCAGCAAAGCAGAGACAGCTAGGTCCTATATTACTATGCGAGCATTCTGATGTATGCAGAAAAACAAAATGCTTGAAAACACTGATTTAGAATAAAAGTGACATTTTGGGGGAGTAATTGCTTGAATTGATAAGTTCTCAGTCACCAGAATTCACAATCACCATAAAAGAAAACTACCAAAAATGCTGAAGGTATTACAACCCCAAGTACCTACACTGACAAGTTTTCTGTCTGCTAGTTGAGAAGAGAATGAGTTAAAAGAAATTGACTATTTCACCAATGCAAAGCAATATTCTGAAGAAAATGGTCTGTTACAGTCTTTGAAGTAAGAGCAGATGTGATCCCTTGGCAAGCTTGTGTCAGGCTGAAAACCACCAATCCACAAAAAATTAGCTCATGCAGTTTCTGCTCCCCTCCTTCTCCCTTAGCTACAAGCTCCTGCTCTCAGACCCCTCAAGGATGTTGTTTAGAAATGTCTAAGGGGCCACATAATGAATCCTACACATTCCCTTCCCCCCATCCCATCCCCGCCAAACCCGACAATTTATATTTAATCCTGGTCCAGTTCAGTATACAGGCACCACACATGCTGAACTAAAGTGGAAGCACTGAACTAGGACTTAATTGTTAGGGAGAAAAATTATTTAACCTGGCTTTGGCACTGAGATGTGTCCACTGAAGCACAGCCTGACTGAAAACCTATTGGTAAAAGGAGGAAACAGTCAAAGGCAAGACTGTGCTCCCAGAGAAAGGGGCAGTTGCAACAGGCTGTCTCAGAAGACAGCAAACAGGTTTTGCAGATCTGAAGTACTCAGTTTAATACCTCCTCTTTCACTATCATATACATTTTTTTTTTTTACACATTTTAAAGAGGACAGCTCTGTAGAAACTGGGCAAAATGTCTTACCAAGACAGCAAATGGAGAGAAACTGCCTTCAAAATCAAAATCAACAGAAGGTCAGGAAATAGTGTCAGACCCAAGGTGTTCCACTTCCAGGTTTGCTACTGGAATCTCAAGCTAGTTAGCCACATGCCTCACCATAATGAATCTGTAAAATTAATCTAGTACTTTCCTACCTGACAGGGAGTTTTAAAGAATTAATTATTGCACATAATTTTGAAATCTATGGCTTAAGTAGCTGGGAGAAAGTTACACAGTTCACCAGAGAATAAAGACGCTGGTTTCTGTTTAGAAACGGATTGAAAACCAAGTCTTGTGGTCTGCAAAACAAACTGCCAAAAATCCTTGATGGAAACAATACAAGCCTTCATGCCCACGTTTACACTAGCAGTAGGCTACACTGGTTACTGACAAGCTAAACAACAAATTACATTTCCTTTATTTTCTTCTATTACCTTCCACAACAAAACCTTTCAGAAGGGATATTCTTAACTCAATCAGAAAATAAATTGAAACAAGCAAAACCCATAAACACTGAGCAACCAGCTGGCCCAGTGGAATCTCAAGTGAAAGGCTGTTCTAGAAATCTAAATGCATGAATCATTCATCATCAGTTATACGTACATCTATCTAGGGCTGAAACACACAGGTAAGCCCAGGGTAACCAGGGGTCTGTCCCATACCAGAGACAACAAGGTGTCCAGACCCTACGCTTGTGTCATCTGACAGAATTAAACAGCCAGGAAGTTGCTGACCCACCACTGCTTAGAAATTAGTACAGGATCAGGCACTGGCAGCTGCCTCTAGTAAGGATCAAGTCTACAGCAATAAGATTAAACACAGACCAGCTGACTCTGCACTCCCATCCCCCAAAACAATCTGTCACTGATGGCAACAATGCTGACGCCAGACAAAGACACCAATGCTAGAGTAAACAGAAGGATTACTTAAATCTATATATAAAACTGTATCCACATATACACATACATTTATGGCACCGCCAGAGGAGACTGAACAAATGTTCACATTTAAAAGTGCTTCTTTAAAACAAACCAGCTCATTGAAGAAACATAAGTTTCACAATCATTTTTTACATGTGCCCTGAATAGAAATTAAGCACATGTACTTGGAAGAATGAGTCCCATGATGTACAGAGTGCTAGACAGATACATAATACAGAAAGTTTGGTGTTTTCAGGCAAAAAAAAAAAAGAGGAAGTGGGCTCTATCAGATTTCTAAATCAAACTTGCACATTTGAACTTTACAATGAAATTTCTTTCTTGACTCCAGCTGCAGACCACACTGCTGAAGTCAAGTTCGATTTACTGCATGATATGGGAAAGCAGTTCAGTAATATATGCAGGGAAATCTGCTAATTTACCAAAAAACATTTGAAAAATGATGTTTTTTTAAGAGTAACCTATAAGCATGTTGCTGATTTTCTGAAAGGAATCATACTCAGGCTATGAACTGACCTTTCAGTTAACCAGCATGTTCATGATATACTGTTACCACCGACACACAGAATTAAATAACTATCTCTGGTCCAGATAAAAATCAATTTCAGCAAGTAAATACCCATTTTTTCCATGCTGTTAGTAAACTACAGTATGTTGTCTGACTAATCGTTTCGAAAGAGACATCTGGAAAGAAGGTCAAACTAATGGAATCACCAAAATATATCACAACTTGTGAAAGAAAGCGCTGAGGGGGCAGTTTTGGAGACTTAAGTTCACCTCTGACCTTCTGAGCTTCTCCTTGCCTGTTTCAGAATTCTAGTAAGTGAAATTAAATATAATAAATACATGAGGACAACTACTCTGCCCAGTATTAAAAACACAACAACGCTGGGACAGTATGCCAGAGAAAACTTGCAGATGTGTGTCTATCAGACCTTCTATTTCTGACACTACAAATAATTCCAGAGTCAGTTCCTGGAGCAGAAGTGTGAGTACTGTCTCCTCTGGCATCCTGAACATCAAGGATTTAAGTTTTACTTCTTCGAGAGCAGAAGCCCCATGTCTCTCCTCTGTCACTTCAATGGGGCAATTCAAGTGTGAAGGAAGTGTTTAAGTGACTTAATGAACAGGAGACTCTACATGAGGAGAGGCATCAGACTCATAGGTCATCTAGCCCAACAGCCTGTTTAGGACAGAGGTCAGTAACAAATGCCAAGGGAAGAACACAAAAGTAGGGAATGCAAGTAACTGCTTATCACCAGCTTTATCTACTGAGAAATGGAGAGATCAGAAAAAGGCAGACAGATCTTCCAGTACTCCTCCAAAGCCAACCAGATGCTCTGCCATCTACCACCTCAACACCTCCTCCACCAACCTGTCACACATGATGCAGTTTTCATAGTCTGGACTTTTCTTCTACAATTTTTCTGCCTCCTTCCCACCATACCAGTGGCAAAAAACTCCCTAGGCAATGACAACTGATGAGTTACAAAGCGAGTCTTCCAATGCTTCTGCTCAGCAACCACATTAGAATCGAAGACCTCCTAAGAAATAGAGGTGCTTTGCAGGGCTTGTGCAGAGTGAGAGAATAACAGCATAGACAGGTTAGTATTTGAACAATCATACTGAAATTGAGGACCATCACACTTGGCAAAGTTTCTCTAATTTCTGCAATTACAGAGCTGACTTTTAGAGCAACAACCACCACTTCAGCAACTACAAATGAAATGAAACACAGGAGATTCTTATCCAGCTAAATGTGAACGATAAGAATCAATAGTGTAATACCCAAGTTATTTCAGTACAAATCTGATTCTAGTACAAACACCTATTTAAGATTTACTCTTCATTTTACATTGTCTCCATGACTTCGGTGTACTGGAGAGTAGTGTTCTGATAACTTAGACATACAGCCTTGAAAACGCCATGGGGAAGCTCTAGTATCTGACTGTCATAGTTTTGCCCAGCCAGCAATGAAGCACCACAACAGTCTCTCACTCTGTATCCCCCATCCACTCCCAACCTCGTTAGGATGGCGGAGGCCCCAGCAAAATGGGAGGAAAAAAGATAACCAAGGATGTTGCAGATTAAGACAAGGGCAGGGAGGGCTCACTGCCAATTATGGTTCCAGGCAAAACAAACTCCAATACTCGACTTAGAGAGAAAAGTAAGGAAAACTTATTATACTACCTACAAGAAACAGAACAGAAGCAAAAAGGAAGTAGGATGATGAGAAAATTACAACCAGCACTTTAAGATCTCCCTCCCCCATCCCTCCTTTCTTCCCAGGCCCAGCTCACTGCTCCTGATATCTCTACCTCCTCCTCTGTCAATGGCTCAGAGGGGCAGGGAATGAGGGATGTGGCCAGTCTCTCACAGATCGGCTCTGCCCCTTCTCTCTTCTCAGGGGAGGATGACTCCTTGCATTCTTCCCCTGTTCCAATAAGGAGTCCCTCCCACGGGACACAGTCCTTAATGAACTTCTCTGGTTTGAGTTCTTCCCAGCAGCTGTGGTTTCTGCCAATACAGGGTCCCTCACACGGGATGGAGTCCCTAGTGAATCTCTCTGGCATGGTTTCTTCCCCACAGATGTAGCTTCTGCAGATACAGGGGACACGGCCTCTTCTGGGCATAATTCTAATGAGCTTCTTTGGAGCGGGTTCTTCCCCACAGGTACTGTTTCTGTGAATACTGGGTCCCTCCCATGGGACACTACCTCCTCTGGCCATAGTCACTGCCCCTGACACGGGGTCTTTAATGAAATGCAAACAAATCTCAGTTTCACCAGCCCTCTCTGCTGGAAGCAGGGGAGTCTCTGCTCCAGCCCACCTCCTCCTCTCTTCCCTTACTGACCTTGGAGCCCGCATGGTTGCTTCTCTCTCTCTCTCTTCCCACTCCTTGCACTACCACCAGCCGGAGAAGTAGAGGGGACAGAAGAAAGAAGAAGCGGGAAGAACCCTCCTCTTCTGCTGTCTTCTTCTTATAAAGTTAACCATGGAAGTTTCCAATTAGCTCAGCCCAAGAGAGCTACCAAGATGATGAGGGGACTGGAACACCTCTCTTACGAGGAAAGGCTGCAAGACCTGGGGCTGTTTTGCTAGAAAAGAGTTGAGAGGGCATCTCATCAACACTTAGAAGTATGTAAAGGGTGGATGTCAGGAGGATGATGGAACACTTTCTTCTGTTGTGTCCAGTGACAGGACTAGGGGTGATGGACATAAGCTGGAACACAAAAAGTTCCACTTAAACATAAGGAAAAACTACTTTACTGAAAGGGTGATAGATCACTGTCATCAGCTGCCCAGGGAGGGTGTGGAGTCTCCTTCTCTGGAGGTTTTCAAACCTGCCTGGATGCCACCTCATCAAGATGGACCTGCTTTAGCAGGGGTTTGGACTAGATGATCTCCAGAGGTCCCTTCTAAGCCCTACCATTCTATGATTATTTTGGATAACTGCTTCTAAACTCCGCCTATATTGAAGGCTTTTGTGGATGTAGTCCCAAATGGCATGTCCAGTGACAGAAGTCTGTAAAGGCTGTCCAAGTCTGAGATGGGTAACCTAATAGCCTCTGTCTGTCTCTCTCACTTGATTTTGAGTGTGTGAGGAAATGAGTTTTGAAAAAGACCCAGGCAGATGGAAGTCTCCAAATCTCAGTTTCTGCATCCACAGTACCCACATTTCCCTAATGATGAAGGATGTGAATTCCATCTGGTTGCCTCTGATAAAACTGAGGCACAGTGAGAGATGTTGAAAAGCAAATGGTGCCTCTGAAGCCTTGGCACTAACAATACTCCATTAAAATTGGCAAGGGTAAATTATGCATCTCCAAGCAAATCTGTACAAGAGGCTTTCTTTATAACAAAGACACCTAAAATGTGTAATGCTTGAGATATTTTGCCGACATGTTCTGTTGTAGATTGTGAGCAGATTTGGTAGATGAAGAGCACAGAAAGCACACATCATCAAATCCATTTCCACTGTGGTCTTTGACATATGCTTTTCACAATTACCCCAGTACTGTACACCCTGAGCCTGCTTAAACATTCTTGCTACAGCAACAGTTCCCCCAGGAACATAAAAATAAAGCTGTTAGAAAACAATTAATTCATAGCCCACACTGTCACTGTCCACTTATAAGGCTGAGAATAACATGCTTGAGTCAGATGACATCAGATGTATCAGCATAAAAGACAGACAGATCTCTCTCCCAAGTAAAATAATTTAGAGATCCAGAAATGCTGCACGTGGCATCTAGATGGAACCAGTAATTGTGGAATTTTAGGGGAAATTAGAAAGTGACTAGCACAGAGCAGCTTTTATACCATTTTTCCCCTAGATCTGTGTCTGTCAACATGGTCTCACCTGCTCTTTTCCATAGAAGCTGCTTTTGCAGGCTCCCCTGCAGGACCAAAAAATGAAAAGACAGAGGAGCTACTGAGTGCTGATGCTAATGGCATAAGCAAGCAGCCAGACCTGCCTTCAAAAAATTACCAGCACCAGTTCTGAGAATAAGTGGTGTCAGCACCCTCCCACATCAAACTATTTGGTTTTGCTCTAATAAGACCATGGAAGGATTCCTTGTTTCACATATAGCTGAGCCCTGGGGTGCACCTGGTGGTTCTTTGCCAAAGCACTTCAGAGCCCAGCTACATCACAGCAATGTCCTCAAGCCCTGGAAAACACACAGACACAAGACAGGTGCTGATGATGTCCAACCTAAACCTCCCCTGGCTCAACTTGAGCCTACTTCCTCATGTCCTATTCATTACTATAGAGAAGAGATTGACCCCCACCTCGCTACAACTCCTCTTCAGGTAGTTATAGATGGAAATCACATCTCCTCTCAGCCTCCTCTTCTCTAGGTTAAACATCTCCAGTTTCTTCAGCTGCTTCTCATAAGACCTTTTCTCCAGACCCTTCACCAGCTTTGTTGACTGTCTTTGGACATGCTGCTTCTACCACTGGAGGCTTTTGCTTTCTGCTGAGGTACTCAAAATCCCTTATAAAACATGAATAAATGGAACCTCTCAACAAGCCATTTGAAGGACTTACTATCCTCACTATAATAACAAGAACACATTAGACAGACAAAGGGTGACAATTTCAAACACAGGTATCCATGGTCTAATACATATTTTCATATTAAGACAGCATTCTTCAATTTTATCAAATATAAGAGAAAACTGGGGTGTTTGACGTCTTGGTGTTCCACTTAAAGCCATGACTACACTACAGTTACATTGAACCACATTAGCTTCTCTCTCTATGCCTCTAAGCTACTAACCTGCTGTTAACTCAAATACCAATACTCCACAGTATGCTTGGGAAGAACTGAGCCCAGTATAGCCACTGACAGACAGATAAGAGGAATGCTCGGCCCCAGTTCCACCTGACTGTCCAGCCTGCACGTATGGGAGTGTGGCCCACAGCATCCTTAGATGCCATCTAGGACCTGAAACCTGGGGCAGCACAACAAGTCTGGCCTTGCACTTGTGTACTCTAAGGGGTTGCCAACACTCTCAAAGAGTAACAGACTGAGGCATGTAACAGGATATTAACTCTCACACAACTCTCCTGAGCATGCAGCAGAGGATTTCTGACTGAATCTGGTCCAGTGATATAGAAAGGACATTGACTCCTCAGCAGAATCTCAAGCTTTCCAGTGTCTCTCTGCTACTAACTCCCATAGCAGCAAATGCATCTGTCCATTTGTTGCAAAATACGTTGGATTGATAGGAAGGATGCCCAACCACTGCTCTCCAAATACAAGTCCCTCTATTTTTGCAAGTAGAGATTAGTTTTCAATATTATACATACAATTGTTTTGGTTGGAAAAGACCTTTAAGATCATCAAGTCCAATCCCTGACCTCACACTGCCAAGCCCTGCACTAACTCACGTCCTTCAGCACCTCTGCTGTATCTCCTTTAAATATCTCACATCTACAGGACACCACCACTCATTGCATCTGCCAACAGCTACATCACAGCCAACAGACAGCTCCACCTTACTCAAAACAGCAGCTCAGCCCCCTGAGCTTGAGGTCATGTGTGAATCCAGGGAGGTGCTGGGACTCATTCCCTCCCTCTCCCCACTGCAGCAAAACTGTGCCAGGCCAGCCTCAGCCCACCGCACATTCCAACAGCTCATCTGGTGCATACTGGGGTTGTGGTCTCCCTGAGCCTGCTCTGGCCTTTGGTACCACTGGAGGCTGATCATCAGCTCCCCTGTTTTGGGGTCTTCAGTGAAAATTACGGCACCACTCCTTTATTTCTCTAGTAAGTGGGCATTTTCCCACCTGTTGTCTTTCAGTACCAAATAACGGAGCTTCTACATTGCACACTGTGTGCACTTAAGAAGCTGCTACTCCTACACAATAAAAGGGTTCAGTCATCAGAAGTAGGTACCTGGTACAAAAGGAGAGCCTTTCACATTTCTCCTTCAGTTCACAAAAAAAAAAAAAAAAGCTTCAAAGGCTCTCTCAAGCACTCACAGATATTGGCAAAGAGCACTCTTTTCACAAGCATTTCTCAGAAGCTTCAGCAATTCAGCTTCTAAAGAGAGTGGTAAACATTCACGTGACAACAAGGCTGACAAAGCTAAAGAAGCTGAGCAGATATTTCTAAGTTCATCTGCTTTGACAGTTTATGGTACAGAAGAAGAAATGAGAAGGATGCTGCTGACCAAGACTAAGAATTTGCCCCACAGTCTGATGGAGAAATAGACAGATGAAGAACAGGGAGAAGCATTTGTCAAAAGTGAAGGAAGGAAAGAATTAAAACATGGTGGCTAAAAACCTGCATCAAAGTCTGTTTTCCAAAGTAGCACGTAGGACTTAAAACCAAAAAACTTCATGGATCTGGTACTGTTCAAATAAGTTTCAAAACATGGAAAATTCCATTACTCCCTCTTCACGGAAGAGGCGGTGGCAACTGTCATCTTTCAGAGAAAAAGAAACCCGAGGGAAAAAACGTACAAATTGCAGATTTGAAACAAACATCTTCATTCACCATTTCCTTTCTTTTTTCTTTAAAAGCTTTTTCCATCTGGCATGAAAATTTTAAGTTGAGACAACGTTATTTTGAGAAAAGCTGGAGGGTATGTGTGGGCAATACAGACAGGCTTTAATAGAAAAAAAACCAGCCACGGCATTAACAATCGACAGACTATTAACCTTTGGTAATGAACTGACATGATGGTACTTTGCTTTGTTTTTCTTTGTTTTTAAATAAAAGACACTGTCCTGTTGCCTGTTGACTACTACAGAATGGTTCTCAATGTACTTGCAATGCTGTATTCACTCAATGACAGAAGCCATATTCTGTTATATGTAAAAAAAGAACAAAGAAATACTGCACAAGAACAAATGACGCGTTTCAAAGGCTAAATAAAAAAGTGTAATAAATGTGCAATCAGACAATTTACAGAACCTTAATTTACTGGTTTTTGTCTTTTTAATTCTTGCATATAAGTATTACTTACTGTATTCTGTCCTTTATATCTAGGATGCTTGAAGAATTCACTACACTACCTAGGTCTGACAGGTATGGTAAGCCAGAGAAACAACTACATGCTATTTAACAGCCAGAGGGAAGACTTTTAAACGCAACTGAAAACATCCCAGAGAAGCACAGTGTATTAGGATTACCAGTCACATGAAGAATCAGATTCTAGCCTGAAAAGAAAAAACCCTAAAAACCAGCATGTCTAGATAATTGTGACTGTATATGAAGAAGCAACTGAAGAGGAAATAAATCAAAACTGTCTGTAAGGGATTTTAACCAAATGCACCATGTATCTGGAATACCAGATAAGTTTGTAGTACGTTAGTATGCCTGAGTTCATACAGCCTCAGTAAAACTCTGTTCACAATTACTTCAGGGCGTTCCAGGAACACAAAACTTGACTGCAACACATGAAATGAATACAAAAACTAGTAAGAATTTGACATGAATTCAAAGACAAAAAAAGACTGTTTTGAAAGAGGTTGTTTGTGAACAACTATATCACCTCTGAAGTGTTAAATCATGCAGCAAGTCTCGGTTTGCCAGTTTCAAAGGCTTTACTGTGCAAGTCAGCCAACCACTGCAAATGCCCACTGTGAAAACAAAACAAAAAAAATCCCCACAGAAGTTAGGAATCTGCTTGTTCTTCAAGTTTGTGGCAGTTTCCAAAAACTGCACTAACCTGATTTTTCTTCTTTGGCCAGTCTAATGTGATGGCTTTCTTATCTTTGAAACTTTTATTTTTGCAGTTAGCATTAATGCTCGCACATCACCATCCAGACACAAATGCCTTTCCCGACTATATCCCAGGTCTATTTAAGTCTTCCACGGTTAAAGCCTGCAGACCTTCTCATCTGATGTCCGTGATCATATTTACCTCCAGCAGGCTCTAGATCAGGCACTAGAAGTGAAGAGTCTGACATCAGCTAGGATTTTAGTCCCTTTGACTATCCTACTACATGTTGACGAGACGTGGATCACGCGTGGGAACCAGCTATATCTTACTCAGTAATCAAGACTCTTACCCTGTATGTCCAAAATGCTTGTGCTAATGCTGTGTACTATTTCCTAATTTTGCAGGGCTTGAAAAATACCAGACTAATGGAAGTCATCCTTCACAAAGATAAATCAGATCTTCCTCCTCTGTGCTAGTATCCCCTTCCTTATGTGCCAAATTCTCCTTTCTATTTGGAACGTAAGAGGTTCCAAACAAATACAAGGAAGAATTTCTTCACTGGAACAGGCTGCCCAGATGGGTTGCAGAGTCTCTTTCTCTGGAGACATTCAAAACCTGCCTGGACGAGTTCCTGTGTGATCTACTCTAGGTAGTGCTGTTCTGGCAGGGGAGTTGGATTAGATGACCTTTTGAGTTCCTGTCCAACCCTCAATATTTTGTGATTCATCCTTTTGTTCTTCTTTTCCTGTATGTCTCACAATTTAGTAAGTTGACACATATCAAACTCTTGCATGGCAATGACTTTATAAGAAGAGCAAGCTGAGTATCTTCTCCCAAGTGCATATCAAAGTGCAGTAAAACGTGTATTCTGACTCACAAACCTCTTCCCAACAAACTGCTCATCATAAACAATCAAATAATGTTTTTAGCAAGAGCAGCCAGCAAGGGGTCAGGAAGAGATTAAGCAGTTATATCAAGGTCAGAAGAGATTTCCCAATTTCCAGGATACCACTCTAATCACTCACATACCTTTAAACATCACTAACCACAAAGACAAAATAAGTCCAAAGAAAATTTACTGCATTTCCGGAAGCAGATGAGCGTCTTAAAGCATTCTGTACCTCATCAAAGGAACATTTCAACAGACAACATCAAACTCATTCTGCAAAAGCACGATAAGAAAGGGATGCATGTCAGGCACTACCACCGAGCTCCTTAACTCACTTTCCTCTGCTAACCAGATCAACTATGCATCATACTGCTGGGAAGCGAGAAGTTAAGCTGAAGTGTTTCAGTTCACCAGATATCCTCTGATCAAAGAACTTAAAATAACAACATTTTTATTTCTCTTTCTCAATTGTTGCCTGTCATGGTTTAGCAAGGAGTTGCTTTTGCTTAGTAACAGGGGGAGCGGGTTGCAGTGAAGACCCGGTAAAAGTTTTTTGAACTCTCCCCCGACTCCTGGGTTCAGACCCACCCCCGGCCCGGCTGGGCCAATCTGGCACCTCTGCGATCACTATTTAGGG
>WBNH01008553.1:212019-294986 GCA_013401255.1 Urocolius indicus
GGCTCGGCTCGTCTCGGCTCGGCTCGGCTCGGCTCGGCTCGGCTCGGCTCGGCTCGGCTCGTGTGCCGGGGAGCCCTGCCGCCACTTCCGCCCGACCCCTCGCCGGTCCCGCCGCGCCATCTGCTGGGCTTGAGCGCCGCTGCCGGAGGCGCTGGCTCTGCCTGGGTGTCGTTCCCTCCCCCGCAGCCATGTAATGGGGAAAGGTCGTGTCTGTTAATCAAATCTTAAAAGCCTTGTAAAAAGCTCAGCCTTGCAGAACCTTGGACCGCCGAGATCATTGTAAAAGCGACACCTTGCAGAACCTTTAACCACGAGCATTCTGCCGTGAAAACAGGTGTAGCTTGCTCGTCACGCGTTATGTCAGAGCTGATAGATTGCGCGTGAGCTAACGGGTTCCAGAAGAGGGGTCGTGAAGCGGCCACCCGAGGAAGACTTCTGACTTCATCCCCACGAGCACCGGACGACGCCACCNGGAGCAGAGGCTCCCGGCCTCAGCCCAGCGCTGTTTTGCTTATTTGCCGCTTGCTTAATAAATTTGATCTATGACTCACTTAAATTGGCTGCAATTTATAACACCCACACCGCAGTCTCTTCTAGTGAGGGGGCTCTGCCCCATGTGTCTGCCTCCTAGAAGACGGAGGTGCGAACTTCTGCTGTCCCGTCTGCCCTTCTCGGGGTGTCTCAGAGCACGTACGGTACTCAGCAAGCTAAGGTGTTACTCAAAACCTGAATGTTCAGTGATGGGTCGCGCTGTGGTCATTTATTTCCTCCCATTTAATTTCTAAGCTTTCTATACTGCCACGGAGGTGGTATTTTCATGGGGCTGTGTGTGTGAGCCTGTCACAGCCGGTGGAGCAGGGATTGCCTTTTCCCTTGCATAGCATTTTACGTGAATCTCTCGATGTTAAGTTTTCCTCTTATGATCTGATAAAGTTGTTCTGTGTTTCTTTGGGTTGGTAAAGCCCTCAGCTTTATCCTACTGAATAGCAGTAGGGCGAATATGCTCACCAGACTGCACCGTCCCCTCATCCATGCTCTTCTCCACACAACTCATGGATGAGCTGCGCTGAGTGAGCTGGGCTCCCGCCACTGATCCTGACAGGGAGGGCTCCCCTGGAATTCATCTCTCACTGTCAGGGCTAATGGATATTTATCCTCTCTACTTTCTTTGCTTTTAATTAATACTTCCAGTACAAGAAACTCCCATGTTCTTCCTGTTTTTCAGTCCTCCTGGTGTGCTTAACTGCCTTAGCTGCTTGCCTGCTGAAAATCCCAGCAGACCGTATCCGAGACAATTTCTTTTTTTTTTTTTTTTTTTTACCTGCTTGAATTTAAAAACCTCCATTGTGAACCATGATTTCACTCTAAAAACCACACATATTGAGTCTCCTTCCCACAGCAAATTTTTACAATTATCTCCTATATCTCTTCCAAAGTTAGTATTTACAATAATTTACAGTCATTTACCTGGTATCGGAATCAGATTTAACAGTTCGTAAGATCTTCAGATGTTATTTAGAACCTGTTTTACTAATGCTGAGTTAGCTGCCTTGTGCTCTTGTACTGAGAGCTTTAACTGATGTAACTTGTTGATACTTGAGCTCAATATTAATTCAATGTTAATTCAGTTTTGCCTTGCGTTCAGATACCTTGAGGAAATAGTCTCCAGCCCTGCAGACCTGCCACTGCTCAATTTCTGGTTTTTCACCTGCTCTACAAACCTTTTGGGTGAGAAATATCCTCTAATGCGCTCTCCAGATTCCTTTATGATGAATACAGATGGAAAAGAAAACAACACAAAAAACAAACAAACCAACCACTGCTTACTAAACAAATCTTTTGAACGTTTAATTCAGAAGAGGCAGCAATAAAGCACAATAAGTCAAGGTATTAATCAGTCTCCTTTTTTTTATTGTTGTTGTATCCTTGGGGTATTTTTCCATCACAAGATCATTCTGATTATGTCTCGTGCAACAACAGCAGTGGAATGGTTCACGTACCTATTTATGTTGAGATGTCTAATCAATGATACTTAGAGTGGATAGATATAAATCAATTTGTATATACAAATTTGATCACCTTCTCATTGTGCTGCATGGCAGCTGGTCATCACAATTTTTCTTTAGCAGTGTTTGGATAGTACTGTTGTATCTGATCTCTTCACATAATTATAGACAAAGTTGGGCATTCCTTTATTTGTTAAGATTATTTGTTAATATCAGATTCAAAGACGTACACTTCTTTACTGCAGTAGTTTACTGGCCCTGCAGTAAAACATGCAAGAGTTTAATTAGAAGTAAATATACTGAACATTCTCAGCATAAAAGCCATAGATCACCTCTATTAAAATACTGTCAACTTATCCATCAGCTATGTATTCTTTTCCTCCAGCTACCGTGTCAGGATATGATTTCTTATGGGAGTTAGGCATGTGCATATAGCTGAGAAGTCTGGATACTACAATGAACTTCAACTGGGATCCTGTTCAGCCCACAAGTGTTTAGTGATTTCTCTGTATGTGACCAAAAAATTTGTAGACGGCCTCCCTTTCTTAAAAGCAGAAGAGGTGTATTATGCAATTGCCAGTCTGCTTTTTCTCATAAGCACTCAATGCACTTCAAAATTCTTCCATATTTTTTTGTGCCCCGCTGATCTGTGTGTTTGTACTGACAAATCTGGGGGGCCTCATGCTCACACATTAGTACCTGCTTTTACATGTGGCAAACTGATGGCTTGAAGTTGTGGACAGCAGAACATCTAGGTTAACTCTAATTCTCAGTAGGTTGAAGAGCTATTAGGTAAATCACACAAGGAGTACCTATTAGTCGTCAAAATACACTTCTGTCCTGGGAGGTCCCTGTGCACTGACAAAGAGCTGCTGTATGCTTGCGCCGTTCACTCCTGAGGACTCTGACACCGGCCACTCTCAGAGAAAGTGTAAAAAGAGTGGACAGACCTTTGTTTGGACTCAGTGAAGTGGTTCTATTTCTACATATATATTAAAATGAAGGCATGCATTACTGCTGAACTGCTGTGCTTTGTAAGGGAGAAAGACATCAAGGCAAACTGCATTACTGATGCTGCTATGTAGCTTTTGAAAATGCAGTTATGTTGCTCTTCGTTTTGTAATATTTCATTTTAAAAGACTGCAGTTTTATGTAGTGTTACTAATTATTAAATGTACATTTTCTTCATTCACTGCTTCCTACTTGTTCCCTCCTACCCGCCTTACTTATGCATGTTTTCAGTTGCGACAGTTATTGTCTGTGTGGAAGCACATAAAAAGTTATCTATCTTATGGGACCTACATGAATATCACATTAATTAAACCTCTGGTTATATGCTTGTTGTGAGCAGTGAGATCTAGTCTCACCAGTGGTTGAGGGCTGGACAAAGGCTGGACTCGATGATCTTAAAGCTCTCTTCCAGCTGAAACGATTCTATGATTCTGTGATCAGTACTTTCTGCCTGTGGAAGACTGATTTATTTCTGTGTTTCATCTGATCATTTTCACTGGATCACTTCTGAATCTTTCACTTCACCAAACGTCTGCTGCTCTAAGAGCTGTGTTTTCCTTGGATGCCCGTGTAGATCTCTCATGTATTTAAAGTTTACCTTTTGTCAGAGAAGGAATAGCTTGGCAGAAAGCTTTCCTCTTAAAGGCAACCTCCTTAGGCTGTCCTTCACACAGCCCAACAGTGGAGGAGGTCTCACATTAATTCTTGATTTGTAATTCCTTTTCTTCTACACTCATGAAACACAGAAGATGTAAATTGGATCTAGAATGAAGTGAATATTCCCACAATTTCTTTTCTAAAGCTAATGCTGATGAGGAAAGAGTCGTTCCTATTGATTCCAGTGTGAGATCTTCCCTCCCAGGTTTGGGACCAGGGAAAGTTTGGTGGTTTTATTGATCAGTTTTATCAATGGTGTCCCATGATACAGCACATCCCTCTTAAACTACTTTATCCAACAGCTGTGTTCCTTGCAGCTTTCAGCATTGATCCAATGGTTGAACACTAGACTTGAACCAGGCTGAAAATAAGGATGAAGTTTCCTGGTTAGAGAATGAAATGTTAGGCTGGAACAGCTATTAGAATGGGAAAATTTCTCATGAAAGAACATTTGCAGTTGTCAAGTCTAGACATCTTAAAGAGCATTTGTCAGGTACTCAGATTCGTTAATTAGCCAATTAATTGAATTAACTCATGCTTTAAGAAACAAGGAGTGCAGTGTCTGGAGGTTTGTTTAAAAAAAAAAAAAACAACCAACAAACAAGTAGAAAGTTCAAATCTACAACATGTTTTACTGCTTATATAACCTGAAAAGAGCATTCCAGGCATCAGATCTGAAAGAGTGGTAGTTTCCAGCACAGGACGACAATGACTTAAAGTTGGAAATAAGGCAATAACCTTTGCCTGTACTTCTGTCAACATCCAAATGTGTGGTTCTGTTAAACTTGTGCAAATTTGTATGTAGACTGCTATTTTGAAAAGATTGTGTTATTATGATGTTGCTCTACTGAGTTCAGTATAATGCAAAAGAAGTCACCTTTAGGCTAAATAATAGACTAAATACTGTAGGCTGAATATTGACTGGCCAAAATGATGAAATTGTTGACTCTGCTTATCCTTTGTTAAGACCAAATCATTTAACACTACATTATTTGTAGCAGATTTTCAAACATGATGCAAATTCTACTTTTTTGGATTAAAACAGAACTTACTTAGGTCTGTCTGTTGTGTAATCTGAATCTACCATTCATAAAATCTATAGGAAAAGACTGAAACCCATTTGTGGTGTGTGTGTCAAGGGGTGTGTGTGTGCAGGAAACTGCATGTGTGACTTCTACTTAACTCTAGCTTTCTGAGTAGGGAAAGGGACAGGCTACTGAAGTCAGGAGAAAAGTAGATCTTACTGTCAAAGAAAATATGGGATGGAGCTGGACTTCTGTTCCAAATGTCATCCCTCTTATCCTATGTAGTTATCTTAAGAAGTTAGCATCTCTCTTCTGTAGTACCTGTGACCTCCTCGTGCATGGATACAAGTTAGCAAAATAAAAATCAGTAGCACTGTAGAAGACTTTTCTTGCTGGTTAAGAGGGTAATATTCTGTCTCCTGTCTTTCTATGCTTACTTACAATGTGACAGTCATCTCCACATCTCTTCAGATCCCATTATAGCCACAGGCAAAGCACAGTAGTGCTTTTTGGGTGCTGTTCATTTGATCTATGTTAGTTACCTACTTTGGGGTGAACACAATCATGCATCAGAAGTGCTTGTTTCTTCCACTGATTTTCAAGGAAGCCTGAGGGAATTCTCCTGAGGTACTCTAATGGCAGTTGTGTATGTCTAGCCAGATAAATCCTATGGAGATAAACAATAAAAGTGCAAAAGTTTGACGGAAAACATGGCAACAGCAATGATAAAAGACAGAAGGCCACCTAAGCCCGTAGATGGCAGCATTGTAAATGGTAACGCAGAACCTTCTGCCTCGAACAGGGATACTGGGGAGCCTGAACTGGTTCTTCTGAAGGGGTAAACCATCTGCCAAACAGCCCTGACTCCTGTGCTTCTAGCTTGCTAAAATATGCCATGTTCTCTTAGCCTGCAGATGGCACAAAGCTACCCTTTTTCAGGAAAGTTAATCAAGGGGCCTTGCTCCTTCCAGATTTCCAAAGACTTGAAAAGCAAAAAAAAAAATAAATAGACTGAGCCCTCACCTAATTCTTAAATTTCCATTTCTGGAGGCTTAACACAGCAACAATTGGCATAGCAGCTTAAGATGATTTAGATCAGAACTTTATGTGGTAATTTCATGCAGTATACACACACAATAAAACATTATAATGATACGTTTTCATCTTGGATTTCATTTTGTCTTCAGTAATTGGATTTATTTTACGTGCCTGTGTTAATTTTAGAATTATTATACAGCCACAGCGTTTAAAGTTTTTAATTAGGAAATACAGATGACATTGTGCTGTTTCTCTTGTATAGAAAAAAATGGATTTGTTTCACATTCCTTGTCAGTTATTTTTAATTCGGAAAGCTCATTAATAACATCAGACATGCTTTAAATACAGGCAGTCAGCAGGTAACATATAAAGTGGCCACAGTAGGAATGAAAACTGTAAAGACGATCAGAAGGTGTGGGACAGGATTTGATTCCTTTCCCCAAGGAGAGGCTCAGTGCCTTGTTCAGATCAGGGAGGAGTTGTATAGCCAAATGACCGTGGCCACGGTGGTGAGGGATGGGCTGAGTCTCCTGTGCTTGCTCTGTCTGGGCCGAATGACTTCTACCCCATCAGCAATTCTCCTGGCTTAAGTGCTACTGAATTGTACTGCTCTGTGTACACACTAAGTGTCTGTTTGATATGAGCTCCTCACGCCTGAATGTGGCCCCTAGGTATTGTGTCAAATCCAACTGCATGTGAGCTAAACTGGCACTTTGCCTGACTTCATTGTTCTCTCTCCCCTTCTGGTTTTTTTTTTTTTTTTGTAACATTGTTAAGCCTCAAAAGATTCCCAAATGCATATGGGATGCAGAAACAGATACAATGAGTTACATGTCCCACTCCCCAGCCCCCACCCCCACACAGTTATATTCAACAAAACTCTTGACATCAAAGTTAATACCACAAACTAATAGTTAATCTCCTTGATTGTATGTTAGTGTTGTAAGACTTTTCATATGTTTTACAATCAGTAATGGCTTAGCAACAGTCAGCATTGTAATATAGGCTTCTTTGTGGTTTTGTTTTGGTTTTCTTCCTTCGACAAACACGGCACATCAGGGATACACTTGGCTTCCTAAAATAATTTTAGGGTTTTATTCTTTTTATTTGTACACTGAATTTCTTCACTGGTCCTTGAAATATCCTGAACTGCCTAAGAGGTATGGATGTGCAGGTTCCACCACAATAAATAGGCATCTATGTGTCGAAGGAGTTTGTGCATAGCTGTGCATTTGTTAGCTCTTGCAAATCTTCCTTCAATTGACAAGGCTTTAGTCATAGGAGTGCTGAATAACACTAAGAATTCAGCTATGTACTTTCTCAGGCCTTGTAGCTGTTTTATTTATTGTCACAGCCTTCCATCATCTTTTTTCTTTCTTCTTTTATTTCTTGTACCTACCTGTTGTGTTCACAGCTATTAGTGCTGGAAGCTTGTTTGTGAGCCTTATCTTGCACCCACTTTGAGTTGTTATTGCAGACTGACTTGCTGATGGTATTTCCGTGGCCTTTGGAATTTCCACAGTTTTAAATGGCTGCATTCAGTACATGGCGGTGATAATAATTCTACACATAGCTACACCGAGATCCTGAGACAGACCATGGCATGCTGACCAATCTTCCTGCTACAAGAGGGCTTTGAGGAGGCAAAAAGTTTTCTCTATGTTATCTGTGTCCTGTTATCAAATGTTTTAGTCACAAGTACTTTGAATTGTGACTAGAAGCACGCTGAGAAACCATGCAAAATATAGATCAGATTTGTACTCATGTTGACCTGCCCCAAAGAAGGGAAGACTGCCTGATCCTGCAAATGCATTGCTCACAGCACTGAGAACGACAAGATGCTTGTTACACTTACTTTCTGTTTTACAGAAACTTCTGGGCACAAGGAGAGGAGATGGCAATAGCTCTTGGGTTAGGTGCACATGTGGATTGCAACCAAGCAAAGTAGATCTCGGCAGCTTCTTCTATCAGCCAAGGATTTAGATGAACTATGAGGCCAGCACAATGCTGAGAGGTACAACTTTGATGGAAGAGCCACATCTAAGCTGCTCTTAAGACTCCTGTAGTCTAGGAACTACATGCTGCTCTTTACTATCAGGGATTCCTGAGGTTCTCCAGGGTAGTTCCTTAGGGCTCATAATTAGATCTGTGAAACATGAAACTGATTTGAGAGTTGACTAAGGGAGGAGAGGGAGAAAAAGACAGATATAGAGAGCATAAGTGTATGACTTTGTGCTGGTATGTGTTCTACCAACTTGAAGCTTCCAGATGAAGTGCTTGTACTTCCTTTATAGTTAGTGAAGACCTACATCTCTAGGAGACACAAGTCCTATGTAGCATTTTAGCTAAGCTCTCTGGAAATGACTGGCTCTGTTGATACCAAACCTAGATACAAGCTTAGATACTTCTGTGTATTTAAAAGTAAGTGAGAAAGTGGATAAACCATAGTGTGGAGACATTTTAATCTGCAACTGTTCTCTCAAAAAATGACACGTCTCTTTCTTTCAGATGGCAATGAAAAGTCATGATGAATGTGCCCCCTCTGATTGTAGAATAGCT
The DNA here is from genome assembly GCA_013401255.1 of Urocolius indicus. NCBI lineage: Eukaryota > Metazoa > Chordata > Aves > Coliiformes > Coliidae > Urocolius > Urocolius indicus. The sequence goes on from WBNH01008553.1 coordinate 220,316, forward strand.
TGCTGAGTACATCACTTCCTTAGAAAATGAGACATCTGCGTTTAATTCTCTTCTAAGCCTCAGAAGCTTAATACTTACCCCCAGGAGAACAAACAAACCACTTACCTCTTGCTGACCTTGAAAGCCCTGTTTATAGGCCAGCATGAACATTTTGTTTTTCATTCCAGCTTTTGTATGTGTCCACAGACATTATTTGGCAGACCATTCTGCTGGCTTTGCCAGATATACTGCAATGCTCCAGACACAAATATTTTGGCCAATTTAGAGAAAAAAACAGACAAAGTGACTTGAAATTTAGGGGAATAAATAGTATATTTGCTGCAGTAGGAATGAATAATCATGAAAAAAACATATTTATTGATTTTAAATATCTTGAGCACCAACAGCTTGTTTTGTATTTGTCTAATCATTAATGGCATCCAATTATACGATTGTAATTGTATAATTACCTCTATGAGGTTATTTCAGTGAGAATGTTTCCTGAATTGATGTTTTCATAGGAACATTTATTATTGCTCTCAATGTAGTTTATTCTTGTGCAGAGGTACCTGAGGACCCATCAAAGTGGGACCTCTTTAGGAAGGGGGGCATCAGAAAGGAAGCAACTTCCTCAAGAAAGTTTGTGTGAGAGCTGAGAGAGGTGGATCAAGACATCCTTGCTTTCAGTATATTCTCAGCTCTTGCCTGTGGGGTCTGACTGTTGGAGATCTACGGGAAGCTGATTTCTGCTTCTTGGCAGGAGAGGTGAAATCTGAGCCTTGGAAATGTCATACAGAAGTCTGTGTTTATGCATTGTATGGCAAATGCACGGCAAGGCCTCTGAGATTCAGAAAAGTGCTGCTGATTTGCTTACACATTGGAAAACCAAGGCAGCTTGGACATATGACACTTTGTTCTACACCAAATATGCTACTTCTTCAGCAGCCTTATATTGTTTTAGTGTTGGCTGAGCAGGTGCTGTTGAGTTGGGTTATGCATAGGCAAAAAAAACCCTAAAGAATATCCTCACATACACTGGTCCAGAAACTCTGGATAAATGAATGTGTCCCTCAGATTTTTTCCACTGGAAATTCCCAGATCAGAGAACAGAGCTCATCCAGGAGAACCTATCTGCATGCAAGCCCAAAGGAGTGACCTGCTTGCAACATGTAGATACTGATTTAGGAGACACAAATTCCCACTGAGCATCAAATCCTAAAGGCTTCACTTTATTTTCTCTCCTCGATACTCATTTCAAACTGAAAAAAAAATGAGTGAGAACCTCAGGCAAACATTGATACAGAGTAGTGTTGGAAACAATAAATATCTTTTTTTGTTGTTTTGGTGAATCTCAATAGTCTTTGTACAGGAATTGGTTTTGTAACATTGACAGCACATATATTTTCCTCTGAGAATTAATTAATTGCTTCTTCTGGGTCTCATTATCCTCACTGCGTTTAACAGAGACATTTTGACTTGAAGTCTCAGCTAAATTCTGAGAATCCTTCAGGATACAAAAATGTGAGCTTTTTAAAGAAGCTAAGTACACGTCACACTGCTGGGTTTGTTTCTATCCTTCTTGTGTACTTTTAAGCTTTCTGACACTTGACTAATTCTGATATTATTTCCATTGTCTCTTTGATAAACTTATTTGAAGCCTAGGCATCTTTCTCTAAACCAGGGTTTTAACATCTAGAAGACTGAAACTAGCCAGGAGCGATGGTGATCCTTTGGTGTTCCTCTTAATGTAGTTGCTCACTCTTTTTCAACGCTGTATGTGAGGACACAGTTTTGGTAAGCATTCCAGAAAATGATAATTCTATTAGTTATCTTACACAAGAAATCAGAATCAGAATGTCTTCACATATGCCTATACTTCAGTTTTCTTCTTGCTTTGGAGCTGTCCTAGGGCTTGGAGCACCCAGAATCTTCCTGCTGCAATGATATCTCCTCTCCTTACAGGATCTCTGCTCTGGCATGTGGTTAGCTTTCTGCGTCCTCTCTTATACTCACCTCAGTTTATTTACTTTATCAACTTAAAGTTCTTTGGGTCGATTAAAACTTTTGTCAGTCTTCTCAGATGATCCAGGTCACGACTTGATAATCCCTGGATTGATTACTTCTTTCTTAAAATGTATGTTTAGGAAAGCAGTTGACCAGTGAGGCGACATTTTGTCCCATGAAATTTCTATGTGAACAGAGGATGGGAGAAATTTGATGGCTAGAAGAATCCCGCCAATCTGTGGACTGTATATTGACTCCTTCTTTCCCGAGAGTAGCCTGGAGATGAGGAGACAGACTGAAGGCTGGGTGAGTTGCTCTGGGACCTCAGAGTCTGTTCCCTGCCATTCTCCCTCTTGAACACTCAGTGGGCTTTTCCATCATGAGACTGAGGATGAAATCTTTTTATTGTAGCTGACGTGCTCAGAGCCTTCTTACCGTGGTCTAAGATATATGTGCATGTGAATTTGCTTAAGAGACCTGGTCTACATGTACAGTCCCACCTCATGGCTAGAAGTGATGTGTGTGATGGTGCACGTAGTGACCATGGTAGAGGAAGGATCTTGTTAATGCTTCTAAAATGCTGCATGTGTGATTTCATGAGTGAGAAATCTAACAGTGAATAGCTGTCACGTCTCTATAGCAGGTTATGTGGCACATGCTGGCAGAAAGATGGCATCACTGCTCAGCTATTAGCCTTCAATCACCATCTGTGGGAATTTCAATTTCAGTTGAACCAATGGAGAGGGAAGACAAACTGTATATGAAGGGAAATTGCAGTCTTCGCAAATCAAACACAGGGAATTCATCATATCAAGCTGTTTTTGAATAGTACATACAGATATTCCACAAAACATTGCATAACTGTTTGCAGCCAGTCACACTGAAGTAACAGGCATAAGCTCTGAAATTCCTGATTCTTTTATCCTCAAAGAACCTGAGTATTTATTTTATTACTGACATCACCATTCTTACAATTTTGGGGAAGAAGTCAACAGAGGACTAATGACCTTACTATATTAGTCATACTGATACTGGAATGGATTGGGCCAGCATTTGGTAGTGACCCTATAAAGACAGTAAAAAGCATGTATTACCTTTGCAAATATTTGATGATAAATTGAGGTGGAATTCATTCCCAAATAATTAATTATGAATTGTTCTTCCATTTGCTGTTAATTTAAAAATTCTTTGCAAGGTTTATCTTCCTAATTTGGTATCCTGTGGTTTATAACTGAAGCATTTCTGTGTTAAAAGAGAGCTTGCTATTTCCAGAGAGACTACTATAGAATGAATAATGAAGTATTTTTTATTAAATGACTGTGAAAATCAAAATCTCGCTCCCACTATTTCATGGAGGGTTTATCTTACAAGGAGATGCACACAGGGTTGAACCCGTGTGACAAGAAATCTGCAGGAGTAGAGATGATAATCTGCCTCTACAAAATGAGAGAAATGCTGGTGTGATAAATAACACTGGCTTTCAAAAGCAAATGCAATATTTACCCTTTGAATTTCCCAGGCTTGTATGTACACACTATATTACCAGACAAGCTAGCTATCGCTTCACTTCTGTTATTTCTTGTTATACTATCTGTATGTTGTACCCAGAGACACTGGACAAGCTGCAATATACACCATACAGATGCCAGATACACAGATCAACTAATCTGCTAGCATAGAAATGAATATGAATGCAAGCCTATTGTGGGAAATGAGAAGGAGGTTGTTATTTGTGTTGCGAGTTGTTGGAAGGTGTTCAAATGCTGCTGTAATGGATACAATATGACATAAGTGGATAGATCCAGAGGTGGTTCCAGAGATTTATTCCTGAGAACATAATTCCACTTTACACATCAGCATTCAGTGATACACTTAACAAAAAGAAACCAAAACAAACCCAATCTCAAACACTTGTGCATTTGCATTATTATTTTACTGGTTTATGAGGGCACTGTAAAACTCCTTATTCAAGAGTCTTTTGTTATGTTTAGAATAGTATTCCTGGGAAGTAACAATTAATTTATGAGAATACAAACACTGAAAATCCTTCTTAGAATCCTTCTGGCTGGCTTAGCTTGTACAGAATTACCAAGGCTTATTTTATTACTGTTGGTTTAATGGTGTTAGGTTTTCAGAAGGTATTTTCATGAACCAATGCAACCATCTTTCTAGGTTTTACCCTTTTTTGGAATGGATATGACCTGTCATTACTGTGAAAAATAAAGAGGCCAAACTGTCCTCAGGTAAGATCATGATAGTTTCCATAGCATTTTTGCAGTACCATATTAGTCCTGAAGTAAGGAAGTAAGCCACCTTTGCAACCACAGTTACTCTGAGTTTATGCCATCTACCTCAGTGGAAACTCAGTGCTTCAGAAGGTGCCTGGATGAGCCAACACAGGATTAGGCAGGAGGCAGCAAGAGAAAAGGCATGTTTATTTGCAAGGTTGAGCGTTAGGGGAGGAAAAGGTAGCAGTATGACAGCATATTTGTAGGGCAGCAGTAGGAGATGTCAACTAGGGGTGTATGTGATGCTGAGGTCTATGCTGTGTGCCAGGGTCTGAGTTATTTGAGTATAGGATGACCCTCAGAACAGTTTGTACTACCACATGCATTGCTTGCTTGGACATAAATAATTTTGGATGCATCAATCTAGTGCCAACCCAAAGGTGAGCTTCAAAGACAGAAGACTCCTAGGGTGACTCTCCAACTTCCTCATAGGCATGTTCTTCCCATTCTTCCCAGAGGCTTTATTGCTGTATGCCTCTCTAGGTGAAAAAGTGCTGTACGGCACTGTATATACTGTGCAGTATGCCAACGTCTTCACAGAATGCTGGTTAAGCCAGAAAAATTGCATGCAAAGCTTTGTATCATAAGGATCTAAAAAACTGTTTTCTTGCCCTTTCATTCCTTTCCTGTCATTTATTTCATTACTGTTCTCATTGCTCTAGAAATTACAGAAATCTGTAATCTGGTATTTTTCATTTTGAAGCAGAGTGCTCTGCTTTTTCTTGGCATCTAAATACTATTCAAAAATCATTGTGTTAGATTGTCTGAACATTACTCATAGGACATTACATTTTTCAAACTCTCAAGACACATAGCCTTCAAATTGTTTAGCTTAGATTAACTTTGGCTCATTTTATCTTCCTAGAATAGATTTAACTGAGATCACAATGGCTTCATTATCTTGCAAGGATTATAGAAGTCTTTCCTTAGCACACTAATGCAAGTTATTATAAATGTGTCTGACACATTTGTAAGGGTTATCAACTAATGAGATACAGTTTTCACGTGTATACAGTTGGGCCACGTTCCATCAACCTTCATTAAAGAAGGAAAATAGAAGGACCACAATACTATCTGGGCTGTTCTGGCGCACATTTTGCTCTTAATATTTTCTTTCTCTGACACTTCAGGTATTTTGATGACAGATCTCAGGAGATAATAGTATAAAGTATATCAAATAATAAAACATTTAAAAATCGTTGTGAACACCAGTTTTGTTTAAAATGTTCAAGTCAGGCGAGAGTGGATAACGCCAGCAGTGCAAGGGCAAGGCAAGGGTGGTGAGGGGTGGTGCAGGTGTCGAGTGGCAGTGGCAGAGGTGAACAGTTCTTTTGGGGGATGTTGATGTAGCTGATAGGAGACCAGAAATGGAAACAGGAGGAGATAAGCCCCAGTGATACCTAGAAAAGAGTGATTTTGGGGGTGATCTGGGTAGATGTGAAGGAGGTTGGCTAACAAGTGAGAAGGTACTGAGGTCTGGATAAAGCACAGTGCCAGAAACTCCTCTAGGAGGCTGTGGTCCTGACTGGGATGCAGGAAGCTGAGATTGACAGGGCTGACACGGCTTGGGCTGCAGGAATTTTTTTTGGGGGGGAAAAATAAAAAGAGGTAATAGTTGCTACATTTAGGAGGACTGTGAGAGAGCCTGCAATTTGGAGGGGCAGAAGCATAAGGCCAAGTAAAGATAACCATATTTATAAAGGAGGTGAAAGCAGGAGGATAGAAAAGCTAATGCAAGAAAAGAGGAACGGGACACTGGTATAAAAGTTAAATAAATTTGGAAATCTAGTTGTCATCTGCTTAATGCTGTTGCTATAGCTGTTGAAATAATAGCATTCTAGTTTTCATCAAACCTTTTCCTGTTACACATTTTGATAACAATTGAACTTCTGCAGTGATTTAACTTCTTTAAACTGATCATCTTGCTACTATCTGTTTGTACTTTTCCAACTGTGACAAAAACATCAAGTCCTTATGCATGTTATTGTAAGTCAAAGAGAAAACACCTGCCAACTCACATCGACATGAGAAAATTTTCATCTCTGATAGTAATCCACAAAGATTATTGTATGACTGCAATAAGAATGGGCATAAAATGTGCCAGCTGTTCACAGATGTTTCCTTGACCGTGAACAACACAGAGCTTTCATGATCATGCTCTGTAACATAACAAATAAGCTGAACTGAAAATTACAAGAAATAAGGACATCAGAGAAGAACAACTGTAGAAATTTCTTTCTTTTCCAAAGCCTTATTACATTTAACCTGCTGTTCAAGTGCTTGAAAACCATCTGTCATATAGCTAATGTTTAAATAGCCTTCACCTGAGCCTTTTCTAAGAAGTGCATTGGTGTACAGTCCTCTGTAAATTTCGGGGTCTCTCACAGATATACAAAAAGTCTCAAGGTGATTCTGCACCTAATTAGCTGGAGAAAATGTTTCACAAAATAGCTGTGGGAACAGCTTCGAGTCTGGTTAATGGGAAAAAGACATTTGTGCAATTGTCATTTTATTTCCTCTTTATTTTGCCTTCTGGTTTTTGAAGAGTTTATCTGCAGCAGAGATATTACTGGGACAGAATTAATAACGTCTTTCTGTTTCAAAGCAAACAAACACTGGGAATTTCCCTCACAGAAGGTTGTTGTGATTTTGTTTTTTTTTTTTCCCAATAAAGGCATTCAAACTAAAATGGCATGATTCCTTTTTGTGGATTAAAATACCATAGCAATTAGAAAATTTTAAATTATTATGGTTCCCAGCAAGAACATACTGAGTTTTTTATATTTCAGTCATATATAATTAGACACTGCAGCAAACACTTGCAATATAATCTACTCTAGAGCAGTAAGACAAAGCAGAAATCATCCCCAATGGAATACTGTGCAACACAGTATTTTATTGACATTACCTATAGCATGGCTGAAGCTCATTTAAAAGTGCAAATGGAAAGCTGAGCTACATTACATATTAAATGTTGGAAGACCTGGGTTATTTCCAGATGTTCCACTGCAGAGTAATTATGCTGATTGTGCTGTGTCAAGGTCTGGTTTTTATTTTTGTTTATAATGGGTGATTATTTAAAAAAAAAAAAACCCTCTCCGTCTACTTGAGGTAAGCACATTATCAGTCCTGAAGAGCTCCAATTTTGCAACCAAGCAGGAGATTTCATTAATAAATATTTGATTTACTTCAGCAAACACGAACATCTAAATGGCAATCCCTCTACATCTATAAAAAGCACAGCAACTCAGGGCTTGTTTTTCTCCTATGTCCCCTCCTGGACCTATCCTACTTTTTTCTCTTCTCTTCCCTTGCTTCTCTTAGTAATAACTCCTAGTGTCTCAGAAAATGAGGCTTATTCCACAGATGTTTCTCTCTGCTCTTTAAAGCTCAAGGAGAGGCCATGGTCAGCACAATATACAGCATCCTCCTGAGAAAACAGTCTTGACTTCAAACTGTCCCCTGCAGCATGGAGACACTTGAGAACAGAGATGCTGATGAAAACAGCACAGCTAAGTGCTTACTTGCAAGTGGGAGCATTGAACACAGGCCAAGATCGGGCTGGGACGGAGTAAGGTTAATGTCACCAAATGTGTCAGTCCCTACTCTTCTGAATCTTGTGTTGAGAAGGTGTAAAGTACAGAGCAACTAACCTTTCTTACTCATACTGATGAATATCAGAAGTTCAGACTCAGACCACTATTGCTATATCATATTCGACAAACCGTTTTGTTCTGGACCATTTTTTTTGCTATGCTTTGTGGTGATAATTACAGTAAGAAGAAGAAGATGGGAAACCTTGCTTGAAGCATTTTTCTCTCTTTCAGTTTTTCTCCTTTTCTTTATTTAGCACCTTTCCACAAACACTGACTGTTACATGGTGAATTTTAAACAGCCAAGTAAAGGCTTATTTAGCATGGGAAATGTCAATACAACAGTATTTATGTGTCAGAGTAATGTATTCTTGTTCAATCAAGACTCAACAAAGGTCCTAGCTGCATGTGGAAGAGGGGTAGGTGGAGACACTAAAAGTTCAATAATCAAAAAAGATCCTCTGAAGGCTGAAAAGCACAATTTTTTGAAAGCCAAAGCTTTCCCTAACTCTCCACAACAACTTCAAGAGTAGTATTAACCCTAATAAAATATTTCTCTAACAATGCAATTTGAGAGAGAATGTGAGGAGCTGTGTATACCTGCTATGCACATATTTAATGACATTTCACTTTTCCTATGAATACTGAAGTAAACGTTGGATTTGGTTTTATCTACTCCCTAAAGAAGGAGTTCAAATTTATCTTAATAACACTTTGACTTGGGGACTTCATATGGAGTCCAAAGTACTTTGTGTTCTCAAGAGCTGATCTGGAATCCAAGCAAACCAAATGAAATAAAAACAACCATGCAAATAATCTCATGATGCATTAATCTGAGATTTTTTTCCTATTTTGATTTAATTCCTTGTAAAATCTCTGATCATACTCCCAGAACTCAGCAATTTGGGCATTGCCACAATTGCCCATATCCTGCACTCTCAAGAGGTGACTTGGGACAGAAATTCATCCCCTTCTGCTCTTTCCCTTCAGGAGCAGAAATGAGATCAGATACAACTCCTGTGACTAGGGTAACAGATATGGACCTTCTAGCTCTATCTGCTCCAGTTAATTGAAACTGCCAGGGAGTAGCTGCCTCGTGCTGGCACTGAATGACATGAGACACCCTTTATTCACAACCATCCTGCTCTCTAATACAAGCTGCTGCATGACAATTGCCTATCGATGATAACTTTTGAACTATCACTGGACAATTTTGGATAGTGTTAGTTAAAATGGTCCTGAGCTACATCAGTGATCACTAGCAATTTAATGGTGTGAAGTTAGGCATAGCCTTTCCGATCTTTCAGCCATCCACCATTAAATGCACCATCAGTTATATATATGGATTTATTTGGTCTTGTTTTACTTCTTAACTCAGGAGCTTTCTGACCTGTTTCTTTTTCCAATATACATGTCTCTTTCTCTTGTATGCCCTAACTCATGTTCACTTGTTGTGTTTCTACTTTGATACCTTCCTTAGTGACTGTTGAAGTAAGAAAATAATCCCTCAAAGCATTGCCACAACCCATGGATGGAGCTGAACTACCCATCATTCACCAAGAGTTGTCTAGTTCTTAGTTTATGAGAATGTTACAAACCCTGTATTTTCCTTTTGTTCTCTGATGCTAGTAAAGGTGAGGCTGAAAGAAGCAGAGACATGTCTTTTATTTAAGCTATCATTTTTTTATTGCCGATTAGACTCATCCACGTTGCAAGACAATCTCCCTGTTAGGACTTTAAATAAATAATGGCCCACCTCATCATCGTTAAACACTCTTTTTGTAGAGGGTCACGAACTCCATCCTGGCCTCATTAATTCTGTGGAAATTCCATCAGTGCTTATGTTTCTGTGTAATGATTTAATTGAATTTTCTTATTGCTAGAGCTTGTCATTATGCCAGTGTTTTTCATGCTTGCTCCCTAAACTCACAGAGTTTTTGCTCAAGTCTAAATGATCCAAAATTGGTTTTATCAGAGTGTAGTCTGCTGGCAACGTATGAAGCCTGAATGAGCAAGCTCTTAATTGGAGTGTTGGGGAATTTTCTTATATTTCTCTTTTTACTTAAGGACTTAATTTTCATCTCTGCTTTTTTAATTCTTTCTTTTAAAAAGAATACACAGTAGACTTTACAACCTGTAACATAAGCCTTAGGAAACTCCCAACATGTAAACAGAAGAGGCTTGGATTCATTAGTATGTGCTAGATAAAGCTGTATTTAAATTTGGGGAAAAAAAAAAGTCATGCGACAAGAAGATGGGATGATACAGAAGCATTAAAGCTCTAATGTAACATTGTTCTGGGAAGGCACAAATCTATTCAAGATACAATAACTTCTACATTAGCATGGGATTGTGGCTGAGAATTTAAATGTCACAAAGCCAGAGGAATTCCCACAACAATCAAATTTCAGGCCTCTGTGCTATTGAAGATTAATTTTAGTCTGGCAATGTTTTTGTGTGATAAACTCATTAGAGTGTGATGAAGAAAAGTAGCCGTGAGGTGGAGGCATCGTGGGACTTGATGGTGACTTGTGAGCAAGCAGAGATCACAGGCATAGGATACTGACACTGAAATATATGTATCTTGGTGTAAAATGTATGTAAATGAGGAGGTGATCCCCAAAGTCAGGGTGATGCATGCCTTAGCTGGGCATGGCTGAAGAGGTAAATGAGCAAAATCAGAGTCTACAGTCAGAATATTGCCCACTGTATTTTATATCTTGGGTTATAACCTATGCATTTCAACTGACTCTACATAACGACCCGTGCTTCATCTTAGCTCAGCTCAGCTATTGTATACTGCTTTGGACACTGGTGGTACCATGCAAGTGACGTAGGAATAAATAGTAAATGCCAATCATCTTACATTTGGTTTTACAAGCTCTGAATTGAGTGATTTTATAAGATGTAACCTTCTCTCTACAGTACATCTGCTGTTTTTTTGAGGGTAAATTAACTTGTGGTGCTAAGCAGGTGTGCAGGTGTATTTTGTATCATCCAAACTTTTCTTTGTGACCTCTGGTTATGTCCTTGATACAATGAATTTTGTTTATGGTGCCTAGAAGATATTGAATCCATAAATAACTATGGCCAGATTTACAGGATATCTGTACCCGATAGCCAGACGTTTATGATAACTGGGCATTTTGGTTTTGTTTTTTTTTTTTTTCCCACTTGCTGATAAGGCAGGTAACATCTGGGCGACCAAATAACCTGTGGCCAAAAAACATAAAATCCCCAAAAAAACATTTTCCGATACTGCCTCAGATATTCTGATATTTTTGTTGTAAAAAGCCAACTTCATAAGAGAAAAAAATGCTGTTTCATGGGAAAATAGAAACACAAAGAAGACAAATTCTAGAAAAGATACAGTAGAAAGACTCCTGGAGTCCTGTAAGGACTGATACAGTCAGAGGATATAAGGTCACATCTTGGATACTGTTGCACTTGAAGTAAAGGCTTCTCCTTCTGGTAGGGCAATGACGACTTAAAAAATGTTTCTGACTTCATTAAATGGGCAAAATACTGCCACAAGTTTCTTAATAGTAGTAGGTGATGATCTATGTTGTATACTTGCTTGTGATGATAGAAGTATCCACTGATTCCAGTTGAATTGGTTTATATTTGCATATATTAACAGCAAAATTCACAATGATATTTTTACAGGCTATTATTTGGCAGACCAGCTTAGCTTTACCATGACTTGCTGTGTCTATGAATGGAATGTTATTTGTATATTTAACATTCTTTTTTTCATGCATAATTGCTGTAGGTTGCACTGATTTAGGCTAGCAATACTGCGAGAACCGAGCCACAAAATGAAACAATACAAATAGAAACTAGGAAGACAGGATTGGAGATGCTACAAGTGTTATGTTTGTTCTACATTCATGTTACATTTATTTATGCTTAAAAATGGGAGCTGAGAAAGTAGAGGTTTAGTTTAGCTAATTGCCTTGCATCGTTCTAGCTCTTGAGATTTTTCCCTGCAACACTGTATTTTGTTGAACCCTTTTATTAAATTTTTTCCAGCCCACTCTGGGAATGAAGATTTTCTTGCAGTGGCAAATAAATGCAGCCCAGAAAGACTGAAAAAAACCTTTGGATGATTTTTTTTTAAATAAGATCTTAGTTTATATATTACTTATATAAATATATATAAATAGTTATAATAAATGCAGTTGTTTCTAACTCGACATAAAATCCTGTTTACTCTGCATATTATAGATTATATAAATATATAACCTCTGTATCTTATTATTTCATGGTGTATGTATACATATACACATAAATATCCTACAGTATATATGAAAACAAAGTTTCACAGGGTTGCTGGCTGTGCATCAACTCTTAGTTTGCAACTGGAGGCTCAAGTATAGACCACTTCATTGCTAATGAATTGCTCAGGGAACTGTATCTGCTATGCTGCCTTGTGAGCAAAGATGAGCTATGCCAGATGACCTCTAAGAAGGCAGCAAATAGCATGTCTGTGAGAAACAAGTGCCAGAGGTTCAGCTCCCCATTGATCCCAGGTTTGGGGCTGGAAAGCAGGAGATCTTGCTCATCTCAAGGCTCTGCTCTCTGGGGTACCTCAGTGGTGTGGTGTCCAAAGAAAAGGTCTCATCATTCCAAACTCATGCAGAGACAAACCTTTAATGCAAAGCTTTCAGAGAAGCACCTGCTGGGAGCCCACCTTCTTTTCTCTTTTGGACAATTGTCTGTTCAGCGATGTGCCAGCACCTCCAGGGAAACTTTCAGGAGTATTTATTTGTTGTTAAGGAGCTTCCAGGCTGCAGTTGGCATCTTCTTTAGTGCTTTGAGTCATTCTTCAGGGGCCTTTGTTCAGGCCTGGCTCTTTCCATAGGCTAAGTAGCCCTGAACTGGGTACTCTGAATTATTTTATTGTTGATGCCTGCTGTGGCCAGGCATTCAGTTTTGAGATGTTCAGCACTTGTGTTAGGCAGCTAAAGTAGGCGGCCTGAATAGATGCCATTGTGCCAGAGGACTGCAAGCAGAACAAGTGCCAAATTTAAGATTATATTCTACAAACAGAAAGCTTATTGCTGCTCTCTAGCTCAGCAAGCCAATTCAAAACCAATCCCTTGAGCCAAAAGTGAACTAGCTCTAATTTTGAATCCAAGCACAGAAGGCAAGTAATTTGTTTTGGACTTGGATTTGGAAATGGGAAAACTGACATACTACATCTGGATGTTTACCTTACATATTTGTCATTTTATTTATGAAAAGTCATGGAATCTAAACAATCAGTGAATTGCTTGCAAAGGTTTTAAAAACTTTTTATATGTATTTTATCTAAATATTGAAGTATGTGTTTCAGCATGTTTCTTCTTCTGTTTTCATTGCTTTCATTTATTCTGTAAGAAGTTCTGTTTGCCTGTCCTGTAAGATTTGGAAGTGTTTTTTGCATGTTTTTATTATTAATCTTTTGTTTTACCTGTTTTGTGTGTTTATGACTGTCAATAAGCATTGTGAAAATAAGCTGGCTGCTTCAAACATGTGTCCTTTTCCTGTCCATATATCTTTGACTCTTTTAGGAAAGAGGACATGGATGAGGAGGGAAAGTAAATTGGAGCACACAATAATACATGTACTTTAACTCCTTTTTCCTTCCTCAGCAGACTGAATCAGTCTTAGCCAGACATTGAAAAATCCTTGGGAGAAACCAGAGGCTTTTGAATAAACTGATGTTATTTGGCCTTCCTCAGCACTCTCAGTGCTGTAAAGCATCTACCACGAAATATGGGGAATGATGCAATCTGAGGTCAATACTGAATCCAGTTCTGATCTGTAGCATCCAGTATGGAGATGACACCTTCAAGCTTTCTTACCTTTTTTTCATCTGGCTTTTAGTAGGAACACTGCAGTCCTCTCATATCCAGAAGTGTCTGAGTTTTCTAGGTCCCAAAATCTATGTTTTGCTTCCTATGTACAAATACATGTCTATATTCTTGTGCAAATGAAGTATCTGGGTTTATCTGCCCTCTCTCTTTGCAGGATATATAAGTCAACTCTTTTTGAAGGGAGCAGCAGTGGCTTGAGGGCAAGTTACAGTTACAACGTGAGCTCCAGATAGAAAAATGGCCACAGGCTTGCAAAGGTGGGCTATGAGAAGCTGAAATCACTGACCAGATGCTTTAAAGAGGAGGGTGAGGATGTGGTCACTATGGCTTCTAGACAGACAAGTTTATATTACTTCTTTTTTTTTTGTTAAATGCTTCTACAGGTGAGTTGGACTAGATTATATCCAAATCCTACCGTTCTGTGATTCTGTGAGTCAATGGAAGTATCATTGTACTTCTGGAAGCCATTTTTTTTTTTCTGATGCATGCACATGGTATCACTGGAATGTGCTATGAGAAGATAAGTGCTCTCAGTAGAATCATATAATCGTAGAATGGTTTGGGTTGGAAGGGACTTTAAAGATTGTCTCATTCCAAAGCCTTGCCATGGACGGGGCCACATTTCACTAGACCAGGTTGTTCAAAGCCCCCCGGCCTTGGACACTTCCAGGGATGGGGCAGCCACAACCTCTCTGAGCAACCTCTTCCGGTGCCTCACCACTCTCACAGGGAAAACCTTCTTCCTAATATCTATTCTGAGGCTACCTGCTTTCATTTCAAAGCCATCACTCTTTGTCCTATCACTACACACCCTTGTAAATTTACCAGCTGAGCTGAGGGTTTAGTTGGGACTCACAACAGATTTCAGATGCCTGAACAGAAGGTTAGCATAAGGCAGGAAAACTTTAAAGGGCAAGCCAGGCCTTTAACATAATCAAGAAATTCTTTCCAAATGGAAAAACAGTGTGATTTTTTAAAGGAATGTCTATAAAATAAAATCTTAACAACTTTCTAGTTTACATTTCAAGGCACTTGCAATCCTTTTAAAAATGATGTAGATGTGAACAGTTGCAAAAGAATTTGGGTTGAAACATGTTGCACCATTGAATCCATAGTTAGACATTGTATTGTTTTTGGTGCTTTCTATGCAATAATTTGAAGGGGAGAGAAGGATTGTCTTGTGGTTACTCTATCGCTCTGCTACCTTTCTAATTTTCTGTTGCAGGAACACAAAATTACTTGTCCTATCTATTGAAAAAGCAATTACCTCTTCAGCAGCAGAAAAAAAGCATGTAGATGTCATAGCCCTTTTTTGTAGGAAAGCTGCTTAATGACACAGGACATGCACATAAAAAAACTGTTAAGTCTATTTTACAGCCTTTTTGTATACTGGACTTTTTACATTTCAGGATTCTTTCTCCTGAGGAGCTTTTGTGTATGTGTGGGCGTATGTGTGTGGGTGTGTGCGAGAATCAAAAGAACATGGTGTCCTTTGCTTTAATAGTTTATGTTATTGCTTTGTGTTTTGCAGTCCCTCCAGCCAATCTGCATTTATGAACTGAAGAGAATAGGAGTCAGGGGCCTAATATTACAGTAAATTAGGTACTGAATTTCTCCTCAAGTGATTTAGTTTTGAATTTAGCCTTCATTCTAACTAGTTAATGTGCAGAGATATCGTATTGGGAGTTAGTATACTTGCTCCTTTCCTCAGCAACAAGAAGATCATAATCAAGAAGTGAAGAAGAGTGCTTCACTTTTAAACTATGTTTGCTCTAGGCTTTTAGGATGTGTCTCAGACCTTTATATGGCCTGACTTGTATATTCAGTGTCCCAGTTGCCAGGGCTACTTGGATTTTTGTTGTGGATAGAGCAGGAGCAGAATGATTTCTCTCCATTGAGAGGAAAATGCAGTGGCTATGCTTTTCAAATACATTTAAAGCAAGCGACTGTTTATTTTACCAACTTAAAAAAAAAAAAAAGGTTCTTCTTCAATAATTTTATTTTCTGCCATTTCTAAAAGCAAACTGGGTTAGCAGAGAAGAAATTTATAGAGTTTGCCTTTTCCTGTTTCACAGTTTATGAGACACTTATTCTGTGTTGGAAATATGACCTGATTAGACTGCTACTTCCTTTTATTTTTCAGCAAATATAGTAACATGTTTATGGTCCTGAATTTATCCAGGTTCCTAGGAATATAGTCTTTTTTTAAGGAAAATTGTTCTCTAGTGCCACTGAGAAGGACCAGACTAATTCTCTTAATAATTCCCTCCTCTTTTTATACTCGAAATATACTTTTGATTTTTCAGTGACATTATGCATCCAGATTCAAATTTTCACAATAAATTGTCATGGATATTTAACATAAAAATTGTTACAGTTCTTCATCTTCTCACTTCCAGTCATCTTAACTGCTAAGGCTTATGTCAACCAGAGGTTTAATTCTATGAGATTTTCAGAAATTGCCGTAAGATGTTTCTGCCGGGATGATCAGTGAGCTTGGTTAAATATTGTCATCCCACTTAACTGGCAGAGGCTTCCAGGTGCACTCTCAGGAATGCAATCCCAAATTGGAAGATAACTATTTAGATGAAAACAGCTCACTTGCCTTACATGAGTGCAGGTGCTCGGGCTAGCAAATCATGGGGAGCTGTCCCAGGACGTAATTCTGGAACTTCAGAGAATGGCTTGAGGACTTGGATATTTGGGCTTTTCCTTCTTTCCAATTGACTATCCTTGGTAAGACTTTCTATTATATTTGTTTTCCTGTTTGGAAGCTTTGCTGTTTTATATTAGCCTCAGTGAAAAATGACATCAAAAGAGTTTATTCATGACATCTTTATAGCCACAGTTACTTTGATCAAACACAGAAGACAGCAATAAAATGTAATGGTTAGGCAGCTGATGTTGAAACTTTTGCTTTTTATACCAAAACATCGGTATCTCACTGTCAACTCATGTTTACCTATCTGCTTTTGATACCTGTGCCAACATCTCCTTTTGCCTGTTTCTTCTTTTGAAGCAATAAGGGACTCCCTTGTTTCAGTATGTGTGTGACGGTTGCTGTGCTTCTGTTAGGAAAACAAACAGTTCCTAAAGGAAAAGACTATAGTGATCTGTGCAATATGCTGTTAGATTGTCATGAGATTTCAAACCTATTGTCATGCTTGAAAAAGATAATGTGACATAGCTTACTGAAATTTCTCATAAAATCAATTATTTTTCCAGAATCATGTTGACTGCAGCTGAAAAGGACTGGGACTTTTTTTTGATGAGGTGTTTACTCTGGGTTGAATATGAGCCATGTTCTGGTTTCAGCTGTGATAGAGTTAATTTTCCTCCTAGTACAGGGCTACACTTTGCAATTGTGCTGAGAACAACATTGATAACACAGGGATGTGTTGGTTATTGCTGAGCAGTGCTTGCACAGCGTCAAGAGCTGTCTTGCTTCTCCCACTGCTCTGCCAGTGAGTGGGAAGCTGTGAGGGAACACGACCAGGACAGCTGACCCTAACTAGCCAAAGGGTTATTCCATACCACAGAACACTGTGCCGTGTGTGTAAACTAGGGGGAGTTGGTGGGCAGAGGTGGATCACTGCTGGGGCATCATTCTGCTAGTGAATGGTGAGCAATTGCATTGTGCATCACTTGTCTTTTCTTGGGTTTTGTTTTTCTCTTTTTGTCATACTCCTTTTCATTACTATTAGTAATATATTCTTAATATTATATTATTATTAATAATGAATCTTGTTGTTGCTATTAGAGTTAATTTTCATTTTAGTTAGTAAACTGTTCTGATCTCAAATCATGACTTTTTGTTTTTTTGTTATCCTCCCCATGTGGCTGGGGGTGGCATGAGGGGTGTGAGCAATCAGCTGTGTGGTGCTTACTTGGTGGCTATGGTTAAACTACGGCAGCCAAAAAAAGCAAAACTACACGCTGAAGCACTTTAGGAGGAATGTGACCAAATAGATCATGGAAAGGCATTATACCCTTCTCCCTGGCACTGGTGAAGCTGCCACTAGGACATTGCATCTAGTTTTAGGCCTCAAGATTGATGTGGACAAAATGAGGCTTCTGTGAAGGGCTACCAAGATAGCTGGAAACTGGACCACATACTGCATGAGAGGAGCCAGAGGGAGGACTTAGCAGCACTCTGAAGCTGCTTGAAGAGAAGTTACAAAGATGATGGAACCAAACTCTTTCTGNCCCTAACTAGCCAAAGGGTTATTCCATACCACAGAACACTGTGCCGTGTGTGTAAACTAGGGGGAGTTGGTGGGCAGAGGTGGATCACTGCTGGGGCATCATTCTGCTAGTGAATGGTGAGCAATTGCATTGTGCATCACTTGTCTTTTCTTGGGTTTTGTTTTTCTCTTTTTGTCATACTCCTTTTCATTACTATTAGTAATATATTCTTAATATTATATTATTATTAATAATGAATCTTGTTGTTGCTATTAGAGTTAATTTTCATTTTAGTTAGTAAACTGTTCTGATCTCAAATCATGACTTTTTGTTTTTTTGTTATCCTCCCCATGTGGCTGGGGGTGGCATGAGGGGTGTGAGCAATCAGCTGTGTGGTGCTTACTTGGTGTCTATGGTTAAACTACGGCAGCCAAAAAAAGCAAAACTACACGCTGAAGCACTTTAGGAGGAATGTGACCAAATAGATCATGGAAAGGCATTATACCCTTCTCCCTGGCACTGGTGAAGCTGCCACTAGGACATTGCATCTAGTTTTAGGCCTCAAGATTGATGTGGACAAAATGAGGCTTCTGTGAAGGGCTACCAAGATAGCTGGAAACTGGACCACATACTGCATGAGAGGAGCCAGAGGGAGGACTTAGCAGCACTCTGAAGCTGCTTGAAGAGAAGTTACAAAGATGATGGAACCAAACTCTTTCTGGTGGCGTGCAAAGATATACCAAGTGGCAACAGCCACAGAGAGCATGGCTGTGATGTTCAGGTTGAACAATAGGAAAATCTCTTCCACCAGGGAGGCAGGACAGCACCAGAAAAGATGCCCAGAGAGGTTTTGTGATATACATCCTTGGAGATTTTGAAGAGTGATATGGACAAAGCAACAGATGACCTCACTGAGTATTGATGAAACTTCTTCAAGTAGGAGGTACATGGGATGACATTCAGATGCCTTTGAGTCTATTCTGCAATGCTGTGTCTTGTGTTTGTATCTACATTATACTTCTGGCAAAGGATCTCATCCTGGAGACTCAGAATACTGTTACGAGTTGGCATCTGGTATCCATAACACACTATAAAGTCAGCCTGATGGCAGGTTTAATCTGAACTGAGGCAGGTGGTTTTAGGGCCTTTGTAGGACTCCCAAACTCCTGATATGACATTGGCCATGTGATGCCTCCAGAAACACAGAAGGATGCTGTACGGTGTGCCACAGTCCACTTGTGTAGCGGAGAAGTGCAGTGTCACCTGAAAGCACAGGGCATATTCAGAATCTCTTTTAATGAAATATCAACTGGATGGCTCAGTCACAGGAGTGTGGAGGAAGCTGACTCAAATGAACCTCTTTTATATTACTAGATAGAGAAGGATATTTAGCACAGAAAAGGTTACTATGGTATGGAGAGAGAAAGGATAGAAATCTAAGTGTCATGGAGAAGGTGAATAGGTTTTAATTGACTTCTGTGCTCCAATACAGAAACTGAGAGAATATGAAACACTAACAAATAGAAATCTTAAAATGGACAACTTTTGACAGTTCTTTATATCACATGTGGTTACTAGCTTCACAGAATCATAATGATTGAAAAAGAACTTTAAGATTATTGAGCCCACACACTAACTTAGCACTGCCAGGCCTATCACTAAACTAAACTAAATCCCACAGCACCTCATTTATGTGTCTTTTGAGTATCTCCAGGGATGGTGACTCCAACACCTCCCTGGGCAGCCTGTTCCAATGCCTAATAACCCTCTTGGTGAAAAAGTTCTTCCTAATGTCCAATCTAAACCTTCCCTGGTGCAACTTAAATCATTTTCTTTGTGTTCTATTATTTGTTACTGGAGCGAAGATATCGACTCCCACCTCACTACAACTCCCTTTCAGGTAGGTGTATAGGGTGATCATATCTCCTCTCAGCCTCCTCTTCTCTGGACTAAACATCCCCAGCTCCCTCAGCTACTCCTCATCAGACTTGTTCTCCAGACCCTTCACCAGCTTTGTTGCCCATCTCTGGACATGCTCCAGCATTTCCATGTCCTTCTTGTAGTGAGGGGCCTAGAACTGAACACAGTGTTTGAGGTGTGACCTCACCAGGACTGAGTACAGAGGGACAATCACTTCCCTGGTCCTGCTGGTCACACTATTTTTGATACAGCCACGGAGATCTGCCTGCCACATGTTGTCATGTATGACAAGGGTTTACATAAATTCAAAAGGAACTAAAGGGAAAAGAAAACCATGAAGTCCCATTAAGTACAAATAAAACCTTATCTATGGATGTCCTTGAACTGCAAATTACCGTAGTACTGGAAAATATATGGAGGAAGTATTGCTATGTGCTTGCTATGTTCTACTCTTCTTAAGGCACCTGGTAGTAGACACTCCTAGAGACAGACTACTAGGTTAGGTGGGCTGTCAATATAGTCACCTACAGACTTATACTGAAAGAGAACTACTGTAGAACTACCGTGATAACTGTGCCTGGGTGATTTGGTCTCCATCTTAGCCTTTAAGCTTCTGTAGCAGTGAAAGCATAGAAAAGGACAAAACCTGGTAAATGGGCAAAGAAACTGTAGTGCATAGACAGGATTGACTTGTTGATAGTTGAACAACAACGTGTAATAAAGCAAGCTCCTTAGATGTTTATGTGATGATGAGCTATTTAGTGTTTGTGAAACCCATCAGTGAAAAGAGAGTATATGGCAGAAATTGAGCAATCTCTAGCACTGTGTATCTAGTGATGCTGCTGCTCCAGTGGCCAGGGCATCAGGGAGGTGGAAAAAATCTGACTTTTTTTTCAGGGGCCTGGCTGTGGAGGCTCTGTACACAGTACTTAGAACATAGACATCTGTGTTCAATATGTCTTTATAGAGTCTGTAGGCTTGAATGCAGCCTAGACCTAACACACGTAGAGTAATATTTCCCATTAAGTACCATAGTAGTGTTTAATCTTCTACTTGATTCAACTGAGATAAGCCAACTTGTCCACAGACGTCAGTGGCCTGAGACCAGCCTCACACTTTGCAGACAAATTATCTAAGATCATGTCTGTATTAATGAGTTCAGAAGCACTTCACATATCCTAGCTCTAGGCTGCAGTATCAGGTTTGCACTGAACCCTCCCCACCTTTTAATCCCTCTGTGGAAGTATGACAAACCCTGAAGGGTAAGCTGTAACCTAAACAGCCATGATGTAAGAATGCAAATTTATGAGAATGAGGAAAAAGTTCATACAAAAGCCATTCTCTTGCCATTGGTGCAAGAGAAATACTATCTCTGAGACAAGCTTCAAAGATATATACATACTTAACACGGCACCCATTCTGCCTGTCCCAGCCAGTGGCTGGCAATGGACACTGCTGGAGGACAGTTTTCTAACAGAAAGATTGAGTCAAATTATCTAGGCTGTGATGCATGTGAGGCAGGAGACTAGTGATGAGGGTCAGCCCTCAGTAGCGGCTAGAAGGTTGAAGTGTCAACCTTGGCTGGATGGTTGAGAAAGAGTTGAGGCCCACGGCATGTGTCTCATCCCTGGAGGTTTCACAGCAGAGTGCCACAAGACAAACGAGGAATGACTGTTGAATTCCTCAGGGCTGCCTGTTTTCCTTCCAGACACAAAAAGAGAGACAGACACAAAATAGTTGCATTTCAAATCTCACAGTGGGAACTAGTCTATGCGTGGCTGCCTTGCATGGGTTTCTTTTAATTTTTTATGTCATTTAAATGTTTGTGTTTTAGTTTCATTACAATTCCTGAAACAAGACTCTTAAAGAAAAATTGTGGAGTTTTTTTTTTTTTTTTTATCCAGTGACCTACAAAAAGTAATTGCTGCTTTTCCAGAGATTCTGTTTAAAAATGAATGATCAGGGTAGTCCAGTAGAGATGATTTTTAAAAAATTAGTTACTACTCAGGATCAAAACGAGACACCTGTTTTGAGAACTGATCTAAGAAATGTAAATTGCAGTACATAGTGCTGACCCTCCTGTAAGTCTGCTTGTGGTTTTTGCTGCAGTAGAAAAAGATTCCAGTGGCTTCCTTTCTGCTCCTCAGCAAGCCTCTGTGTCACGGGTTTGTGTGGAGCCACTTTTTGCTTGGTGACGGGGCAGTGACTGCAGTGCTGTCTCCATATGCAGTTCTCAAAATATCCTCTGGCCCTGAGGTGGACATGATTCCAGCCCAGCCAGGCCAATCTGGCACCTCTGACAATATTTAAGGTGGGAAATCTGAGCTGGAAAAGGAGACGGAGAGGTGGTAGAAGATGGAGACAACCATGTGGACTCCACAGTCAGAGAAGGAGGAAGGAAGAAGCAGCGCCAGACTAGAGACACTCCTGCAGCCTGTGGCAGGAATGCAGGCTGTGCCCCTGCAGCCCATGGAGAGCAATGGCAGTACTGAGAGCCACCAGCAGCTCTGGGTGAGTGCGTCCGGATGGGCAGGTGTGAGGAGCAGCCATGGCACAGGCTGTGCTGGAGAGCCTGCAGACTGCAGAGACACACAGAGGAGGCGGAGAGGAGCTGCAGCCCTCAGGATGAACTCACATCAGAGCGACTCGTGCAGGGCTGCTGGGTGTGTGAAGTACCCTGCGGAGGAGCAGGTAGGGCCAGTGAGGAGCCCATCTGCCTTGAGGAGAGACAAACAGTAGGAGTCATTGGGAAAGGACTGACTGAAAACCTCCATTCCCTTCCTCCCTGAGCCATTCAAGGAGGAGAAAAAAAAGACACTGGAATCAGGGCTCTGAGCATGGGAAGAGAGGAGGAGTGGGAGGAACGTGGTCTTAAAGGGCTGGTTGTTCTCTGTTTGTTGTTTGTTCTCTGTTTGTTGTTTTCTGTTTGTTTTCTGTTTGTTTTTTGGTTCTTATGTTTTTGATTGGTGGTGGATAAAAATTAATTTCTGTTTTCTTCCCCAAGTAGAGTAACCTTGTCTGTTTTGCCCAGGACCATAAGTGGTGAGTGAGCCCACCCTGTCCTTAAGGGAGTTCAAAGGCCCTTGGTACTTGTAGCTGACCAGGGTCCTTTGTTCCTGTATGGACCTAGACGATGACACTCTGCCACCTGGAAAAGCAGGTGCTGCATCCCTTGGTGACCCAGTTGCCCTGGATCCCACTACCTTCCCACATACTGTGCTCTGGGTGAACTGTGCTTCGCAGCACTGAAGGTTTTGTACTTTTCTAGAAACCAAAAGCCAGATACCAAAGCTGCTATCTTCAATATTTATACTGGAGTGAGTAAGCCCCAGCAGCACAGCAGGGCAGGGGATGCTTTGTCTTCATGCACGGAGAGCTTTGCCTCTGACCCCTGGGCATGGACCCTGCCTGCTGTGCATAGAGGAGCACCACCAACCTGGTCCCTCCAGTGCCCCAACAGACTACAGCAGCATCTTCCAGCCCTCTCTGGTTTTCAGATCATGCAAAAACACAGCCCTGCAGCAGAGGGAAGCAATGGTGCTGGAAACAGCAGCTTTGCTACCAGCATGGGCCCTGGCTCACTCTGTGTTGAACTGGTTTTCTCTGGCCCTTGGTGAAGTGCCACATATGCTTCAGCCCGCTCCCGGCACCCCTGCTTGAAGAGGAGAGCCGTCCAAGGCCATCTGTGCTTTTTCTGTGCTATTAAGGGATCAGCAGCTGGCCGTGTCAGCTGTGTCCGCTCTAATAAATTAAGCAGTGCCAGGGCACATCACTGGACTTGATTATTTATATTGTTAAATTATTGAAATGGCCCCTGGCTTGCTTTTGGGCAAGTAGTGCTCTCCCAAACGATTCTCAGGCACAATTCAGAAGTTAACTTAGTCCAGGGACTGCTCCCAAGTGTGGTGTAGCTGCAGCCACTCTATTTTACAGGGTAAGAGAGTTAAATAGTATGGATACAGCTGTTCCATGCCACCTGGGCTTAGTGTCAGGGAGAAGCTTCAGGCAGGCTTTGTTCAGCAACCTAGGCATAGCTATTGGGTCCAGACTTCCCTTGGGACATTAGAGCAGCATGAATTTAAAAATCCAGTCCTTAAAAATAAATCCATCCCATACAAACAACTGTGGGACATTTTTTTCTCCTAATTTCTGTTTGTTCCTGAAATACCTTATTATAGAATCATAAATTGTTTCAGCTGGAAGATACCTTTAAGATCATTGAGTCCATCCTGTTCACTGTGTTTGAGTATTTTTTGTTCTCCAGCTGCTCAAATGGGGAGTTGGACTAGATGATCTCTAAAGGTCCCTTCCAACTCCTGCCATTCTACCATTCTATGATATTACTATGCTGTTTTTAGGAGTCACACAAAAATATTAGATTCTGTTGTTAGTGTTTTAGAGGACGTCTTCTAGGCTGAAAAGGAAATACTAAAGCTACAAGAGAGAGTTTAAGCATTTTTTCCCATCTTAATAGAAAATCCATGAGTAATAGCCCCCTGAAAAGCATATTCAAACACGTTAGGTATCCATACACCCACACTGTATATATATGCACACACATATTAACTTACTTTCTTTTAAATATGATCTTAATATTCTGTTGAGCACCTTCATGTCCTTACTAATAGTCACAAACCTGATTTTTTTTCTTGGATTTCCATCTGCTTCTTATTTCTCTGTTAATTTCTTTTTCCAATGGATTAAATAATTTTCTTGCAAGACAGACAGTTTTTGTAAACAATAAATTTAATTTATTCTCCATGGAATCAACCCAAATGTTCAAGTTTTGCTTTCTTGGTTACTGTTTCAAGCCTAATATTAGCTGTGAAAACTGAAGACTCAACACCTGCTGTTTCTTGGACAAATTTAATATCTTCTTGTATTTCGATCCAGAGACTACAAAGTAAGAGAAAACAGCTCTACGTGTATCCTTACTCCCAGCTGGAGTCACAAAAGCATTTATTTTGAGGCTCTGTGCATTTTGATAGGGATTTCAACTTTATTTTAGGCTTATATTTAGAAAAAAAAATCAACAATGGGAGTGACTGAGTCTTCTCAAGCAACAGCAGAGCATGTCCTTGGTATTCCTGTCTATGCCTCCTCTGCCCTGACCCAGAGGAAAAGCTTCATATCAGCCCTCCCCGAAATCATTAAATGACAAGTATGAACGCAGTTCTTCTTAGCTACAGTCCCACAGAAGAAATACGGGTCTCAATAACAATGCTGGGTTGAGAGAGACTACTTGCTATTTGCTTCAGTTTTCACTGGGCTCAGTTGAGAAAGGAAAGGCTTTTATACCTACTTTTTTGCTCTTTGATGAGTTAACTGGCAGGTAACAGTAAGGGTTTTGAACAGTCTTCTGAGTCTACCATAAAAAAAAAAATCCATTGCAAGGATGGAACCAATTGTCTAATTTTAGCTTTAGACCTTACTTATTTTTTATAGAAATCACAGAATCATTTAGATTTAAAAAAAAAAAAAAAACCTTTAAGATCATTGACGCCAACTGTAAAATCATTCAGATAACAGTGTTTTTACAGTATGCAGTCAATTTTGGATTGTGCTGGGGCCATTGCTGTGACACTAGCCCATGTCAAACCAAGCCATACTCCAAGGGCAGTTTTTAACCAGAGCCCTTAACCTGGAGAGAAGCTTGTCTCAAGTTGGAGTGTTATTGCTTCCTAAAACGTTGCTGTAGCCCTTTTGATCTTGATGGAGTTCTGACTACCAACTGCAACATTTCACAAACAATTTGTTACCCTCTTGGGACATCTTTCATATGAGGAAAGACTGCGGGAACTGGGGATATTTAGCCTAGAAAAGAGGAGACTGAGGGGAGATCTTATTAATATTTACAAATACCTATATGGTGAGTGTCAGGAGGTTGGGACATTCCTGTCTAGCAACAGGACAAGGGGTAATGAGATGAGGCTGGAACATAAGAAGTTCCATAAGAAAAAACTATTCCACTGTGAGGGTGAGGGAGCCCTGGCACAAGCTGCCCAGAGGGGTTGTGGAGTCTCCTTCCTTGGAGGTCTTCAAGACGTGCCTGGACACGTACCTGTGTGACCTGATCTAGGTGAACCTACTTCTGCAGGAGGGTTGGACTAGACGATCTCTAAAGGTCCCTTCCAATCCCTACCAGTCTGTGATTCTATGATTCTTTTTCAAGCTTCACAGGTCAATAGTGACCCACTGTTGCTACATCTGAATGAAGATCACAGAAGCTTGTACGGGGGAAATTCAGTGCAAGTTGACTGAAGAAATGTACTGTTTAGAGAGTTTCACAATGTGGAGAGGGACTCACTGAACAGCCAGCTATTTATGAATAAATATATCAATTCAGACGGGAAATCACACAGAACAATGGGCTGGCAGTGGCTGGTAATTTAAAATGCAGCAGGCAGACTGTTGCTCACATTAGTAACCTACGAGACACAGCCCTTAAAAAGCACAATCAGCCCCAACCAGCACTTTGGGAATTACCAAACCATTTGTGGCCTGCTTTATTCTTAGAGTAGCTTGCTCTTAAAATTCTGTTGTGTCTGTTTACTCACATAAACTTGATATCTTTAAATTACTATGTTATGATGTCATATATTTTACTTTCATACATGAATCTCCTTGATAGTGCACTGGAGAGTGAAAGACATAACAAGACAGGGCAGAGTTTAAGATGTATTTGAGCAAGCAGTCACTTGTAGAATGGTGCTTGGAGAGGGGGAAACAAACCCAAACCCAAACCCAAGAGCTTACTTCTAATGTGGAATAAAGTTACGCATCTATTGACAATGGAAAACAGACAGAAGAGAGAAAGGAAACAGAGATGTAAGGCAGAGCAGAGGATTAGGAAGGAGTAATGCTCAACAGAAACCAATAAAGTAAAATTACAGAGTAAATTCCAAGTGTTAAGATAGTTTGAGAGATTCCACTGATTTTAAGCCTTTAGATACCTGTAGAATAGATTTGCTTATTCTCAC
The DNA here is from genome assembly GCA_013401255.1 of Urocolius indicus. Classification (NCBI taxonomy): domain Eukaryota; kingdom Metazoa; phylum Chordata; class Aves; order Coliiformes; family Coliidae; genus Urocolius; species Urocolius indicus. Next base: position 247,126 of record WBNH01008553.1, read on the forward strand.
AAATGAAAACCAAGTGAATGGGTTTATAATTTCACAAAGGATTTGTCCCAAGTTCTCTACACTCTTCATAGTTTTCCTGCAGCTAATTCACTTCATTTGGACTGCGTGAAAATCACTTTTCACAAAAAATAATTATCTCAGTTTTTAAGTCATGGAAAACGGAAAATGCCTGTTATTGCATAATTTTTTTTTCACAGAATCACAGAATGGTGAGGGTTGGAAGGGACCTTTAAAGGTCATTTAGTCCAACCCTCCTGCAGAAGCAGGTCCACCTACATCAAGTCACACAGGAACTCATCCAGGCTGGTTTTGAAGACCTTCAAGGAAGGAGACTCCATTTCTTCTCTGGTAGCTTTTGCCAGGGCTCCCTCACCCTCACAGTGAAATAGATTATGTTTAAAGGAGCCTTTTGTGTTCCAGCTTCATCCCATTACCCCTTGTTCTGTTGCCAGATACAACAGAAAAAGATGGTGGCCCAACCTCCTGGCATCCACCATTTAGATATTTGTAAATATTAATGAGATCTCCCCTCAGTCTTCTCTTTTCTAGACTAAACAGCTCCAGTTCCCACAGCTTTTCCTTATATGAAAGAGAACTTGCTGAGGGTACATTCTTTCCCCTCATCCAGGTCGTTGATGAAGAACAAGAACAAGACTGGCCCCAGAACTGATCCCTGTGGAACTCTGCCAGCTACAGGCCTCCAACTCGATCTCGTGCCATTGATCACCACCCTCTGGGCTTTGTCATTCAGCCAGCTCTCGATCCACTTCACTGTCCACTCATCCAAGCTACACTGCCTGAGCTTTCTGATGAGGATATTATGGGAGACAGTGTCAAAAGCCTTGCTGAAGTCAAGGTAGATGACCTCCGCTGCTCTCCCATCTTCTAGCCAGCTGGTTATGCACTCATAGAAGGCTATCAGGTTGACCAAACAGGATTTCCCCTTGGTGAATCTCTGTTGACTCCCCCTGATAACCATCTCTTTCTTCATATATTTAGTGATAACATTAAGGATTGCATTCCCTTATATGTCAGAGCATAGTTCTGTCTGATAGCAGATACAAATCCATGATATCCATTTATCTTAAAAGAAAAACATAATGAAAAGACTAAAGAAAAGCATCATTGAGGTTTATTGGAAGTGATTAAAAGACAAAGAAAGTTAGACTGTTAGACTGATAGACTAAAAGCAGAAAGACAGATAATTAGATTTTGCTGGTGCTGCATAGCAGAGTACTATGTCTGTTGCTTCCTATCCAATTCAATCCAATTCAGTCCCATCAAAGGTAATCCATCCCAGTGGACATGCTGTGGCCATGGGCAAGAAAATGTTGGACCATGATGGTCAAAGTCTAAAAAAAAAGTTTTTCAAGCACTGTTTTAATGGTAAGGTCTCTGACCTCTATCCTTTCACTGTGTATAAGGTCAGGACTGAGCTCCCAGTGGCCATGTTGCTCTTGCTCCTGAGCTCCTAGGTGTGGGTAACTACCCCAGGCTCCACCTGACTTCTGGCTGGGATGGCATGTATGCAGCTCAGACACAGGCAGTGTGAGCATGTTTATCACAGCGAACATGAGCAATGATAGGTTTTGTGTCTTGACCTAACAGCCTTGGGGCCATGAAAGGGATTATATGCAACATAGTTAATAGAATCTGTGGGACAGTGGCCATTTCTCCTTTTCCACTCCCCTAGCTTTCATCAAAATGTCTATCCAAAGGATCAAGGTGGAGTGAAGTGTGACCAGAAGGATGCTCTGAAACCTCCCTTAGCATAAGTACTCTGCACCACATGATAGAGAAATGCCAAAGCAATTGCACAGCGTACATCTGAGTTCTGGTTACAGCCAGAGTTAGCTCAAGACATCTAGCTCTGTGGGGAAAGCTCAGTATCTGCAGAGAGGGCTCCAGGTGGATTATGGGAAGGGAAGAGTAAAGTGGGAATATGGTGGTTTTAGATAACTCTGAGTACATGAAAACGGTGTATGAATGATGTAAAATGGGTGAGAGCAGAGGATGTTTTAAGAGACTTGAAAAAATAGTTGGAGTTTTGGAGAGCAGAAGTGTGGGCAGGAACCTGAGGTTTCTTTCCTTCTTGTCATTGTGCTTGACATTTTACAGATATGCATAAGAAATGGTCCTTGGCCAAAACCCAAGTATAAAAGGAGATGCACTAGACAAACACATTACCAGGACAGCACAAGGAATGGCTTAGATACCATTGGTCATCATGGTAAGTGGGCATACAACAAAGAACCTTTGTTTTCTCTGAAATTTCGTGCTTAAAAAATCTTATGGCAAGGGTATGAAAAAAAATTCACAACTACAGTTCTTGATCAAGTATGCTTAAACAGAAGAGTATTTGCAAATATTTCAAGTACCTCTACTTTTTACCATAATCTCTTGAAACTGTGAGACGGCACCACTATGAGGTTGGAATTCTGGAACACTTTGTTCATCTTGTACCGTTGATAAGACGTGCAAACTCCTAGCTTCCTAATCAACTTCTGCAATAGGCAGTTAGGAGCTTAAATCTTTAATTGAATCTGGCTTTTGATGGATTAGTGATTTTGCAGCACAGTGTGGTAGACGCTGTGTACAACATGATTAAAGACTCTTCTATTGTTGGACTGAGACAGAAAGTTTCTCAAAATGATGACTTCCTTTGTCTCTCAGCTAGTACTAATAGCACAACCTGTAAAAAGGTGGGAAGTATGATCTAACTAAACACTGAGGTAAGACAATGCCAGACATAGCCTATACTCATGACTTTTTCAGTTTTGCAGGATGAACTAAATACCTAAAAGTTAATGTATGTTATGTATTACATTAGTAATATGAATTTGAATTAGAGAGATCTAGTCATGTATTCAGACAGAGAAAAGTAGAGTTCAGCTATTTCTCAGTGAAAGATGACAGCCAGGCTATGTTCTCCAAGGTAGAATGCCAAAACCAGCGTCACAGTCAATAAAATCAGTTGATGGATGGTTTCTTGCTTTATATGGATTTGATACTGATACAGATGGTATCATCTGCCCTGCCTGGGCCACTTGGCTGATGCTATCTGTCTCAGCTACTTGCAGAATGAATGTATCTGGTGTGCTGATTATGGTGCTCGGGTCTTTTGGAACACAATGGAGAATAAATGCACAACAGCTGCAACTGCAAGAAAGCTAATACCCTCTAATAACTTGCAAATATGATTCCTTTGGGGACGTACCTGAGAACTAAGACTAGAGTGCTCTAAAGAACAGCAGATTATAATAGTTTAGTGGATTGGTCTAGAAATAAAGGTTGATATAAATAGAAAAAGATTTACTATGTGAATTCCAGTGACTAGAATGGAATGAATGATTTTGTGTTTATATGAAACTAGTGGCAAATTTAGAATGATATCTTTAAGCAAACTTATAACTGCTAGGAGTCAAAGGAAATAGGTATGATCCTAGCATTTTTCAAGTGTATGTTGTTATTTTTATTAGCATAGCTATAAAATTGACATCTCCCAAGAAGAAATTTTTAATCTGAAAGTTTCAAACAGGAAAAGCAAGCCATCATTCTCCAAACACCTATAGTGTCTTTGCTTCTGTTAATGAAGTACCTCACAAATACTGTTCTTACTCTGCCAGCAGTCAACAAGGTCACAACCAGAAGTAGATCACTGACAGACAAACAAACAAGTTGAGTTTGTCTAGGTGGTATACTGTCTGGCACATCACATAGCATGGTGACTTATTATTGCAGCACACACAAAAACATTGCAAAGCGACTATTTGATCTCAAAAGACAAGATTTGTTTGGTTGTCAGTATTCTCTTGTAAAAGAGGCTGAAAAAGCCAGCCCAAACTGTTCATGAATTGTCAGATGCTCACCTTATTATATTCTAGTTTCTGAGCTTGTCTTGTTTAGTGTATTCATGCATTCTGTCTGCCTGACGGTGGCATAGAGGAGTTCTAGATACAAAACTGTGTGGTGTAATTCATATGGTTTATTGGCCTGGCTTACATTAAAAGCATCATTTTTTTTAATGTGACTAGAAAGCACAGATGCTGCAATGGCAATTTACTGAACTAATGAATCTTCACAATGGTTTCATTCCCATCAAATGATGCTGAAAGCTACTTGCTCTATGTACTGCATTTCTATTTTGAACATTCTTCCTCAGAGACTAATATGCTTGAAAAGGCTTCACAGAACATGAAAATTGAGTATCTATGATAGCCATTCCTGAAGTCAGTGACTAAAAAGAAAACGAGGCTTTCTCATATGAAGTGGACCCAGCTGACAGAGCAGATTTAATTTTCTTTTAAAATTATGGTGGGCAACTGCAGCATTTTTGTTTAACACAACTTTTTACAATGCAGTAGTTATCAGTGATTTCCAGAAAGAAGAGAAATTGAACAACAGGCAGATTGCATGCTTTCAATTTCAACTTACGTGCTTCTCTTTTTCTGGTTGTGATCAGAGACTATAAAGGAACAACTCACTGATATTTTTGGGAAGTTTAAAAGAAAAACAAACCTCTCCTCAGTGCCTTTGGTTTGCATGGTCCTTTTGAAGAGTAAACAGGGAAGATTTTATGTCTGAATAAGTCAGAGACAGCCAGCTGTGACTTACTCGACACCACAGATCTGAAGCCTCCACTGAAGGAGGCTTCAGAAAAAACAGGGAGGCACCAATAATTTATGAATCAGAACTAAAGAGCACTATCAAGAGTGCTTAGAAAAATATGCTTATTCAGTACCTCACTGAGGAGCTTTTATTATAGGCCAAGACCACAGAGAATTCCAGTTTGATTGTACTTCTAAAACCCTGCGTCATTCTGCATCAGAGCAGGACACTCTTTGGAGACTTTTCTTGTAGTCTTGGAAAAGGCTCTAAGAGAGCCAACAGCTCAGTTGGCTCCTTGTTTAAGAGGTGTCAGCTCCATCTAAATTAGGCTGAAGACATGCTAACCTGTGATGTCCACAGCAATCACTTAAGACACATGCGACTGTCTGCTCCAAGATCTTGTTGGGAACTTACACTGGAAAAATCCTTCTGGTGAAACCCTGTGATTCTGCACAGAGATTTAACTTTGGTTACCATTCAACAAAGAGACAGCAAGAAGTCTAGCTTTTCCCAATTGGTAGTTTTCTTCTGCTAGCATCTAGTGGTAAAAGTCCATGTGGTAAAAGTATTTTTCAGTGGTATAGAACATGAAGTCTGCCCTGCTGAACTGAACAGGACAAGGTACATGAAAAGTACCTCTAGCAGTTGGTGTCTGCAGCACTGATTTAGGTAAAGAGCAGCTAAATGAAGAAAGAGAGCGTGTCTTTGCTCATTACTATGAAGCAGTCAAAGCTCACTTTGCTAATAAATGTAATCTGATTAAAAGTAGCAGTCTAAAAGGAAGACAAGAACAAAGAATGACAATTAATTGTGAAAGGCTTGTGAAAAAAAGGGAGAATGTTCCCAGTACAATTTGAACTAAATGGCCTAGTAATAGAAAACTATTCTGGGGGAAAATCTCTATGACTTTAAGGCAACAGACTACATTCTCTATACCAACTCTTCTGTATAAACTATATTTTTTATTTCTCATAGTGCTCTGTGGCACTTAGTGTCCCTGTCCTTGGTTATGTCTCACTGATTTATGTTCTTGTGTTTTTGGTTTTGATGTTTTTTTTTAATTTTGGCCATGTGCAAAAGGCAACATCCTCTTATAACCCCTCTAAGAAACACCATGAGTAGAGAATTTTCCCCCTATCTTCCTCTTCCTGCTTTTCCCCATCAACTCTCTGACCCAATTCATGGTCAGAGGGGTCCATGACCACTGGGCTGGACACAGCTGTGGGGTTGCTTGCCACAGAGAGCCTAGCATTTCATTGCAGTAGTATTTGTCCCAAAGGTCTGCAAAACTAACATCTCAGATCCCTTAATCCCCTGTCTCAGGATATCTGGCCCCTCTCAGCAGCTCTGGCTGTCCTCATTCATGTAATTTGATTTGCCTATTGGTCAGTAATTATAATCTCAGTCAAAGATTTCTCATCATTAAATGCTGAAAACCACTACAGCTTTGCTTTTTTTTCTCATTATGTTTGTTTTGTCCCAGTTTGTTCTCTTCTATTCCTCTGCCACCTTCATTTTCTTTCTCCTCCTCCTGTGAGTTTCCTCTTTCCAAATGCTGCCTGACTTATCAGTGTAGTGTCTGCAGCCAACAATACTGTTTAGAAATGCTTTGTTCTTTACAGACACCTCCGCTCTGATCTCCAGACAAGTCTCCTTGTTGCCTTCTTTCCTGTCATGCTTGGCAGGCTACAGCAAAACTCCAGCAGGGAGCTAGATTTAACTTTAACACCACATTTATTTGCTATTCTTTCAGTCTGTCTGCAACTCCAGTGTTGCACTTGCTGTTGTCATTTTTGCAGCTACCATGAGCCTGGGAGAGGAGTGAAGTGTTTTCACACAATAATCCTCTTATCTGGTGAAGTTTTATATGCACAGCATGTGTTTGTTGAACAACCCTTCTCTCATATCTTTCCTGGATGCTCAGGAAAGCCTCAGATCTCCTCCATGCTTAAAGTCTGCTGTGTGCTGACTCTGGGAACAGGAATGCCAGAAGGCACAGCAGAGACCCGAGATATCCAGGTGCCTCTTCTCAAACTGGATAAAGCAAAAATATGGAAGGTGTGTATTGAAACGTTGTATAGCATTACTCAGACCCACATTACAATTGATTAAATAATTTTAAAAGGTAAGTCTAACAAAGCAAGATTTCTATTAAGCGTAATCACCCTCCTGGTCTGCTCTAGGATTTCCCACACTATGTTCATGTTCAGATAGCTTGCTAGTACGTGAGCTAAATACCTGCAAAACCATTTCACCAGTGGATTATGTCTGGTTAGGGTATTCTGCAAGTAAGAAACAGGTAAAGGAATGTGAGACCTCTCAGGTATATAAATACACACATACACTCTCTCACCCTACTTCTTCAACACCACACCACCTCCAACCTCTCCTTTTCCAGCTTCTCCTCCTTAAAAAGTGATTGCTCAATTGTCTCAGACTCAGGGGTGGTCCAGCTTAAAGCTGGGCGAAGTTTTGAGCAACTTTGAGCAACTTTTGATCCATCACTGCAGCTCCTCTCCTGTTACTGCGGAGTTGGTGACAATCAGTGCTAGATACTAATTATTTCGTTTGTGCAGAAATGACAAAAGTGGAAGTTGTCAAAAGGTTCATAAGGAGGTGCAGCAGTCTTCAAATGATTGGTAGATATTGAAACCGAGGTCCTTAGTTAGAAGGTTAAATGGAAAAAGCTGCCAAGAGCTATAACAAGAACTTCACTTTTTAGTGCTCGTAATCATTGTCTGAAAGAGAAGCATTCTGAAACTGGGAATATTAGTGTAGATGGTTCAGGTATGTCTGTGGTTGGTTGATTTAGAATGGTGGTAATATCAAGAGTAAATTGATATTGATATTGACATTATTGTTAGTAACACTGGTAGTAACAATAACATTGTTGTAGTACTAAAACTTGTGGGAATCTCTTTGTGCTTATGCTACAGTAATTGTTGCAGGAATTGTCCTTGTAAAGGGCAACGTAAGAATTTAAATATTAACATGACTTTTTAAGCTAATGTGACCAAAACTATGAAAATCTACTTCCTACAGTATGTAAATGATTACTAATGAAAAATATAAACAGTAACAGGTACAGTAAACTCTGGATTTCAGATCTCTTTTAAGTGCATTTTCTCAAAAGCAGGATTCCAGAGCATTTTAATCCGTGGCAATTAAAGCAGATGTTGTTTTATTACTGCTTAGATATATGAAGTTTAAAAAGCAGCAATTGCACAGGAAAAACTTCAAAGATTTAAATTCACATTACTTCCAGGAAGAGGAAATAAGAATGACGTTACTACTTTGAAACACATGGAGAATCTCCAGAGATGACTGAGAGAAATTTCTGCAGGGATAATGTAATTTGTAATTATTTCTGACTTTTTTTCCCCACTTGCTTGAGATGCCATTTTAATTTCCCATTATAAAGCGTATGGGTTTTACTCCTTACCCTCACAGAGCAGCCTGCACTGAGTTCAGCCACAGAGGACTCAGAAGAGAGCCCTGAAGATCATGTGGGTTTCAGTCATTCACTTGCTATTAGCAGGCAAGATTGATAGTTTTATTTTTACAAAGCAAAATGTTTTTCTTGCTATGTGTGCTAAACATCCCACTGCTAAAATGGTGCTAGGGACACAAAAGATTTGGCTCATCTTACAAGAATGTAATATTCTTGAGACACAGATAGGACTTGAGTCTCAGCTTTCTTTTACAAACTACAGAAACTGCAGCTTTAAGTGGATCATTTTCTCTGCATCTTAAAACACAATCTCTTGACAGAAAGAAGTCGATGTCTACAAACCCTGAAACAAGCTTACCTATTTTTCATAACTGTATATACACACACACACATATATATATGTGTGTGTGTGTGTAAATGTTTCTGGTTTAATATGCTGCTCCAGTCCTTGGGGCTTCATGCACTGCTTACAGGGTTTGTTTTTCTAATTGCTAAATAGCAAAAGCTCTCTGTGTTTCAGCTGGAGTGAGTAAAGGCTTTCAGGATAGTATTTTGTGATGAGTAATGCTTTTAGTGCTACACTTAAGACAAAAGTCCACATTGGTGATATAATTGTATTGTTGGTTTCTTTTTTTGTTAGCACAAATTTTTATTAAGAACAGGTTTAAATAGCTGTAGCAGAAAACCTGGAAAAAATCCCACACAAAACCCTTTCTCTGGCCTACGGGAAAATAAAGTTCCTTTGAGTCTCTATAGTTGTTTGCTATATTAGGCTTTTGATGTAAATATCCATGTTAAGCACTCTATGTTTGTTTTATAGAAGTATTTTGTTTAGATATGATTAATTTTTTTTTTAACTTAAAATATCATTTTTCAGAAGGAAAAATACCATGCAAACATTTAATTTTGTGTATGTTTTGAATTATTTTGTAATAAAATTATCTGTACGCTTTTGATGAAATAAAAACCACATCTAGTCTTAGTAAACTTACAAACAAGGAAGGAGCTTCAGAGAAGGAAACTTCCTCATCTTTGAAGTCTGTCAAACTAGAATCATAGTAAATATCTTCCAAGGGTTACTGCTTGCTGCAAAGTCTTTCCTTGGAATGCTGACAAAACCTTGTTACCTAAGATGAGATATGTTTAAATACCTGATGTACTGTGTCCAGCACTGGAGTCCTCAGCACAAGACAGACATGGACCTGTTGGAGTGAGTTCAGAGAAGGGCTACAGAGATGATGAGAAGTCTGGAGCATCTCTCCTGTGAAGACAGGCTGAAACAGTTGGGGTTCTTCTGCCTGGAGAAGGCTCTGGGGAGACCTTATTGCAGCCTTCCAGTACCTAAAGAGGGGTATATAGGAAAGATGAGGAGGGACTTTTTAGTATGCTCTGTTGTGATAGGACAAGAGGCAATAGTTTTAAACTAAAAGAGGGCAGGTTTAGGTACAAGGAAGAAATTTTTTACAATGAGGATGGAGAAACACTGGAACAGTTTTCCCAGAGAAGTAGTAGATGTCCCATCCCTTGAAACATTCAAGGGTTGAATGGGGCTCTGAGCAACGAGATCTCATGAAAGATGTCTCTGCTCATTGCAGAGAGGTTGGACTAGATGACCTTTAAAAGTCCCTTCCAACCCAAACTATTATATGATTCTATGATTAAACAAATGTTTGACTTTTTCTTGTGAAAACCTCTATATTTATCCAATACTCAGTTTTTTTCTGTCTCTTTACTTATGCAGATGAGATCGTCTTATCTATAAAATGATCAGCATCTCATAGCCTAATATCTGCAGAGTACCAGAGGGCCATGAAGCAGAATCAAAGACCTTTACATTGATGAAATATCAGGAGTCATAAAAAATGTCTACAGCCCTCTGCACTGCAAACACCTATCTGAAAGACAAGACCACCAGTAGCAACAATTTTATTATGTACGTGTCTCTAGATATTTTTTGGTCTACCATCCTGTGCCCTGGAGGAACAGATGATACTCACATAAGAATTATTGATCCTAGCCTTCAGTGGCAGCAAATGGAAGTTGACCCTGAGAATGTACAAACTGTTGAAAAGCACATTGATGTTTCATATGGTTTTGAAAGAAGAGAACATCTGCTAAACAGAACCTCTGAGTATGTGTCTTGATAAGGGACTATGACTTCACAGGATATTGTGACACCATGGAGGTTTATAAGAGAAAAAAATAACTGTGATTCTAGGGGGAAAAAAATCTCTTACTTTAAGAAGTGCCTACCTTTATTTACCACGGCTCTTCAGAGAAGAAGGGGTCTGGGCAGTGCGGAGCAGTGTCAGTCATGACAAGGGCGAGGAAACAAAACACTCTAGGAAGGTTGTTTGAGGCACTTCACAGGGGAAGAGCACAAAAGCAAAATATGAGTGGGTTGGTTGTGAAAGTGGGAAAGACTATGAAATGTTTGTAGACAAAAATGAAGTGCTAATCGAGACACTGAAATGAAATTATTTGAACACAAGAACCTTCTGTTCTTTCCTGAGAGTGGCACTTGTGGCCTACTTTAAATTGCAGTAGTGGGTCTTAGCAGCATGTACCTGCTGCCTACATAGAACAAATGCAACAATAGCTGTGGTGGATGATCACAGCTTTATTCACAAGGAAGTAAGAGAGTAAATGGTAGGCATGAAACAGTAAATATGTAATATGTAATGTGGCCCTGTATATAAAGAGCAGGTATTTGGTAGGTCTGAACTGAACAGTTAACAATGATCTGCAAGAATATGTTGTAGCCTGTCATGTGTCCTTGTCTGCTGGCAATCATAGCCATATAAAGGAAAAGAGATGTGCAAGAAACTGGAGTGTCTTGGCTACAAAAAAGCATTTCTCCTTGAGGCATTAGGAGTGTAAAAATATTTGAGTCAGACTTTGAGTGCCTTTGTTAAATGCTTCACCACCCAGGAAATGTTTGAAAATATGTGACATTGTTCCTGTGTGACCTGATCTAGGTGGACCTGCTTTAGCAGGGCGTTGAACTAGATGATCTTTAGAGATCCCCTCTAACCCCTACCATTCTATGATTCTATGATTCCTAAACATTCCCAGACCTGTTTCATTCTGCAACATCACTATTACTGCAGAATTCTGAAATGAAAAAAAAAAATAAGAAAGGAACTATTTTGCAGCATAGTCAATGGTGTATTTGAAGCCTCTTCAAATGCTGGTTTTGCTTGACTCTGATGTATGGAGACTGCATTAGTTGTCTATGAAAGTGTAGGTGATGTTGTTTTAAAAAGTGAGGAGAGGTTTATTTCTTTTTGGCATTTTTATTATGGTCAAAAATTCATATAAAATTTTCAGAGATAAATGCCACTTGTGTGTGGATAAAAATCTCATTTCAGAAGCTAGAAGTATGTCTTGAGCTGCTCTTTGATGTAGAAAGTCGTTTATATTTTATATCCACTTAAACAAAAATTAAGTAAAACCTAGAACCAAAAAGTTACATTTTTAGAATTCTGAATGGTATCAGAGATACGTATTCCTAACTACACTTGTCCAATGAGCATAAAGCTTGAAAAGGTGTCCAGAATTTAATAAAGCAGCATGTTTATCAACCTTGAAGGTTTTTACGGACATGAGGTTAGTGTGGCATGGATAAGGGATTGCATGGATCACTGAGAATCAGAATGTGTAGAAATGAATTCTGTGTCTCATAAACTCAGAATATTTAAATCCATGAAATCTAGCAAGCTTTCTACAGTATGGGTTTGAATTTATAAAAGATGTTCCTCCCATTTGGTAGATGTGTATAAGTTCTAGCTGTTACGTAAGATCTTTCCCTGGAGTGGGTAAAACCAGAATTCCTAAATGTCTTTGGAAGAGCAGGGGCAGATTATTTACTTTGAAAGGTGAGTTGCCTCCCTACAGTCTGCAGGAGACAGCCATTCTGAAGGGTAACTCTGGTTTCTTTCCAGTATAAAGTTTAAGATGATGACAAATAAATCCTTTGGTCTGCAAGCAAGACCAAATTAAAAACCAGGAAAGCCACAGCCTGTTCCAGTGTATAATCTTGACATCTGCTTGCATGGCTACATATATGTTTAAATTCTTAGGAACCTGCAACAAAATTCTTCTTTTGGATGCTGTAGCTGACAGACTGACAGGTAGCCAATTCCATCTGTATGGTGACTCTTGCATCCTTCATACACTGAACACACAGAGCTACTGAGGAGTGGGAGTTACTCTGCAGGATTTGTGTATTCTCTGATGAGAAATGCACAGTATTGAATTTAATAGGTATTTTTGGCTGTGGATTTTGTAGTGGATTTTGTTGTAGGGTTTTTTTGTTGTTTGTTTTGTTTTGTTGTGGGTTATGTTTGGTACTGTTTGCCACTCCAGGCAGAAAAAGGTTTCTATCGGTTCATAAAAACTGAGCACCAAAGGTAGTTCTTATTAATTGAATCTCAATATAAAATGCCTATCAAAGGGCAGGTAGCAATTACTTGTTGGTTAGCTAAGCTCCTTTAATTAAATGTAATTCAGTGCAAAAGGAAAAGTGACTAGGTTTCACAAGGGCTTGAGTGATATTGACCCCTTACTCTAATATTTAAATTAGTCCTGAAAAAATGAAAAAGTACTGCATGTAAGACATGCAGTTTCCAAAGAAGTGGTTTTTGGAAATTCCAAGGAGTGGAATACGCAAATGAATTGAAGTCAAATGGGAATGTGGTATTTTCAACTCCTTGTGAGAGGAAGGCAGCATTGTAAAACCTTACCGCTGTAAAACAGCCTCCCCACTGCACTCCCTTTCTCACCGGTCTCTTCCTGATCATACCACTGGCTGAACTGGATGCTCTGTCCAGTGTGCCTCCGTGTCACTGGGAAATAATTATTTCTCTCGAGCTCCTTATTCCAGCAACTGCCCAGGATGAGCCAGAAACACAGATTTGTGACACCTTCCTCCTTTCCCACAGTGTCACAACTGTTCCTTTCAGTGTCTATCTTGCTCTTCATTCTTCTCTCACCTCCCTAGTCCCCGTCCTTCTGACTATGAAGTGCTCAGGTAGCCTCCCTGGGTGCCTGCATGTCAACCCAAACATCTTGAACTTGATGAAGGAGCAAAGGAGGGATCATCCCTGGATTCAGCCTGACCTCTCTCCAAGGATTCCTCCTTGGGATGCAGCTTTTCCCATCTGGCTAGTTTACCTAGTTTCTGCTTCCAACAAAACAGGCCATATCAGAAAGGCCCTCCTCAGTCTCAGCACATTTCTGAGGTGTTCCTCCACTGTGATTTAACAACAGTGGGTTTTGGATGGCTCTCTGTCTCTCATATGTTAGCTGTTAGTGTTTTTCCTGCATGGGTTTTTGTTTTGATTTTACCACAGAACTTGGCCTGTCCTGCTGCCTAGCCAGGGGAGCTGGTGTGTTTCTTTATGGCTGTGACAGCTCTTACGTTAAAGCTCTTCTTCAATTTAAAATATTTATACAGCATCTCTCGGGTGAATTTGTTCATGCTGTCTTGGGCAGCATCTCCAGCTCCTCTACAATGGCTATTTATGCGACTTTTCCTTGGGGAAGATTCCCCCAATGCTGAGAAACTTCTGAGCTCTCACTGAAGGTTTTACTTCACTTATAACATGGATTTGATCCCTCCCCTGGGATCAAGACAGCAATGACTGTTGTGATCAGGGGATGCCTTTGAGAATACTTTTCATGATGAACACTTTTAACTGATTCCTCCTTGGAGACCATCTTTGCTACTCCTTGGAGCTCTATTCAGTCTGAGACTCTTCCCAATACCACATCTTGGGAAATTTTATTTTTCAATTGTTTTGTTGATGTGTGTATTTTTTAATTACTTGAAAATTTCCTCTTGTAGGTCCTCATTCTTCTTGCTCAGTATGTTCACCCAGTGAAGAACCTAAGTTTGTATCAAGTTCCAGACAAAGGAACCATAAAAGCATATGAGTCCTGAAAATCCTCCTCCAGACCCTGCCCACCTGCCCGGCTAAATCCATACAGGCTCCATGGATGCTCATAATACTCAAAAAAATCAGCAAAGCTGTCTCCAAATGAGATAAGAAATACACAAGATGTAGTTCCACTTGCCAGATGCATTCTCAGGAAGAGAAAAAAAGAAGACAATATTATTGCTTGAAAGTATTTATGGTCATTAAAAAAACAGTAGGAGACTGAAGAAATCTGAGGAAATCTGACTGAGGACAAAGCATGTAATAAGTGACTTGCGTGAGAACAAAGCAGTCATAAGTGACCCAGAGTCCTTCCTCACCTCATCAGAATATCAGCTTCTTGATACACAAATTCTGCAGTCAGACCCCAGGATTCTAATCCTCCCAGTCAATTGGCACAATTAATTTATTTCCATAATTTCACTTTTAATCCAATGTCTCAGCAACAAAACAGTGCAATAGTACAAATGAATCTCAAAAGCATGCAGCAAGGCTGTGCTCATTACCAGCAGTTATCTGTAATGCTGTTTTTGCAGCCTGATTAGTTGCAAAATATTGGGCAGTGACTTTTTAAGACTATATTGTCCTTTGATGCCTAAAATATATACTTGGTTTAATGTCTTGGTGCCTTTGACGATCAATGAAGGAAAAAGAAAAAAGTGTACTTAAAAGTGTACACTGCAAATGACCGGGCCTTGCTGTAGCTTTCAGCTGTTGAGAGTGCCTTTGACTAGAAAATTAAAATCCCATCCTAGCTGTGAAATAGCCCATGTCTCTTATCTCTGTATAGGTGCCAGAGGATGAATGTGCTGTTTCCTGTCCTTTCAGTGTAGCTGTTGTGTTCAAATGGTCATCTGCCCAACCCTGAGTAACTACTCTTATAAGAACAGTTTATGGAAAAAGAGATGCTCTGACAAAAAATATCCTTAGAACAGAGAGGTGAAATAAATTGAACAAGCAGCCTAGCTTAGGCTCATCAAGCTGTGCTAACCCCATTTTACCCCAGAGTGTCGTTAATCTTTGGGTCAGGAGAGCTGCGGCTCAGGGTTGGTAGCCTAATCTAATGCACGGTGAAATGCAGTGTCAAAGGAAGGAGTCCAGTACAGAGTAGCAAGATTGCTACTAGTGTATTCACAGGAGATGGATTCATGTCAGCTTTACTATCACTAGTTTGCCAAATATAAACATTGGACTGATTTTTTTCTTAGTTTCTCAACCCTTCACCCTCTGCCATTACTCACCCCTACTTTGCTTCCTTGCCCTTCTGTTTCACTGATTCTTTTCCTTGATACAGAAAGGTCATGGAAGGGTTGAAAAGATGGAAATCATCTGAGGTTTTCTGGTCTATTCAGTCCTTTAGTGGTTTACAAACAGGCTTTCAACAAGATTTCTTGAGTAACATGCAAGCTGACATAGACCACTTATCAAAAAACAAGTTTCTGTTGGAGTTCAGGCAGGGCCCTGCTACACTACCCTGCACCTACCAAAATCAGACATCTCTCTGAAAGCTGCCTACTCCCCAGTACATATAGTTGGGGTAGGGCAGCTGTGGTATTCAGTTTGTGTACATCTCACTCTCCCACAGTCACTGCTGCTGGACATAGGCCTGCCAGTCATCACAGGAATGATTTCTAATTTGAGGTTGTCCCAGCTGGACACCTTTGGTACAGTTGCTAAAATTCAGCAGAAGAGGAGAAAACAACACTGACTGCCTTAAATGTTGTAGGAGACAAACCCACAGGATGATTTTTCATTTAATCTTTATTGAAAAGGCAGTTTGCAAAAGAATAAACTGCATATAAAAACCATAATAGAAACACTAGAAATGTAAGTATAGAAATACCTTTCCCAGTATGTTTTTTTTTGTTTGTTTGTTTTGAAAAAAAAATCTAGTGTTTTTTTGGTATTTAAGAAGTTCAAGACTTCTTTCTGTTTTGGGAGACTTAGCCTACTGGATGTCAGCTTCAGGCGAATTCTCTTATTTCTTTTGCATTCTGTTCTCCTTTTTCTATACCGCCTTTTAAAGCAATTTATCTTTTTCTTGGTCTTCCGTACCTTTTACTGTAAAAAAATCTAGTTTGATCTCATCTCATCTCAGTAAACACCCATCTTAAAAAATTTTCTGGCACTTCTCAAGATATGCTCAAAATCATATCTCCCTTAATAACTTATACTTACTGCTTCTGTACTTAGATTACTGTTCCCTCCTTCCAGATCATCAGCCCATTTTCTTCTGTTTCTCTGAATTCCCTCTGGCTTCCTTAGATTTTCTGAGTAATAAAATAGATGCCACAGAAAACTATGGGCCACAAGGGTCTTTTCCAGCATCATACAGAAAAAAGCTGCCCTTCTTCTGCCAAGTTGCTGACACACAGTTCAAAACAATCCTTTATTTTTATGCTGCTGCTTCTTATCACACTGTATTCAAGTTCACAAAGTGGGATCAGATAGATTGACCTTTCTATTTTCTAACCAGAAGTGGACTCTGTATAGGTGAAAGTTACACTAAGTCGGATTAATCCAATGAGTCTTGGACATTTGCAGTGTGCACTTTTAATCTGATCTAGTTTTGCCTATTTCCTACACTGATCACCAACGACACCTAAATATTTAGCACAAGTATATGTCTTAAATACCAAATGTCAATACAGTTAATAAATCTAGTAAATAAATTAGTAAATAAATAAAATTCCCATGTTTTACCTTTTTCTGGAGTAGCTCCATTTTGGCTATCATTTCCCTCAACTGTCTTTTTACATGTTGCGTGTCTCCTTAGCTTGCTGAAATGTGGTACCTGCAGCTTCAACACTGCGAAAAATCTCTCTCTGCTCTAGTTCTAGTGCTTTATCCTCTTCCCTTTCCTTCCTTGCATTGTCTCACAATTCTTCACCGCTCCTGATTTGCAAACCTACTACTTGCTTCATCCATGGCAAAAAGGGAAAGAGAATTAATTAGCTCAGTTCATTGAAGTCTAAGTCCTCTTAATTACAGAAGGAAAAATATTGTTTGTTCTGTTTGAAAAGTTAATGCCAGGTTAAAAACAGTGTCTTGACAAGCCTGAGGGATATTCAGCTGACCATGGTCATCTGTCTCAGTGCTTGTTGTCTAATCTTTCTCTGTGGTCAAGGGAGAACAGTTGACAATTCTCTTAATCCTAAAGGAAATATCTAAAACGAATGATGAAGGGCTCCTAGGATAACTAGTGTTGATGTCTAGAGTTTCATCTCAGCTGTCTTTAATTGCCTATAGAAGGGTCGTATTCTAGAGGAAAATGTTTTAAACGGTACCTCCAACAGCATGTCACCAGATATAAATTTGTTGGCAATTTACTTTCTTGTTCATTGTTTGAATTTTTCTCTGTCAAGACAAGCAGTTTCATTTTGTCTGCAATAAATCTCTTTTTTGCAGCTTCCATGCATGCTAACATGGTGCTGTAATGCTACCATCTGGAAAACCTTGTTGCTTCTTCTCCTTGTGCATAAGGTTCATTACCTTCACCCCTGGTCTGAACTTTGTGCAGATTGCTCTCTGCTTTGCATTCACCATCCACCAAAGCAAAAGTACAACACAAAGTTCACTTAAAATGTAATACTCAGATATTTGTATGGAAATCATCACAACAGTACAGAGCTCTTGCCTGCAGGACACAGTCTAAATGCCACTTTCAGACAAGTGCTTCTCCTACGTAATGCAGCTTGATGAAAGGGACATCAGAGTCATGATTGGAAAGGAAGAAGCCCAACCAAATTCTGTCCTGGTGGATTCTGAAGAAGCCTCACTGATTTTATAAGCTTGTGATAGAATTTAGCTGAATGCTGCTGGCAGGAACGTGTTCCCCAGGGTGGCTGAGTAAAATCAGGTTGAACTGTCCCTTCTTTAGCTGAAGAGACAGTAGGAATAAAACTGTACTGATGTCAGGGAAAAGAAATCACAGGAAACCATGGATTATACTTGTGCCTTAAAATTTGAAATGAGGCACTTCTCTCTTGCCTTTTCAGTTACTTGGAGTCCCCCATAATTAATCTGCTGTCACAAAAATTCAGTTTATTGTTGCTAGGCATGAAGAGCATCTACAGGGAGCTACTAAAGTAGCACCTGTGTTTCTGGCAAACACTGGAGCCAGCAAGAAATAATTTTTCCAGCTCAGTCACTGACTTGTTGAGTACCCGTGAGGAAAAGGAGCTAAAGAGGGGTTAAGTAGGGATAAAATACATTTGCAAAGCACTTGAGAGATCTGTGAATGCTAATTGTAGGTTGCTACATGTCCTGTGGCTTAGATGGCTGCCTCTTGCTGTCAGCCTGCCACCAGCCTGTGAGTGGGCATCTTGTTTCTGCTCAGGGACCAGCTGAACAGCCTCTTACCTCCGAATGGCTTTTTTCTGCCTTGAGTGTTGAGACTGGAAAAGCAAAAAACTTCTGTGCCTTTTAGACAACAGCAGCAAAATGCCAGCAGCAAATGATGTGCACTACCTTACTGGCCTAGTACAGTGGTCCTCTAGAAGAGCCAAGGTGGTTGTTTTAACTGAGCAGAGAAAACAGGATTCTTAGGGCCTGCAAGTGTCTGTATTGCTCCTGGCTCTGTCTGTAAACAGTTGTAAACACGGTAGAATATCTCTATTTTCTAGACTGGGTACTCTAGAGGAGTGAGACTGGGAAATCACAATTCAGATGCCACTCACTGTAGTAGGGGCCCAGATATGGACTGCCAAATGATGAGGTCTGTTTCACTTGAGCCTGTGCTTCTGTACTCCTTGAGTGTGATCCCACCCAGCCTGGATTAAATGACCACTCCCTTGGCTCGCTAGTGCTAACTGGAAGAATTGTTGACATTTGTGTTTGTTTCTCTCAAACACCCATGGAAAACTCATGGCTCATGGCAAGCTTCAGAGTTGACACTTAACTTTTGAGCACTGAAAACCTATTTTTTTTTTTTTTCCAGGCAGGAATATGGGGGAATTCATGTATTTTCTCAGACTGACATATAAGTGGTAGCTCCAGACACATCCCCAGAACACAGACTGAATGACTGTGCTCTGTAAGTACACTTGCGGTAAACATTAGACACCCTGTGGGCACGACATGTGAACTCTTGGAGTTTAAATCCCCATGTCCTGAAAGCATAGGCTCACTGTGCACTCACAGACCACCTGCAGGGTAGTGTAGATACAGTCCAAAAGCTCTGGATTTGTTGCATGTGCTCTGCAAAGGGCATATTCATGGTTTCTTAGCAAATGTTTGCAGTATTTAACTGTCATGACCTAGGGATACAGCCAGGGCCAAGATTGCCCTGTAGACACAGATAGCACTAGATTACCTGTTAGAGGTGAACAAGGTTTCTGGGGCATGAGCCCTTCTTGAGGTCTGCAAAAGAAAGGACTACTCTAGATAGCCGCTGATAACAACTGCTTTGTTATTTATATGTTACCACAAAAATTGTTCTCTTAATTAGATATTTAGATCATCTCTGACAAAGTAATAGTTGGCACCTATGGAAAATCTCTATATGTGTATGATAGGTTTCTGTTTTAAGTATCAACCAGACCACAGCTGCAGTTGTTAGCCTGAGCTACTATTCTTAAGGTATTGTCCTCAGATAAGGGTGCATTGAAGCATTTGCTGAAATGTTTCATGAGTCCAGGGGTTCAGAATACTGGAAAAAAAAAAGGAAAGGAAAGGAAAGGAAAGGAAAGGAAAGGAAAGGAAAGGAAAGGAAAGGAAAGGAAAGGAAAGGAAAGGAAAGGAAAGGAAAGGAAAGGAAAGGAAAGGAAAGGAAAGGAAAGGAAAGGAAAGGAAAGGAAAGGAAAGGAAAGGGGGAAGAGGAGGGGAGGGAAGACTGTCATTACTTTTGTGAGAATGAAAAATCTATATTGCATAGGAGGACTGAGATCAGTATTTATCTTTTCCATACTTTCACATTCATAAATCAAGCATACTTATTTCTAGGAAGTATTGGATAGCATCTAACATTGGAAACAATAGTGTATGCTATCCAGAACATAGGGACTCTTGAACTGGAATGCAGATTCCAGTGCTGCAGATATACTGCAGATATTTGTCTAAACTAAATATTTAGGCCAAGGACTGTGAAAATAGCTAATTAAATGTGTGACTGTTTCAGCTCGTGCTCATGACAAGTTTAAAGAGGAATGATGTCTAATTTTCTTCTCCTCTTAAAAAGCCCTTATATATATATATATATATATATTTATATATATTCAGTGCTTTTGCTATCAGATATTTCTTACCAGCTCTAGGTACAAATTGTCTTTAAAAATAAGCTGTTTACAAAATCACATCTTGATATTTCTGTATTCTTATCAAGAGACCATAGATACTGTGTATTTGCTGTATTTTATCAGCAGAACCATAAATCAGCCAAGCTCTTATAAATGCTGAATAAATATACTGACAGTGCTGGTGTGCATTTCAGTTCAAAATCAGACTTCAAAGTATTCATCTAATGGTTTTATTATTGAGACTTCAGTGGAATAGAAATCCTTATGAAAATTTTTATGTAGAGAATTCAGCACTCTAGTTCACTGATGCTCAGTGACACGATCCTCTAATGTCTCTGACAGCATAGAGACAGCAAACACATTGCCTATCGTCTCTTGCAAACTAAACATGAACTGAATTTTCATTGCTAGTTACTATTGGTAAGTCAGGTGGGATATATCCAGAATCCTTGAGTGTAACTTTTATTATCAGCTTTTATTCTCTGCTCCTGTCATTTAAAGATATCCTATCCCATGGTGCACCTTGTTTCTGAAGAGGTAAGGAAGGAATTAATAAAGTATTATACCATTCTATGATTCTACGATTTCTCTTTATACAAGTCACCTTTACTTTCAGGGATGTCACCAGTACCCGATTTTCCTGTCAGGATTAAGGTGTCTCTAACCATCTTTAAAAGGTACACTAACAGTAGGTGTACTTTTATTCACTGATCACTTAGAAACAGTCCTTTTAGAAAACTCCTGATATTAGGATCAATACTTGCCTAAACAAATAAATGGATTATCTAGTTTGTGTTTCATTGCATGCTTGTATCTCACATCCTTATAAACAAATCTGCTTTGACAGGAGAGAAGTCAGGAAGCTATTTTTAACACATCTGAGCAATTGACTCCCCATGGTAGCTTAAAGGTTATATTTATTTATTTATCTTTTGAGCAGTAATCTGCATCTAAATGGTGAGAATTAGAATTGCTTCTCCGTTTATATATGGATATATATGCAAGTGATATCCTGACTTCACTGCAGGATGATGCTCAAATCCCTTCCATCTTTTCCTCTTAAGATTATTTTGTCTGTACAAAGGGAATTACCCTCACAATACTTTTGAGGCAAGGCTCTAATCTTCTACAGCCAAGGAATAAATATCAGTATTGAATAACAGTGCTTATAATTATGTGTTAGTACAATATATTTTGTTCTGTTGGGGTGATTGCTTTTATTTTGAAAAAAAATAAATATTGTTAAAGCCAAGTTGATTATTTCATAGTTTTCAGTGCAATTCTCCATCATGTGAGAATAACATTGAATTTATCCCAGCTGGTATTCTGCATAAGTCATGGATATTAAGATCCCTGTGTCGTCCTAAAATTAACAGAATGGTTACTTTCTATACAGACCTATGCTACTAGTTTTTTTTTTTTGGATAGGTAAGAGAGGCTCAGAAAGTCCAAGGAGAAAAGAGGTCTAAAACCAAGGCAGCTGCTTTTACCCGAAGGCTTCTGTAGGTTTGTTAATGTCACATACTTGCACAAAATTAAGAACAAAGCATGTAGAAAGAGATATTTACAACAAAGGATTTGCAAACTTTATAAGCAGATATAGAAACGGATATAAATAGGAAACATATACAAGTGCAAGCAGCTGCTCTCCAGTCATGCAAAAAACTGTTGAAAGAATGTAAACAAAAGTAGAAGTGGTATTTCAGTCATGGTTTTGGCTCACTTGTTTTGAATGAATAAGCATTTCAGTTGGATGGAAATACTGTAATTCATACTTACTGTATCCCAGACTTGTAACCTCTCCTCTCCTCTCCTCTCCTCTCCTCTCCTCTCCTCTCCTCTCCTCTCCTCTCCTCTCCTCTCCTCTCCTCATTTCTTCTGGAGTGGTTTCAGTAAAGATTATAATTTTAATTTGTGAAAAATCCTGACATTTTCAAATTTGTCTTAATCACAGAAAAATTGGAAAAAAATCACTTTTCATCTTTTCTCAGAATGAGAAAAATTATTCAGAACAATTTAATTGTTTTGTTCAGATAACATCAAGATATTAAAATGTAAAATACATTATATACTTGGAACATAATAGAATGGTAGTTTGCATATGTTATATAACTAAGCAAAGTGAATCAACACAAAAGTTTTCAATCATATTCGAAACAATATGCTCTAACATAAAAAGTAATGGAAAATTCAAATGATTCAAATTAATGTACCTGACATTTGTCATCAATTTTTTTAATTGACATGTTCCTTCCTCCATTGAGTTTATTCTACTTAAATTGTCTTTTTTAATGTCATTTTTGACCAGTTCTCTCTCTGAAAACAAACTTGTTATGGACTAGTGGAGTGAACTGCCATGAAAATCACATGAGAGAATTAAGTAATTTTCTTTGGTCATATGTAAAAGGATAGTTTTAATCATCTCTGTAGACTTATTCCCATGTACTAAGATTACATGATTCTGTTCAGGAATTTTCTAAATGAAGATCTTTATGACTGAACTATGGCTAATGACATGCAACAAATCAATTTTCAGAAACCTTGGAACTCACACTTCAGCTGGTTACCACCCTTGGAGCAAAGCTGTACTGTGCACAACTTGTGTACAAGAAATGTAATGTTTCCTGAAAATTGCTTGGAGGCACTTATCACAACAAACATCCATGAAGCAAAGCAGATGCCTTCATGAAGTTGCATAGGACCATTTCACAAGGTCCCAACATGTACAAGATAGTTGAAGGGACTGGACACATGTGAAAAGATTGCCCATTAGGAGAAGAAACTGGAAAACATATGGGATACTTTAGGATATTTAAAAAGGCACTACACACCTACAATTGATGTCAAGAAATATTCTCACCAAGAACACCAGGCTTATATGTGTGTATATATATGTATACATACACACACACAAGTATGTATTTATATATGTATTTTCAACATATATAAGTTTTAAAATCTATTTGGACAAAATTTCTGGGTAAAAAGAAGGGATAAATTCTGGGGAAAGGAAGACATATGGTTCTAAAGGATATAGTTTCAGATGCCCTGGAACTTATATGACTTATCTTTCTGTGTGGCTTTGTTTGCTTGTTTGCTTGCTTGTTTTTATCCAGATATCAAAAATATCAGAAGAAATTGCAACTCTTTCTAATTCCCTAAGATGTAAGATGGTAGAAAGCTTCCACTACACAAGCTCTTGTGATACTCCTTTACTTTTAAGTGAGATGTTCTGGAATAGTCAGATGATTTCCTCACTGTCTAATTACAAATTGTGTTTGGCCTTGGATTCAAATTTGACTTCACATTCAGCCTCAAATTGTGATCTGGATCAAAACTCCACTTCCTTGTGCTTTGTGCTATATCCGATTCTAGGGATGATGGCTCACACCATACCAGACTAATCACTGGGTTAAAGCATTGTGTTCCTTGTTGTTTCCATAATATGACTTACTTCGACCTCTTACTGAATTCTGGGTCCTCTAAGTCTGTGTTACTGTTTCTAACTGATCCAAATGCCTTGAATGGCTGTTGCAGTAGAATATGTAGGGTATTACCCATGTCTACTGCCAGTAAGTGAGGGAATAGGCATTAAAATGGCTTACCATGAAAGGCACTAAAGTCTCATAGCAATTTTTATTGGAAGAGTTCAATACTAAATCAGGACAGTAACAAATAATGTCTGTGATATGTGAGTAACTGAGAAAAATATGATAGCACTTGTCATTTTTTTACAGTGTTGAAGTTCTCTGTTCACATCATTATTTTGGGTTAATGCCTTCACTGTCTGCTCAGGTGCAGTGTTATAAAGGTGTCATCACACATTGTCAGAAAATACTCATGTACATTATTATTCATTTGGTTCACTCTCTAAACATTTTTAGCCAGGAATACTATAAAGCAAGCAAGTAGCTAAGACCTTGGCAGGTTCATAGGTAGAAGGAATGCTGCAGAAGTCCAAACTTCAAAAGGATTTTTCTGAAGATGTCCAAAAGAGAGTTTTAAAACATTGTTATCTGCTAAAAAAAAGTTTTGCTTTAAGAGTCATGATGAGACCTTTTCAGCTGACAAAACCTGTTAAAGGTTTTGAAGCCTTTTTGTTCACAGATTGCCTATACTATACTTATGTGTCATCTGTAGAAACAGGGAAGTGGAGATTAAAGTCTCCAAGAAGGGGTTTTGTCATGTTGATTGTCAGAGCTTTGGACCTAAATTAATTTCTGAAATGAATGACTGTATCAAACAGAAATTTGAGTTTTGAAATTTGGCAATCAAATATTAAGTTCATTTTAATTTGCAAATTGGCTGTCATTGAGACGTCATATCTCATCTTGCCTCCTCAATTTAAAGTCCTGGGATTATAGCAGCTGAATGCAGAGCAGTACTACTCTGGATATGTTCCTTGTTTGGACTGCTGCCAACTTTGGTGATGCACAGTTGAATTGCATATATCTTTTACTTCTTATGTGAATGCTATGTGCAGTAGTACATAAAAAGCGACTTGTTTTGCAGAGGTTCAGCATTTTCAGTAAATTTCTGCTGAAGAATGGGTAGTGCTTGCCCCTTCTGACTGGTTTCCTGGTAGCTCACTAAGAGCACCATTGGAGGCTCTATGGCAGGTCCTCCAGTAGATGAAGAAAGATAAATGATTTGGATTTTAAGTGGGTATTATCGTACTTGCAGCTATCCAGATGGAAAACTTGCACCCTTATAGTAGTTCCAAGCTCAGTGTTTCTGACTTCAGCATCTTTGGAAACTCTAGAGGTCTTCAGATTTTCAGGCTCATCTTTGTATGATGGATTCCTGGACTTCCTGTATCTCCACAGGAATGTCTTCTTGGATGAGTGATCTGTCTTCCTTGTAAGAATAAAAACAAAGAACATTCAACTTTTTACTTTTTCCATCTGTTTCATTTCTTTCTAAGATTGCTGTTAAAAAAAAAAATCAAAAATTCAGTTTTTGTAAAAAATTTGAGAAGTGAGCTTTGAAAGTTGGCTGTTACTGGCAACAGAACTACAATGTTTCCAGACCTAAAGTCTTCAGCAGTTTCTGTTGCTTGCTTTAGGTTGTTCAAAGTTGCAAGGCATCTCTCAGAGGGCAAGTGAAGCCCTGAACTGTGTAATTCACAAATCCAGAATGTTACAGAGGAGACTTCCACTGAATGGCAGGTGTTTTTGTAATGTCAACAGAAGCATCTGTGAAATACTCCTAATGGCTCTAGTGTTGGTGCTCTCAGCTTATGAATTTTGCACACTTTTACACCTAAGCAGGTCCTCTGAGCTCATGTAGTTCTCTGGGTTTGAGGGTGGGCTCCCCAAAGCATCCTGTATCTCTACTTGACTAGTTATCTGACTCTTGACAGTTTAATGTCAGGAAATGAGAAACATCTTTTGTTTCCCTGAGAGCACCCTGCACCTCATGGTAATAGAACCTCAGCAGCAGCAGCAAATTTGGCTGAGGCAACCTGAGATCTGTAGTAACTATATACGACAACTCCTGTAGACTGAGTAAACTCTGACAGATGAACAAACATAATCTCACTGAAGGATAGAATTAGAAATCCAAGCTACCTTGACAAACTATGGAAAATTCCCAGAAAATATATGATGAAGTCAAATGTAAAAATTATAACCCTGCAAAATCTTAAAGAAATTGTTTTATATTTTGGTAAGAATATTCATTTGTATAAATGCAGGATAGACTAAATAAAGGCAAAATGGGGAAAAATGTTGTAGAAAATAACCTTAGGATCTTGTGACTTATGTACT
The DNA here is from genome assembly GCA_013401255.1 of Urocolius indicus. Classification (NCBI taxonomy): domain Eukaryota; kingdom Metazoa; phylum Chordata; class Aves; order Coliiformes; family Coliidae; genus Urocolius; species Urocolius indicus. Next base: position 273,128 of record WBNH01008553.1, read on the forward strand.
GAACACAAGCCAGCAGTGCTTTGCACATTATAGTGAGACACGTGACAAAAAAGAGTGGGGTCTGAGACACTAAAAATTACAGAATAATAGAATTCAGAATATTTAGAAATTATAAATGTCAATTTTTTGTAAAGTTTTTATACATCTTCCAGCATAATAAAAATAATCTAATTTTCAGAGTACATTTCAGCATATTCAGGAATTTTTATGTAACCCCTCATGTCAGCATAGTCTCCCATGGGCTTTTGCAGGGTGGAGAACCATAGTGACTTTATAGATGCATAGTTTTTAATCTTACAGGGAATAAGGGCATTATCTTAAGCTACTGCTACTGATGATCTTCCAGTATTCTTGAGACAACAGGTATTCAACTTATGGGAAAAGAGTGATTCCTGCATTTTATTCTTTACTGAAGTTTTTATGTTGTCTCCAGTTCCCAGGCAAATCAAACCTCATCTTGTGCACAAGACCACCTCAGCACAATGACCATCACAGCAAACACCAGGCATGTTTGTGGCCTTAGCAAATGACAGGTGTATTATATCACCACAAATGTCACCTGCGCAGATGTAGTACAGCTTTTCAAAAGTGACTCTTAGTCTTTCGAGGTCACAGTACTTGGAGCAAGTTGGACTATGCTTTGAGAGAAATGCAAACTATGTGCATGAAACAACAGTAAATATTTGAAGACAAAAGACATTAATTGTTCTTGGTGTTACCCTATTGGCTTAAGGTTCAGTCTGGTGTGTCTCAGCACAGAGGAATGGATGGGCATAAACAGAGTATTTCACTGGGGTAGAGATCCCTTCCCAATTGTTTACTTTCTTTGCAGAGCTCTCTAGGAGCATCAATCGATTTTTCCATGGTAATAAAAAGATTAAATTACCTCTCTTTTGATTCTCTAATATATTTTAACATTCTGTGTGTGACAGGCTGTTAAAAATCTAGTCCTTAGTTATTCAAACACAAGGAGTTTGGGGAATAAGGGGATTATTATCAGAAAGATTACAGTATGCTTACTTAACTTTTTTCCCCCTTTGAATGTGTCAGGCATACTTTTATAAGCACATTTAGTAAGTTTACTCCAAAGCATTTTGCACTTACTTTCATATGAATATATGGACTGTTTTAGATTAATTAAATACTAATCTAAATTAATAATTATAAATATTATGAAAAATAATTGAAAATAAGTGGAAAAATATATAAACCACTAATCAAAAAGCGTGGAAACTCATAAAATCTGTTAACTTTCCACACCTTCTAGTCCATACAATTTCTCTATCCACCACCTAGAGAAAACAACAGAGTAAACCAAATAAGGACATTGTCTTAAGCTACTGCTACTGCTACTCCTCCAGTGTTCTTGAGACAGCAGGTTTTCAACTCATGGAAAAACAGAGAAACCTGCATTTTATTTTTATTGTAGATTTTTGCAGAAGTTTTTATGTTTTCTTCAGTATGTAATTCACTGAGACAACCATACAATATGAGATCTTCTGAGGTTCTGAGTATTCGAAATTGAAGAGTCCATTGAATAAATATTTAAAGACTATATTGAGTGACTGAATGCCCACAGAGATTCTCTACCCTACTAGAAGGATAAACTTCCTATTCCAGGTAACCATCCGTGTCTTCCAGAGTAATTTCCATCTACTGCTTGCTTAAGCATCACAATAGATTTACGTTTGATAGTATTGATATTTCACTATTCTCTTAGCTCTTTTCTTCTAACTGAAGCTTCTAAAATGAAACTGCAGCCAGGTCATTCCCATCATGTGTCAACATACTATGAATAGAGATGTTGTCTTGTTTCTCAACATGAAAATATTTGTTCCAATGAGTTCAGATGCTTTAGGCCAGTTATACCCACGTACATGTAGATCTTGTTACTTAAAAACAGCAACAAATATTCTGTCTTTAAGCTTTATTATCAATATCACTTTCACGCTGTTAAAAATTGATTCAGTAGAGTCATTTTTTCTTTGGTTTAAAGCTAAGCTTGAAACCAGTGGAAAATGCAATACAAATATTTCTAAATTTGCAATGAAAAAGAAAGGTTATACTTTTACTGAATTGATGTATGCTGTTTAACTCTTATCTCTGCCAAGACATATATACTAGAATTCAACTATAATTCCCAAAGGAAAGTTGATTTCCCAAGGTTGTCACAAACATTTATATTTATGAAGGAAAATGTGCAAAGACCAAAGTTTTCCACAGAGTGAGAATTAAATCCATACATTTCAAACTTTTGGTATGATTGTATTGACATTCTATTTCACATTATGAGGAGGATTAAGAATATTTGTTTTGGAGAACTTCCTCTTGGAACTTTATTTTTGTGAAAGCAAAGGCATTGTTGGGGTTGAATCAGCATCCTATACTGGTTGAAGAGTAGAAGCAGTATAACATGAGTCATTCAAGATGAATTACCCTGTTTTTAGATTGGAACTATTTGTTGTTGTTGAGAAACTATACTTGTATCCATCATACTTTGAAAGTGATTGCTTACTTTATGTAACTTTTAATGTTAATTACATTGTAAGAGCTAATGTGGCAGGCTATTTGTTATCCTTGAAGGTATGAAGTAGCAAATTCAATATGTTTTCTGGTAGTGTTTTTCTAAAGTACTTGACAAAGCCACCAATTCCCAATTTGTCTTTATAATTCTGTAGCTGACTTAGACAGCATTTTATTTCTTAGTATTTTGTCCTGACCTTTGGTGAATGATGCCTCTTCAACCAATGAACAGTGGATAGAGCATTTTCATAGAAAATGCGTATTATGCAACTTTTTTATGTTTGATTGTCAATAACGTTGTTGTTCTCATTGTTATAGACCAAGTAGCTCTCAAGTGCTGTAGGAAAAGATCCAGAATCTGTGGTCATGTTCCTGAAACTGAAAGCAAAATTTCATAAAAGGGTTAGGCAGATTCCATGATTTTCCTGTTTTCAACAAGGCATTTATATGGAAAAATGCTTAGAGTGGAAAGGTTTATGACGACTAATTTGTTTGACACAAACCTTAAAATCATAGAATCATTTCAGCTGAAAGAGACTTTTAAGATCACTGAGTACAGCCTTTGTCCCGACCCTATCAATCACTAGACCATTTCCCTAAGTGCAACATCCAACCATCTCTTAAACACCTTCAGGGATAGTGACTCCACCACCTCCCTGGGCATCCTGTTCCAATGTTTGACAATCCTTTCAGTAAAGAAATTCCTCTTAACCTTGATGTTCTTTGGAATGACACAGGAATTCCTTTTCTCTCCTCCTCTTCAAGGCTAACTTGCTAAGTGTATACATGCTTGTATTTGCATATATGTTTTAAAGTCAGTCTCAGTGTGTCTTAACAGAACTGAATTGGAGATCAGTGTTTCAGAGCACATGGGAGTCTTCACCATCCTGAGCTCCAGAGGTCAAGTGTTCTGCACGTAACTCAAACAGATGCCAGACACAGAAGAGAAAGCATAATATTAGTAATGCCAGTGTGAATAATATCTGTGATTCTACAGAGTAATGTTAGGAAATAATCACTATATGAAAAAGCTAAGGTGCCTCATAAAAGCGAATGCAATCCAAGTTAACTGGCTTCTCCAGCTCTCTAAATATCAGGGAGATTCAAATTCTTATTAAGAAGATTAAAGACCTTGTGGGAAATAAACATGGGTCTAAAGCCTGGATGTATTCCGTCTTGGCAACCAATGTGATTATTGACATTAAAGTTTCAAAACTCTCAGATGACAGAGGTGTATAACTGCACACCAGATCATCTTAAACACATGATGGAAAAAAAAGAGCATGAGATTGAGGAATAAATTTCCACAAGGATGCTATTCACAACTGCAGAAACAGGTTTGGGTTTTTTTATATTTATTTGGTGGAATATGTGCATATTTATATATATATAAAGCTCACCTTAAAAAGCTTCTTTATTAAGATAGCTTGGAATGAATAATGCAGTTTTAACCTCTTAAGTGTAAACAACTACTGTAGGGTGGTTCAGCTAGAAAACATGCGTATAGTTCATTTGATCTAAATTGGAGTAAATTACCTAAGACCACAGACTGCTTGCTGCAATATCTGTTGTACCGTTACTGTAGTAACAGTCCATTGAGTGCAGCTGGTCTAATAAAGTTTAAAACAGTGTGTTTACTTCTGCAACTGTCTAAAGACATTTTTTCCCCCCAAAAAGCAACTGGTTATGGAATTGGTTATTGGCTTTTTTTATGCACATATAAAGCATTTAATCTTATCCCTAAAATCTAACAGCAGGTCATTTCATTGTATGATAATTCTATGCTTCTTGTACCCCTCTGTGCTGTCCAACTGTGAAATCTGTGATATGAGAAAATGGCATTGTCATGAAAGATCCTTTATTTGTATGATATATCCTTTAAATATGTCTAAAAAGTACCCTTTGTATATCAAGTCTACAGAAATTATAAAAACAAAGCAAGCAAAGCAGAACTGAGGCTTATCATGCAGACACTTCAAGTGCTCCTGAAACATGCCTCAGGCTAAGAAATGTAGTAGAAATTCTTCATATTAACTCCCTGAAATCAAGAAGAACCTCTGAACCTGTTGGCCTTTGAAACGTCTGTACTAAAATCAAAGCTGGCAATTTGGTGCTGTCTACCATATCTAGTGAACTGTGAAAATGCTTGTTAAGAAGTTCCTACCAATTAACAGGCTCCAAAAGCCATGGATTTTTGGTTCTAAGCTAATGGTTTGCTGTGGTCTGGTGTACTGCAAAAAGAGCTGGTATGCAGTGTCTCAATGTTGAACATGGGAAACTGTTCCAACAAGTGTGGTATGTAAACTCCTGCAGAAGGCATTGCACATCCAACTGCTACTGCTTTTTTAGGTATTAATTTGTCATGCATCATTTCCTATAACTTCATGTCATGATATATTCTATTAAGTTATTTTAGGACATGGGCTGTGACTGCAGCTGGCACTGTATGTCATGTTATATCACATCAGGTGGCAGCATAAGGTAAATGCCTGGTTTGAGCTTTTAGGTTTTTTTTTTTTCTTCAACAAATTGAACAGTGAGGACTATTCAGGTGAATGAAACGAAGAGGGTAAGAAATGAATAAACCACTTTGTGCCTACTGAAAGGCTAGAAAACTCAACAGCCTTTGAGTTTTCAACACCTAAGCTCTCTCACCATACCCCTGTGGAGCCCTTGGCTTCGTCCCACTAAGAGTGCAGCTCTGCCTCTCCTCCAGGCTCAGCCCTGATTTCCTTTTCCTGGGAGCCTTCTTACTTTGGAGAAAACAAGCCAAGTGTTGGAGGCTGAAAATTCAACATGGTCCCTTTCCTCTGACCCACTGATGGGCACTATACTTCATTTGGATGGATCCAGTAGGTTTTGGCATTCATGTTTGGGGCTTGAGCTTGATCAGAAGCTGAGACAAGCAGCTGTTCCTCATGGAAATCCCTGGTTAGAGAATGTCAAAAGGGTGAACTTAGGGCTGTGCTCCCTGATTTTGTCCAAAGATGACCTAATGACTAATACAAGCACAAAATGGAAAATAGATTTGGGACTCCACTTCTGCCCCTTCATATAGGTTAGGCTCCCTCTTGCCTGAACTTTTGCACAGCTGTCTGCTCTCATGATCAAATACACCTTCCTGAGCAAGTGGTTTGCTTTACTAATTCTCTGATAGAACATGCCTGGGATTTCAGCAGCTGTTAAACGCTTCTAGCAAGACTTCATAACTCATGCACTTTTAAGATTGTCTCCATGTAGGTCTCTGCAGATAAGGCACAAGGTATGTCACTGACTTTATCATCCTTGACATATGTGAGATGTTTTTTTACTTGCAGATGATGACATGGATCTGCTGATGGCTTCCCTGATAAAAGCAAAAGACCTTTTGTTTCCAAGTTGCTAGTAGTCATAACTCTCAGAGCTGACTTTTTCATTCTGTGTATTCAGGGCCTAAGAGTAAATGTAGACTAGAAATCAGAAGCAATCAGAGCCTGTCATAGCCTTTCAACGATAGGAACAAGCTCATTCATTTTTAGATGGACCAGAGTAGGAAAAAAAAATGGATGTTGTGAGTGCCTGTGATGACCGAGGATTTTGTCATTGTTATCCATGTTTTTTCCTCCTGTGTTGCATTTTTGTTTAGGGGAGGAAGCAGATTCTCTTTCATTCCCATGTTTTCAAAGTATCAGCGTCTTATGAGCACTCAGTGTAAGTTTAAGCCATTGGACACTAACTTCCTCCCATCCTTAGATCTCACCTGAGTGTGCTGATGCTTCATATTTAAATTAATCTGCACAGTTAGTCTCAGATGCCACTTCCATTTTCGTTGGCTAAGTCACTCTTAAGAGCTAACGGTCCACTAATGCTGTCCTACCATTCCCTCTGTGAGAGCAGTTCCCAAACCATCATCAGTGAAAATTTCACAGTAGCTCAGCATAATGTAGCATCAAGAACCACAGGAGATAGCTGCAGATCTAAAAAGATAACATGAATAAGCAGAGTACCAGTGAAGGCCCATTAAACTGATTTTGACTCTGTAGTGTGATTAAAATCAGTTGGACAAGGGTAATCCAACTGTGCTGATGCCAGATAACTATTCCTGTGAGTTAATGGCGTGGTAAAGAACATGCAGCATTTCATCTTTGAAGAACATAGGAACATTTGGTTTAGACAAAAAGGCTGTCTAGTCCAGTACTCTGTCTGACAGTAAGCAGTAGTAGTTTCCATAGGACAAGGATAAAGAGGGACCGTGGTCTTGCCTCAGGGGTAAAAGTGCTAGTTGTGTTGTAGGAAGTGTGGGATCATTGATGAGGAAATAGCTCTGGGTGACAAAGGAGAGAAACCGCTGAGCTGAGTTCCAGCTACAAAATTGAGACTTTATTCAAGTTAATGGAAAATGTGTAGTTCCATCGGGCTGGGATTTCAAAACAAATTTTCACGCTTTGAATTTTTTCACAGCAGACATGTCTGTTTCTATTAAATCTCTCAAAATCAAAAGCTACTTATTTTTATTACTCTAGGCTCTGCTCTCCTATTAAGAAAATCACCAGTGCCAGCGGTGGAAGGACTCTAAAGATCTCAAGGCTCAGGATCTCTGCACATAAAACCAGAGTGCTTTTATTGCAGTCTGAGACTGCAAGTACCCTTCAGTTCACTGATGAACTGATGCTGCATCTCTGAGATAAATGTTGAAATATAGGTTTATGTGTATGCACTTGTAGTGATTTTGTCTGGGCTAGCTTTTGGTGATGGAGGGCTACAGGGGTGGCTTCTCTAATCAAACTGCTGCTGGAAGCTTTCCCTGTAGACAATAAGGTCATTGCCAGTCAGTTCTAAGATGAATCCACAGTTGACCAAGGCCTGGCCAGTTAGTGACTGAGGTAATGCTTCTGTGATTAACATATTTGAGAAGGGGAAGAAGTTGCTGAGCAGTTGCTGAACTGCAGCAGAAGAGAGTGAGAATTTGAGAACAACATCTCCACAGACACCAAGGTTAGTGGAGAAGGAGGGAGAGGAGGTGCCCAGGCATTGGAAGAAAGACTCCTCTGTGACCTGGGATGAAGACCATTGTGAGGTGGTTCGTTCCCCTGCAGTCCATGGAGGTCCCCAGGGGAGCAGAGATCCACTCTCATCCTGTGAAGGACCTCATGCTGGATCCTGAAGGAGGTTGTGACTCTGTGGGAAGCTCAACCTGGAGCAAGTGCCTGGAAGAATCTGGGAGCCCATGGGGAGAGAGACGCCCACGCCAGAGCCGGTTTGCTATCAGGACTTGTGATCCTGTGAGAGACTCAGGCTGGAGCAGTCTATCCCTTAAGGACTGTTCTGCCAGTGGATGACCCATGTTGGGGCACGGTGTGAGGAGCTGCCCCCCTGGGAGGCCCCATGCCGGAGCAGTTCATGAGGAACTATAGCCCATGGGAAGGACCCACGCTGGAGAAGTTCATGGAGGATTAACTCCTGTGGGGAAGGACCCCACAGTGCAGCAGTGGGAAGTGTGAGGAGGCCTCCCCCTGAGGAGAAAAGCAAAGACCATCTGTAAGCTGAGTCTGTTTTGCTCGTTATGCTATTTGCTGAGTGATCTCCCCATCCTTATCTCGACTCATGAACCTCTCATTATATTTCTCTCTCCCCTGTCCATTTTAGGAGGGAAAGTGATAGAATGACTGGGTGGGCATCTGGCATCCAGCCAGGGTTAAACCACCACTGCACCTAAATCAGAAGAAAGCAAGAGTTTAAAGATACCTGGTAGTGTATGAATGCCCAAATGTCAGGGCACTGTATGAACCCTGTTTCTCAGGAAAATTGGGGAAGCTGGGTGTCTGGTGAGCATAGACTATTTTTGTGAGGCTGTCAGGAAGTGGTGAGACTGTGAGAAAATGGCTAAATCTGCTGCAGCAGCTAGTATAGAAACAATGAGAAGCAATGCTGGAACCCACCAGGCTCCGCTTCTCTTGTTTTAACTGTTTTTAGCTGGGAGTAACAGATCCAGAAATCCTACTGTATGTTTCAAGGCACATCTTGAGACAAAACTGAAAGCCAGTTTTCTTGTGATTCGCTTTACTGTTTTTCTTTTTACCATGGCAGCTGTGCAAAACCAAACCCCGCTCCTGAAAGCCAGTTTGCCTGGGAATATCTCTTACTATTTTCAGGATCCAGACTATGAAGAGTTTCCAGTAAACTCTATGGTGAAGACTGAGGTAACATTATGTTCAATGGTGTCAAGAACTGCTTTCCATTTTACCATTTGGCCTCGATTAACATCTATAATGAAGCTGGTGACTTCAATGTCTTCTGAAATAGATGCTTATCTACGCCACCTAATTCTAGCCCTAGATGAGAATCAGGCTTGTGGCCTGATTCTTAAGTGAGAGAAACACATTTAAGGTTGAATTATGCACCAGTCTTACATGTCAAAATCCTCTACAGTAGAGTGGTGATTGAATGCATTCACAGTGCATGGGTCAGCTTATTTAGTCTATATTCACATTATGGGTAGGCAGTCCAGTTCTGATGCACTGTACCTTCTGTAGACAGTAAGAGCATAAGTTACTGCTAAGGATGGAAAATAAATGAGCACATCTAAGAGATGATATCTTTACCTCAGTTGACAAATGAGCAGCTCTGCAGCACAAAACACACTGCTATGAAGGAACAAAAAATGTTAATTCATATTAGCATCTTCATGCCCAGTACCTGTAAGATCAATATTGCGGCAGGCTGAAATGAACAGGTTTTAATTTTTTCATACCATCGAACATAAACTTTGTCTTTTATTACCTGTATGTCAAAACCAAATTAGCTGTGCATGTAAAAGCTAATGAGAGATTCAGAGACAATTAGTAGTTTTCTGCTGTTTCCCTAGTTAGAGTAAAGATACTTGAGTATATCAAAGAAGGCAATTCTTCTATCTAGCTGTGAAAAAAGCCTTTGAATGTATTTTTTTTTTCCTTCAGGCATATCGGAACTATCGGTGATTAATGAGGGTCATGCTTCAGACAAAGTCTCTAATAATGTTACATGTTGGAGAGATATTAAAGTACCTGCTTGCTGAAAGGAAGAAGTGGAGAACAGTTCATTACAGGTTCCACACAAATATTCTTGGGGAAAAGAGCAAGTAATGATCTTCCAGCACAAAGGCAGTTGCAGTGCTCTCATTATCGTTTTCATAGATTTCTCACAGTGCCTGTCACTAGCATAAACAAGAAACAAGCTTGGGATGCCTCATAAACTGGAATATATAGTGTGATAATTTCCTGTTGGCATAGACAGAGAAATTAGTTTTCCATTATTCCTTAATAGCAAAAAACTCATTGTAGTCTAGATACTTTTTTTTTTTTAATTGGGACTCTGAAATGCATTGCTTGATGCACTATGAATCATTTTGAAACCAGAGAATGTCTCTGAATAAAGAGGCTCACATTAACCTCATATGTTCAGAATTCAAATCCTAGAATTGCTTAAACCTGCACTTTGGAACCTGAGAGAGATTTTGAAACATTTGCATGTCCGTGATATCACTGAAAGTGCTGGGCAAGTGATTCTAAAAACTGCATCTGAGGAGGAAATGCTGTATGGTAACAAATGTCTGTATTTCTGAGGACCAGCCTTCAGGTTCAATGCATAGCAGCTGCTTCTAGTTTGAAGATGTCTAAAGAGCTGGATTTTATACTCTGAACCATAAGGTCTTTTCCAGACATTGACGAGAACTTATGAAGAGTCGTGGGCTACATTCAGCCCCTGGATAGTCAAATATACATAAAACTCTGACTTCAGTGGGAACTTCATGCTTGTTCCTCAGGAAAGACTTAGAACTGCTATTTACTATGCCTTCTGACATTTCAGGCTCTTCTTTCCTGTAGAAGTAAGAGGATTCACACACCTGAGAGCATTCCCAGACCTTATGTGCCCTGGTCGGCAGGTAGCAGTCCACCTTCATGGAACATGTAGATTTAATTTTCCCAAATAAAATCTTGCAGATTCAGATGTGAGTAGAAATGAAGAAGCATTTATTATTGATGCCTTTTATGAAGTATTTATGGGGAGCCATAACTTTGCCTGGTGTTTTAAGTATAGTATTTAGAGGTTTATTTCTTTTCGTCCTTGTTTGGATTACTAACACAGACGTACTTTCACAGGCTTCAAATTAGCTATCTTGGCTCTATAGTAGCATCAATAGCATTTCTCCAGAGAAAGCTTTGGGATATGATTCAGCTGGACGTTTATGTCCTTTTATAGCATGATGTGTTGTTCTGATGAGAGCTAATGAGATTCTGGATACTGCACATGTTTCCATCTGGACTAAGCTTTCTAAAGATACAGCTCCTTACATCTTTCTTTCCCAAACAAAATTGATGATAATACCAAGTAGCAAAAGCTAGTGTTGTAAAGAGTTTTGAATTCTTGCAAGCAGTCTTATTTTTTTCCAAATTATCCATTAATCTACATGGCCATTACAATCTCCTTAGCCATCCAGACACAGGTGCTGGCTGTAGGGTGAGCTGAACTCCAGCTGAGGAGGCTCCAACTGCCTTGATTAGGTCTCCATGGACTGAAATGGGAGCTTAGACAACCAGTTTATATTTCAAAACTCTACACTGCAAGCCAAATGTAACCTAGGGTGTTCATTTTTACCTTTCAGTACTGGACTTGGTTGCTCACACATAGGTGTCAGGTACCATTTAAAATGTCCTGGAGATCTCACTTGGCACTTTGGGACCACTCCAGAAAGGCTAAAGTCACCCAGAAGTCCTATTCAGTGCCACTCAGCCTTTGGTTTTGTGATACTAGATACCCGCATTCAGATACCTGAATTCTGCTGTTAAATCCCATGTTGACTATGTTGCTCTAACAAAATATCTCCTACAGATAGATGTTCTTTAATCACTTAAGACAAAATAAATATGTACCCTACATTCCAAAACCTTTTAATAATAAATACTTTACTGCTGATTTTTCAACAGTTTTCAACAGTTTTTCTTCTCTCTTATTTTTAATATATTCACTTTGAAGAGATTCCTGTCCTTTTTTATTTTTGGTGTTTTCCTTTGATTTACCTACATTGTGGCTATTTATTTTTGTGAGTAATAAGAGGACTATACTTCAAAAATTAGACATAATCTATACTTTATATTTTATAACTATTTACTCTGGAAATGTGTTTGGGTTTTGTGTCAATGTTATTATAGCTGTTTATTTAGCATGATGTTTTTCATTCCACTAATAACTGCTCTCCTGCAAGATGAGCTAATTTTGTGTGAGTGTGTAATTACAGACTTATTTAAAAAATAGTGAAAATCCTTTCACTTTCAAAAAATGTATTAAATATTGTTGATTGCTTATATTTTGTGCGTAAAATTAAATTGAGAAGGGTGAATTTATTCCTCAAGGCATCAAAATGGACAGAAAGCTATTGCAGTTATTCAGTTATATAAGGCAATATCACAGTTCATTTCAGTCCTTGTCTAGAACTGCTTGAAAGATTTTTAGGTAAGCATAGCGTCACTTATTTCTCAGGAAATTTTCTTAAGGATATGGAGGAAAACTGTTATTACCTAGTGTCTCGTGATGTGAGAGAGTTTCAAGTATTGCCTCTAGATCTGAGAACTATCTTCCTTATAATGATTTTCATACACACAATTTTATTTTCTATACCTGATCTCCCAGAGGACTGATATAATTTTTGTCGATGGCTTAGTATTTGTAGGATTATTTTTGTTGACATGCAAAACAAACCACTGCCACTGTGATGATCAGCTTTATATATTACCTGTTGATTCACTCAATCAAAAGCTCATCCTGAAGTTGAAGTTTTTTCATGGGACCTAAGAAGACGTTTTGACAAACACCAGAGCTAATAGACTGCCTGGTCCATACATGTGGGGATTTTAACTTCAGTCACAAGAGATTTAATTCCTAAATACATAAGGCACAATATATGCTTGTGTTTATAGATATTTTTACATGAGTTTTTACTCTGTTTACATGAGTGGAGAAGATATGCTAGAGTAATATTCAGCATTATTGCAGTGCTGATGACCATGAAACACTGAATTTCAAGTCCTGTGATATTTGCGTTATGGAAGAAATTTCTTCAGGAATGACTTCTTCTATGCATAGATTTCAAACTCATTTCCTTTAGAAAGAACTCCAAGCTGAATAGAAGATATCTCATCATTAAAAAATCACTATTTCTTTAATGATCTAATTAGTTTTACCTGAGTCAGCTTCATTGATTTCAATTAAAAAGGAAAAATAAAACAGCCCAACCTGTTAAGAGACCTACTTCTTAATGCATTCAGTAAGATCAAGATGGGAGCAAAAAAACTGTTTTAATGAACACAATCTCTGTTGGCTAAAAGTAAAGCTATTACTGATTTCTTATTGATCTGAAAAAGAAAAGATAAACTAGATTAGAGGGTATTTTATGTTTTGGTGTTAAAAATGGATGAAACCAAGACTGACCTGTTTCCTCTCTTGTGTATTTACACTTGGAACAGATTATATCATTAGGTGAACAATAATGGTCTAATTATTTAGACCATTCTTAATCCAGAACATAGAAGTGGATGAACTTGCCTAATGCCTTTATCTTCATAACAGGATCTGGGGAAATAGTGTGCTGAGAGTTAGACTATGGCCACAGAAGAATATTACTAATTTATGTTATCACAAGTACCATGTTACACTAGGTTAACATCAGAGTTAAGAGAAAAAAAAAAAAAAAAAAAAGCTTTAAAATCAGACTTCAGTAATAAGTGAAGTCTCCTGTCTTTGAAGAGGGTTGATGTGTATTACGCTACAGCTCATAAGCTGGTTGTTTAAAGGCTATCTTCAAAACCCTGTAAAGCTCATAACACATATTACTTAACCAGATCATAGAATCAGAATTTGAGATCATCAAGTCCAGACTTTGTTCCAGCCCTACCAACCACGTTATCAAACTTAGCCCTGTCAACCACTAGACCACTATGGAACATTATGGTGATAGTTATGTCTGTGGAATTAACTAAAAGTGGTAGAAGGAGTGACCCTAGTCACTGGAAATATATGGGATTGTTACCAGTGGAATATGTAGGAACATGCCAGTGGGAATTACTTGGAGCCCAGTGCTACTAATCCTTTCTCAGACATACTATGTTCTTGCTGCACTGTTACAGCAGTGTCAATAAAGTGCTTTTCTCAGCAATGATGACTTTTGTGAATAAGGAACTTTTGGGCTAGGCTTATGGACTAGTTGAGGAAATTAGATCAACTGCTGTTGGGATCTGTCTGACCTTTTTGTCTTCTTTGACTTAGAGACTGTCTCAGTGAACTCGGTGTAATAAAATATAGTAGAAAAATGCTTGTGTTACTATATGTTGGTGATTTTTTAGCCTTTAAATGTGTTGTTTTCTATTTTCACCTTGAGCTTTTGTGTCAAAGTCCCCTAGCACAGTGCTACCATTAGCTTAGCTGGGAGGTTTGTCTTGTTCTACATCAAAGGACTCTGAAGGGCTGAGGAATGTGGATGACTATTGTATTCCTTTCTGAAGTATAGAAATTTTTGTTTTGTGTTTTTTTCTAATCCACACCTTCAACTTAAAACAAGCTTAAAACAGTAATGACTCAAGACATTTTCTTTAGACAGACAATCAATCTGGTGAAATCTAATCTATTTTTGCTTATATATACTATCACGTTTTCCACCATTTATATTCACGTGTAAAGTACCATTGTTTGTCAGGCCATCCTCTTTAAGCTTTATATGTCATCTCGTATGTTCCTAATGATATAGTCATTTTGTTAAGTAAATCTTGTTTATGTCCATTTCAGTTCAGCTGCAAAATCCCCAAGTAATCTTGTAATAAAAGTACTTTTTCATTATACAACTTATTCAGAAGTCTGCTCAGTCAATGATTTGTTTACAAAGCCTTCACACCCTTTTTGTACCATTGCTACAGCCAGGATTAGACTAACAGCTTGGTAATTACAAGGCTGAAGCTTTTGGGTCATACATTATTGGATCAGTTTGATAAACTCAGCTTTGCAGAAGCACAACAAAGAGAACAAAGCTAATTTCCGTGTTCTGAAATGAATCTTTGCACCGAAATTCAAGTGACAAACCTATTGAAGTCTCCTTATTACAACTATTATTACTATAAGTTCCATGAACTTCTTATGTGCATGACTGCAATGTCAGATACAAAATAGACTGGGCAGATGTCTTGCTCTGCATTTTTTGAAATACGAGATGTATTCAGGTTACTTTCCTAGCAGTCTTCTGGGAAATCAGTGTATCTGAGAGCCAGATGGTTAGTATCATTTGTCAGGTATCTTGAGTTTCTGCTTAAATAAACGCAAAAAGCCTCTTCACAAATCAAAACCTAGCACTCAAAGCATATAAGCTGTAGTTTCTATCATAAAAGTTAGTTATACAGCAATGGATCCTATGAATACCATAGTGGTACAAAAATATTGCTTAATTCAGGATATATTTGTCTGGTGCAGATGCTTGGTAACTGAGGGCTATTTTGTATGTGAAGTAACACTAATGAATCTGTCTTCTTGCATGGGAACACTGAAAAACTTGCAAGGAATTTGGGAAAAATAACCTGACCAAAAAAAAAAAAAAAGAAAAAAACCCAGGGTAATAAGCTGCAAAGAACAGAAGGGCATTTAGCTGCAAATAACATGAGAGTGAGTGCTAGTAATCTGCCTAACAGTAAAATAAAACATACAGTGGTACAATAATTGACACAGGAGAAACACAGCTTCTGCAATTGCTGCACTAGACATGTTCTCCATTGCTTGTGAAGTGCAAAGGATGCTGTGTTTATCATTAGAAAGAAATACTCTAGATATTTTGCCTTTTTTTTTTTTTTTTTTTACTTTCTGTTTTCCATCTTGCCGTTCTCTAGTTCACTGTTTGCCGCCAGGCTCTCAATAACCTAGTTCAAGAGAGCAGACTTATTCTCAAAGTATGTTTGATTTTACCTTTAAAATTCCTTCTGGGACTTTAAGTCTTAAAATTAATCCGTTGTGAAAACATTTTAAGAATTCTGTGCATATTTTATTAGCACAACAATATGACTTTATTTCTACTTCAAGAATGCCTCTGGACGATGCTCTTAGTAACACGATTTTATTTTATGCAGGCCTGTAAGGAGTAGAGAGTTGCACTCTATAATCCTTATGGGTCCCTTCCAGGTTGAGATATGCTATGATTCTGCAAAATGAATATTACAATTAGTTAGCTTTGTGACTATACATTGTGATTTTGTGGTAATTTAAATAGCTACTTATCTTGGGACTTCATAGTGTTCTTAAATATATACACAAATATACATTACATCGAAATAAGCACAAAGTAGTAATATTCCCACAGAAGACTTTGAAAATTCCCTTCTCAGTGTTTGATACATGTTTGATGTTCCAAATGTGAAAATATAGAATCACATACTGTAACCTAAAGTGAGAAGTCTGGTTGCCTTCCTCACGTGGAGAAAAAAATAGAAAAGAAAAAAAAAAAGGCTCACCGTTTTTTCTTTTATGTTTTTGAGATAAAAGGCACTAATATTACTTTACATGTTGACCCTTGTATGATGCTTTGTCATCCTGCTACTGTTATGGTCCTTACTCTAGGAAACCCAGTATCTGAAGCAGTTCACCAAGTTCACCAAAATCTGCTGGTGTAAGCAAGTGCTGGGCTTGGCATTCAAGATAGGACTGTTGGGAGTACTACCAAAGTAGAGACACCCAGTACTTGGGAATAGCCTGTAGTAAGGAAGAGATTTTTCTCTCTTCTTGTCCTCAACAATATTTGGGATGTGAAATGTGCCAGGGAATGCTGTGTTTGGTTAAGCTTTTTTTTCAGTTGTATAAATCTACTTTCAGCTATCTGACATTGAACTATAAAACAATACTCTTATAATTCATCTTTTGTTTCAGTTCAAAACACCTGAAATGCAGTCTGAACTCTGTGTTACACTCTACCAAAAAGGTATTTTTTCAGTATAAAAATGATGACGTTTCTGGCATGTCTTGGAGCATGGCATAAGGTGGAGAGCTTGTTGAAAAAATGTTGAAGGGGTTTGAAGGAGTTCAGAGGTAAAGGAGCTGGAAGAAGGCACAGGAATGCTGAGATAAGTGATCTCTAATACCCTCACGCCCTCCCTTTGGTTCCCCAGACCCTGCTACCCTCCTTGTTATCTTCCTTCTCTTTCTTAGTGCTGCAGACTTCTTGAACACCCAGTCCCTCCTAGTATATAGTCCAAAGTATTCAATCTTTTCTTTGAGGAGCTTGAGCTCCCCCTCGATTTTCTGCTCTGTCCTTATTTCTTTTTTTTTTCACAATTTAAACTTTTTCCCCCAAAGCCCTTGCTAGAGCAGACTGCATCAAAACATTCGTCTTTCTCCTTTCAGCTTTCAAAGGCTATGTGTGAATTGATGATAGTGGGATGAGGCAGCTGCATTGAATGCTGAACTGACTCACATACTACCCTGCTTGTATTAAAGACCTCAAAGTCAAAAGTTTGAATGACCTCTCATCTTCACAGTGAGCAAAGCATGATCCCTTCCATTATGGAGCATTGTGGAGAATGTGTTCTCTCTTTTCTCTCTGGGTATGCACACACTATATAACTGAAGTATACTCCAGACTGTTAGAATAACTTTGGAGATGAGTCATGAGTTCATTCCAGATGCAGTCAAAACAAATGTATTAATCTTGCAATTTATCAGAAATGTTTTTATTTTTCTTTTGTTTTCCTTCATTTTTTGTTATATCTATATGTATTTCTCCAGAATGCTGTCTGTCAAGTTTGCCTTGTTCAAATACTCACAAATCTGGAACACTGGTGCTAACCACACATCCATATAAATTTTAAAGCACTTAGATGAGGTGATGAGGAAGAGTGAGCACACTTTTCATTCCAGTGCAAGGGACCCTCAGCTATCATAATAAGCAAGGAAGAGAATTATTGGAAGTATACCTTTCTTTTAGTACAAGTATATTAATCGCTTCTCCATTTGAGAGAACTCTAAGCACCATTTTAGCAGCATTTACTACCAAAATTGCTTCAACATTTCAATTAAACGGCATTTGTTTAACCTCTAGGTCTTTTAAATTGGTAAAACACTCTTTAATGAGTGTTTTTCTGTCTCAGAAGATCCCTGTTGGAATTATTTCAAGGATGCAGACCTGGCAAGCCGGAAGGCAGGAGGTTGGATTCCCTTCCCCGCCCAGGATTTTGGAGCCACGATGTCTTACAGCAGGGTCAGATTCTGCCAGGGGGAGCTGCTTTTCACAGCTGTGCAAGCTGCTTACTTCTCACTCTCTCTTACAGCCAAGGTAAGTTATATATTTTTGTGTTCAGCATTCCCTTACCCTGAATTTCTCGTTGTAGTAATTAAAGTCCAAGGAAGCTGAGAGCACTTGTGACAGCATTAACAAAGACTCTTGACATTGTCAGAAAGCACATGGTTATCTAGCCCTTCTAAGAACTGCTATTCAAACAGCAGAAATCCAACATTGCTTTTCCTCTGATGTGCAGCCACAAGTAAAGAAAGTGATCCAGTTCATAACATGCTAAGCCCAGGCACTTTTTCAGTAATGTAAAGTAACAGTGCTGTTGGAATATGGATATATTCACATAAAAGACACAGTTATCTTCCATTTTCCTTACTACTCACACTTACAGTGAGAACTGCTTTTTGATTGTAACACATTGATTCACTTTACTTGAAATA
Organism: Urocolius indicus; assembly: GCA_013401255.1. NCBI lineage: Eukaryota > Metazoa > Chordata > Aves > Coliiformes > Coliidae > Urocolius > Urocolius indicus. Next base: position 291,359 of record WBNH01008553.1, read on the forward strand.
CCTAGTCTAGTGATCAATCATCCCACAGAAAAAGCACTGCATGCATTATATTCATTTTAGAACCTTACTAACCTGAACACATGATTAAGGGTTGTGGTACTAAGCCTTTGGGAGGAAAGTCTGGAGACAAGGTGTGAATGTATTTATCAAAGAAGACAAAGTATCAGAAACAGGTTTGTCATCCTGCATGCTATGTGACATTTGTTGTACAGTGTGTAGTGAAGGACACTGTCTCTCAGCTTCTTTGGTACTTTTCTTGTGTATTGCTTTATATTGCATCGCAATAGATTGCATTATTTCTCATTCCTTTAGGAAATGACATATTGAATTTCATTTGGCACGGTCTGCTGAAAGCTATATCTGATGTATCTGATGTCTCTGATCTCACATTCAGAAAAGTTTTAGTAGTTGACTATGGTATTCAGGTTCGGAAGACAGATTACTCTCACTATAAATCCAAAGGCATTAAGATGAGTCCACTCTTTCCTTTAAATTCCTTGTTTATATACTGCACCTTCCTACCATCACATTGGTATTCACATTCCTGACACAATTTCAAGGGACTTTAAGGAGATACCTTACCGTAGTTGGACAGGCCAATTTCTCTACAACCCTGTGCTCTGCTTCCTAAAGTAGTCTCTGTGTGTTGCTTAATAGGCTTATCAAAACACTTTCTCTGTGGCTGCTTGTGTATTTCATTACAAATAACTCTATTGCTGCATAGAAATGGGATTTTTAAATAATCCTTTCTTTTTTCCCCAGGAAACATTAGACAGAACCAAGTATAGATATTAAAAAGCTCTGAAAAAGGTGAAACAGCACAGAACAAATTAACATTTATGACTAATGTAATGAATGACATTAAAGAATGCACAGGAATGTTTACTAAATTATTTAATATACAAAAAACCCAAATACAGGCATTATCTTGAGAATCCTTGCCATAAAGATACATTGTTAGGATGAATCATGTGAAACAAACATCTCCTCTGACATTTGCACTGGTAACGTGATTTTCAGAGGGACATTTCAGTTCTTTTTTCCCTCTGATTTGTCCATTGACCATTCCTTAGGTTGTGTTGTCATCTAAAAGATAATATCAGTCCCATGATTCTTCAAAATCAGAAAGTGATGCCTTGCAGCCTGTAACCACTTTTCCCATATCAATATGAAAAAGACCACATTTGTCTGCATACAGTAGGGAATCCTGCTAACCAGATGATCTGAGTCCACCTGTTATTCAAGGCTTTCTTTCTTTTAACTTTTCTTGGCCTCCTATTTTCTTTCACAGAACAAAATCTAATTAGAATTTTCATCTTGACTCCAGAAATATCACAAAGCACCAGTTTATAGGACAAAAGAAAAAACACCGCTAGATTTTAATTATCCATTGTCATGGGTTTGTGTGGAGCTGCTTTTTTTTTTTGCTAAGTAACAGGAGGAAGAGGCCGCAATACTATTCTGGTAAAAAGTTCTCATAACATCCTCTGGCTCTGAGGTGGACCCACCTCCACTCTGACTGGGTCAATCTGGTGCCTCCGCCATCACTATTTAAGAAGGGAAATCTGCAGTGGAAGGGGAGGTGGAGGAGTGGTGGTGATGGAGGTGACTGTGAGAGCCACCAGCAGCTCTGGGTGAGTGTGCCTAGATGGGCGAGAAACTGTGTGAGGAGGTGGCCATGGCGCAGGCTGTGCTGGAGAGCCTGCAGGCCCCAGAGACACATACAGGAGGCAGAGAGGAGCTGCAGCCCTCAGAATGAACGCACGTCAGAGCAGCCAGTGCAGGACTTCCTGGTGTGTGAGGTACCCCATGGTTGAGCAGCTTGAAAGCATGGAAGAGCACTTGCCATTATCCATAAATTTGATTAGATGGAAAATCCAGACAACAAATTGACCTACGCTTTATTTTAGCATATGAGTTTATCAAAGAAGAAAACAGTCTGTGTGTATTGTAAGAATGCAAAAGATCATTTTGTCTAAGTATTTGTATAAGCACATCTAGTTTAGCTACTATGCTCAAGCAGTACCATCTGTCAGATCAGCTATGAGGCATGTTTTTATATTGCAATAACGATCAAATTATAGCTTCTGTTTAATCTTAAATATTTGGCCTATCATTTAGATCTAACTGCTGTCTCAGAGGTGTCAGATCTGTTTGAGGTATCTGTTCTGGGTGCCTCGAATTCCATCTTTTTCCCCAGGAAAAAAAAAAAAGAAAAGAAAAAAGATGAACCACCTCCCACAACCCGTTCCAGCTTCTCCATCATTACCCAGAACAAGAAGGCATCACATGCTTTCCTTTTTGAGTAACAGCTTCTGAAATCAGCTTTCCTTTGTGTGGTGGGAGCTAGGAACTGATAGGGGCAGTGTCATCAGCCTTCGCCATGGTTTCTAGCACCGCTTGGACTGTGGTGGATGCTCCACTTCTGACACATAACACCAAGCTTTCAAAGGAATTGCTGAAGTATTTCCTGCATTTTTCTCACTCAATATTCAGTCCCAAGATTACTTGCCCAGATGAGTGTCATAGTCTGAGTTTAATTTAATTTGTTAATGAATATGTATTTACAAACGTCATAATATTTTCTTTCCCTTCTATTCTTGCCTCCAGGAGAAAGATCATTTATGTCACAAGAACAGAAATAATTTCTCCACAAGGGTTTTCCCTGGCAGAAGAGGAGTCCTAAATGAGGTCTGGACTAGTACAACGTGTTAAAATCGTCGCTAGGTTCATACTCTGTAAATAAAGTCTAGAATTGCATAACACAATAACTTATGCCGGTTGAAACAACATCTTAGCCATAAACTTATAGAAATGAATTATCCACTAGACTTCTAAGCTGCTTCTATGTCTGGCTCTAGAATTAGTTTGCTACAAATGATGGTGGCAAAACTACATCTACTCATACACAGGGAAATGGCTCCAGTGTGGCTGGAAGAATGGGGTATGCATCAAGGCTTCAGCATATGAAATAGGTGAGATCCTAAAAAGACTCCTATGTTTAGGATCCTTATGTCTTTCTATGCCTCAATTTAATGCCTACATAACTAATGTAAGGGCACTTCCACACCTTATTAAAGTAAAGCACTGCAAAGTATTTTGAAAAAGGATAAAAATAAGATGTTTTCTGTGAGGACACTGTTAAGTGGCAATGTCTTTATGGTATACATGACCAGAAAGAACGGTCCAGAGTATGAGAGTGTCGTGGTTTGGCCCAGCTAGCACAGCAGCACAACGACAGTCTCTTGGTTGGTGACCCCATTCACCCCCACCCTCATTAGGATGGCAGAGGCCCCAGTGAAATGGGATAAAAAGATAAGCAAGGTTGTTGTGGATTAAGACAATGACAGGGAGGGCTCACTGCCAATTACGGTTCCAGGCAAAACAAACTCCATTACTCGATTTAGAGAGAAAAGTAGGAAAGTTTATTCTACAAGAAACAGAATGGAATAAAAGCAAAAGGGAGTAGGATGATGAGAAAATTACAACCAGCACTTTAAGATCTCCCTCCCCCATCCCTCCTTTCTTCCCAGGCCCAGCTCACTGCTCCCAATATCTCTACCTCTTCCACCCCACAATGGCTCAGGAGGGCAAAGAATGGGGGATGTGGTCAGTCTCTCACAGATGG
>WBNH01008553.1:295378-306641 GCA_013401255.1 Urocolius indicus
TCCTCTTCCGGCTTCTTCTTAAAAAGTGATCGTGGAGGCGTCTAATTGGCTCAGCCCCAGACGTGGGTCTGGCTCAGAGCTGGGGAGAGTTGCAAACAACTTCTTACAGGAGCCATCTTTACAGCCCCTTCCCTCTTACCAGAAAAGGCTGTCATGTCAAACCATGACAGAGAGGAAGACACTCATTAGCTGGTGTGCCAGACAGAGCATCCTCGTTTCCTTGGCCCTTTTCTCTGCTCTGATCTTTGCCTTGGGTCCACCTATTTGGTGTACATGGAGATGGTACGGCCCTTCCCCCTGAGAGCCATGGGCTGTTGAAGCTGGGCTCAATGTCACTGTGGGCAGGCCTACAGTGCTCCCAGTAAATCATCAGGAGCTTCCATGCTCATGTTCAGTCTCATGGAACTGACAAATAATACCAGTTGTCAACCTGTTCCATAATGCTGAACACACAGGCTAATCACCTCTCTGTTTCCACAGTAGCATCTCTTTTCATGTAAATTCCTGCTCACTCTAGCAGACACTTTCCTTCTCAAGCCTTTTTAAGAGGTGGTATATTTCAGTTAGAATACTTTGTACAAGCATATTGGAACAAGCTAACCTTTAAGAGATTTTTTTTGACCTGCATCAAGTTATTTTATAATTAAATCTGACACAATCCAGCAACGAATTCTGAGTCACCTCTTAATATCATAGCAAGGAACTACCGAGACCTCCAGTCCTTTAAAATTGCAAAAACATTTTGCAAGACTATTTTCTATGTTTCTCCAGTTGTCATTACCTTGGGAAAAGTCTCTGGAACCTTGGAAAGAAACAATTCCTTGTCAGCAAAACGTGACACTGTAAAAAGACTGAGTATTAGGAAATTATTTAATTAAGAAGTCTTACCGAAACTTTAAGATGTGCCAAATCTCAATTGATGAGACCTTTCACTTATCCCAAATGAGTCAGATGAAAACATCAATGTCATATCAGGTAAGCAACTAAACTGAAAGAATGAGTTTGAAGAGTCAAAGGACCCATTGGGAAAAGCAGAGCATCTCTTCAATGGGCTGAAGAAATGAAGAACATTCTTCAAATGGCTGCTTTATCAGGATGTGAAAAGGCCAAGCCTTTATGCTGCTGTAATTTATGGATATCTCCTGCTTGTAGGACAAAGTGAAATAGAAGGACTTAAATATATTCTACTGGAAGAAAAAAAAACCCTCAGACTCTCTTTTCTGTAAAAACTCAAATGAATTTTAACTTGATTGCCATCTGTATTGCTATGAAGTATGAATAATTAGGCAGAGGTGCACAGTGTAACTTCGGAAGCATACTTGCCAAAGAAAATAGCAGCAGGAGCTCAAAAAATATATCTAAAATTAGAACACAGACCTGTATTTCTTAGCATTCTGCAAACTAGGAAGTATAAAGCCCAAAATCTCAAGCTCTTCCCTCCTGTAGGGTGGTTGAAGTAATTGCAATCTGGTATCTTCAGCTTTTCTTTCAGTTTTGGCTATCATACACATAATATAATGGTGATTAATGAAGACATCATCATGCTAAAAATGTTACATTTGACAAGTGCTTCAATTAATGCACCAAATGTTGTGCTCAGTTCAAATTCCCTGAACCTATGAAGTTCACTTCAAATCAAAGTCTTCTTCTGGGCAAAGCTCCCAGCCTCCATAGCACTCTCATGATTACTTTAATGGAGAGGGGAAATAATGACCACCCTTGCTTTCAGGTGCAATTTATGAGACTTTATCACTAAAGCCACTTTTAGAATCAAGAAAATATATTTCTAGATTTATTGTTGGGTAACAATAGTGACTTCTGGTGGGTGCTAAATCTACCCCTAAACTCATTTCCCTGTATGATATCCCAGAGAATGCAGGACTTTACTGGATTGTACAGAAGGCATAATAAGAACTAACTTGGAGAATTAAGTCACTGTTGTGCTGTAGTACAAGTCACATACTTTTTCTGTTGGTACTAATTTTTAAATTATGACTTAGTATTTTTTATTTTTGTGTGGTTTTTTTTTAAATATTTGTATTCTTATATTAGAAATATTTGGTGAATTTTACTTTGTCTGGCTGAAAGATGCACACCCAGGCACTCTGTCACTCCTCCTTTCCAACAGGACAGGGGGAGAAAATAAGATGAAAAAGCTCATGGGTCAAGAAAAAGACAAGGAGATCATTTACTGTTACAGGCAAAATAGAGTTGACTTGTATAAGACTAATTTAATTTATTGCCAGCTAAAAATGAATATTGAGTAGGATAGTGGGAAACAAAAACAAGACTAAAAACTCCTCTTCCTACTTCTACCCAGCTCAACTTCACTCCATTTCCAGTTCTTCTAACTCTTTGCCCCTGAGCATTTTATTACTAAAAGCCTCTGTATTATTGTCTCTGTACTCTTAGCAAGCAGTCACTTGTGGTTTGAAAGAGAATTGTACCCACGCTGAATGACGTTTGCAGAGAAGTAATGGAGAAGAGATGGTATATGTATGGCTCCTACTGAAAGATACTTACAGGTGATACTGGTGATAGATATAAAACTGGATGGGTGATTTGTGGCCTTTTTACCTGGAGGTGCTTGCAACTAGCTGAGCTCTGTTCAGTTGTATCTGGCCATAGCTCCGAAAAACATATTCTCTTTCTGATAGGCACTGAGAATGTTGAATTCAGGCTTTCATAGATGTTATGCAGTTCTTCAGGTCTGTGTTAGTTATCAGCTGTCAAAAGGGATTTATCTTGACAGCATGACTGTCAGCATTCCCAGACCCAAACAGGCCTTTGTAGAGGAGTGTGAAATGTGTGCCTCAATTTTCGAGGCTTTCCCAATACTTGCTGAATGAAGGGCCTCTTGTGAGTTTGCCTATCACTCTGCTTGTCACTGCTCAAAAGACTGAGAGACCTTTTTGCTTGTCGTCTTATTCAGAGTTGGCTTTTTTAATAGATGAGAGTTAGAGATAAAAGGAATCAGTTTGCTTTTTTCTGTCAAAGTGAAGGTTAAGAGAAGGTTTTGCAAATTCAAAAACAAAACACAGGGCAATGAAATGAATTATTAACAGTCCTCTTGTATTTTGACTCATAGTCTTTTCACTCCTGTCATGTCTCTCTTTTGAGATATCATTTATCAACTGGACTGAGGGTAAACCTTCCTTGCGTCCTTTCCATCTGTGTGAGACTCTGAAAACATTTCACTTTAGTCTTTGACTTTCTTTATTTTCCTCATTCCCTTCAGCTCTTTCTTGTCTCCTTACTCACCCACCTCCTTCTTCAATCAATATCAATACAGATGTTTGGCTGTTGTTTGGTTTTTTTTTGTAATAAAAACTGGGAACAGAGGAATATATCTCTTGCTGCCTAAACTCAGCTGCCCTGCCTGGCTCATTCTGAACATAGATGTTAAAACAGGTGAGTTTCACTGACCTACTTTTCTCAGTGTTATTTCAAGCTAATGCAAGGTGGGGTTTGCCCATTCCACCATGCCAGCCTCACTATAAGCTAGTGCAATGGATTTTCACTTGCCCAGTTCAGAATCCTGTTCAGCCCAGATAGCATGCTAAGTGATATGGTAATGCAGCAAGGCTTTGCTTGTTCTAGCTGCATTAATCTTGTGCACTACAATCCTTTGTGAATAATATAAATAAGAAAACAAATAACTACACAAAGACTGTGCATTGAGCTTGAGAGCTCTACTTCCTCCCATATTTTCACTTAGCACGTACAACACCACAGAATAATTTGTCACAGAGTTTGATTTCAATCTCTTCTTTTACTGTTCTAGAAGTACCAGGCGAGCATTTGTTCGTCATACATTCAAAGCCTACTATTTTTCTGATCTTAATTTATGTCCACTGTGCAGAATGTATCTGACTAGAGCAGTTATTTATATTTCAATTATGATCAAAGAAGCACAGTAGAGTCTCTTCTATCTACTGCCTCTAACACAGCTGTATAGAGTGTCATTAAAAACAGCATTTCAGCAGCTATCAGACAAGCTGCTCTGTAGCTTCATGCATTTTCTACTACCAGTAAAAATCCTGTGGAAAAAAACGTGCCTACGCAGAGGAGAGCACTGGAAGTGGTTATTTTATTATTTATTACTCTGCTTAAATAGAAACTGGATTCATGTCTACTTTTTAGGTGTTTCTAGCAGCTTTAAAGTAATGAGCAGAGGTGGAGGTCAAGGTGCTGCCCTTACTTATTTTTCTGATGCAGAGCTCAAGTTCACACTACTGATGTCTCTGTGCTGTGAAGCAAACACACAGGCCTGGGCTTTTCTCTGCCTCTGGGACCACTGTATCGTGTGCTAAACTCTCCTTTCTTCTGAGACACAGTGGCCCCATTCATATGGCTTTCAAGGTACAATGCAGATATGAGCTTTTCTGGATCCTTGTTCTCCTGTGAATGGTGCTTGAGTGCTTAGTCTGGGTTGGCACATTGGCACGGTCCAAACCTTAATCAGCATATGAGCATGCTAAAAATCAAATGGGATAGATGCATGAGGCCATGCTATGGACGTAGCCCTAGAGGCCTGCAATGACTCCATGATTTTTCACAGATATTGGCAGACGAAGATATTCTGGTAGCACAAGATGCCCAAGAGGAGTAGCCTGGTTGACATGGAGACAATGGCCTTTACAATGCATATGCTGGGTAAGTAGTACTGAATAAGTTACTCTATCCTCTTGAGACCGCAGACTAAAGCTTATTGAAAAGCTTTTCTTGCCCACTTCAATTCATTTTGATTTTTCTTTTACTCGAGAGGATAATAGGAGATACAAAGGCTGCAGGAAACCTCAGCACCTCATGAGTCTGCTGGCAGAGCTGGGACATAGCAGTGGTGGTGTTTGGGGTATTGAAGAGGCTGGCCATGACAAGACAAGGTTAAACTTTGCCTTCCTCCTTCCAGCATCTCTGAGCGGGCTGGGTTGCCAGGCTGGGTTTGTTTGCCCTGGGGAGATAGCTCATTTAATGCAGAAGGATCTGCACAGTGTTTTCCTTAGTGGGGTTATGTAAGTGAATGTTTAGTTTTCTTTGTTTGGAAACACAAATTTGTGTCCCCAGCTACCTTGGTGGTTAGCTTCCTCTATAATTAACAAATGTTTATGCTTTCCCTGTGGGATACATGTACAAGTCAATCTCGACTTCTTTTCCAGTGTGTGCAGTATATTTTTACCAAGGCTCAAATGCTTTCTAATGTAGTATACTCCATCTCTCTCCCCAAATCAATGTTTCAAAATACAATTAGCAGTGCTGTATCACAAAGGAACTGTGAGCAAGAGGGCTCTGAGTTACCACTAACAGACTAGATAAGAGTACCTTAACTCTACTGTTGGAGAAAGAAGTTGAATTTTCTTTCTGTTACTCTGTGAGTTCCAAATATTATGTGCTACAGAAATAATCTACACAATTACAACTGTCATTGGCCTACATTGCTTTTCTACATTGCTAAAATGTATTTACCTTCAAGATATAAATAGCTTTTCTTCCTCTTCTAAAAGGACTATTCTTCTTTTATTTGAATGCAACTAGCTTCAAACATTTCAGAAATTTTAATCTAGCTTCTTAAACTTTTATGACCAAAAAAAAAATCCATGCGAAAATAAGCGTAACTGATGCAGAAAGAGTGTCTGCCATTCGTTTAAAAGAGATGGTAGTACATTTAATCTGATGATATTATAGACTATTTGTATCCCAATTTCTTCTATGAGCCCTACATCACAGGTCTGGCAGTAAGTCTAATAAAAATGTGCTAGTTTGATGGAGATGACAAAGCAACTGGAAAGCACCTTCTAGACCATGGGGAAATGCCAATCATCTGCCACTTAGTTTTTTTTAGAAAAGAGTATAGGACACCTCAGGATCCACATGGTGAAACATCTGTCTAGGTTCATGCTCTGGGTGCCAAAAGGGACACTGAAACCATACAGTTCGGAATAGCAGAAATGTATACTTTGTTGATGAAATCATTCTGTCTGATTCTGATTATGATAATCCTTTCAACCCCTAAATCCATATTTAGGCATTGCTGGGAGTCAGTTGACTTGACTTTAAAAAGAGAAGGGGAAAAAAATAGGCAATTCATGCTCCTCGTTCTGCTTCTGCAGAAGCTACAGGATATGTAGAGCTTTTGTTTCTGAATTTAGGCATCTGGATATGGCTACAAAAACATAAATCTGACATTTGTTTAAAAAATAAATTGTGGTGAGAAAGCTTTGTGCATATTTTTTATAGACTTGCTAAACACTCCTGCCAATGTAGTAATTCTTCAAAGTAATCCTGACAATTCATTGAAGAGACCAAGAGTCTGTACCATTATTGATTTTCTCCTTTAAATAATGTTCATAAAAATGGTTTTTATTTGCTGTAAGCAATGTAATGGAATCACCACATTGCAAAGGCAGAAATGTCTCACTCTGCTATAGGTGGGGTTTTGCTAAAGGCAAAAGAACTGCAACAATCCATTGATTTCAGTGAGCTGTTAGAAAAACTTGTGATCATTTCAGCCAGGTACATTAATTCCAAGTGGTTCATAAATTTTCTTACCTTCACTGCATCAGTGCTTCAAACACAAGCTTCTATCCTAGGTCTGAAGAAACATGAAGCTGGCTAATGTAGCATGTGCACACAAATATTTGTAAATGCAATCTAGGAACACTGCATTTAATTTGTACTTATGAGAAAGAAAGACAACATATATGAATAGTTTACAATTTGAAACTGATCTTTTAATAAGTTAGCTATGGAACTAAATATATGTCTTTTTTTGGTGACTGTATTGGACAAGTTTCTATGTTATCACAGAATCATTGTACAGTTTTTGGAAGGGACCTTTAAAGGTCAGCCTGTCGAACACACCTGCAAAGACTATGGACATCTACACTTACATACTTCTTCACTACAAAATGTTAAGGGGTTCTGCTCCTGCTAAGAAGCTCCTGTGTACCACTGGAACCCAAATGAATCATTATAACTTGGTACAAATCTTGCTTGCATTAGTGCTGCTTGTACATTTTCTGCTATGGAATTTCCATCAGCCTTTGGGATTCACAAGTCAGGTGCCAATCTCACATCAAGTAGGGATGGAAATAAAGTGTGCTTACTGTCAACAGATATGCCACTGTCAGCTCCCTGTGTGAGAATTAGGCTTTATTTTTTTTGTTATTTTCCTGAATGCTTTCAACTATTTTGCAGTTCCCTAAATTCCTGGACCTTTGTGACTTCTAGACTTTCCCCTTTGCAACTTTGCAGACCTTTCCCTGTAATACTACTGTCTGCTTTCCACATGCAGCTGTGCAAACTGTCATCTGGGCATGCCAAAGCTGCTGTGGCAGAGCTTTTCTGCTGCTGCATTCGTGCTGATGTTATTGTCATCTTGCACCTGCACATCCTGAAGTATTGTTATGTCTCTTGACAGCTTTCTCATGAAAAGTGATTGCTACCAAGATGAGAAACTATTTCACCTTTTGTTTTTTGTTCTTTTTTTTCCTGAAGGCAACTTTAATTAGTGGAGTCTATTGCACACCATCATGGAACCTGCAAAGAAATCTTGTAGCTTTTAAGCCTGTCTCAAGGTTTTTCAAGAAACACATTGAAGAAAGTTTCTTTCGCAGTCCACAATTAAATGATGGAGCCTCTAGACGATGTATCACTTAGATTAGGAGATTGAAAGTATATATAGAAGACATATATATAGAAGATAGATAAAAACCAATGCTGTCTTAAAAGAGAAGAAGCTCATAAGCATGAAGCAAAAATTGTCAGTGTGGACTTAGTCAGAGGTTTCCTTTGTGATTTTTTCTATTATTGTTCATTATGAAGTTTCTCTGAAGACTTTGCTCCTAGCTAGTATATGAGACAAAACACCAAAATTCATTCATTACATAGGGAGTGTTGTTATAGGAAACAATTAACTATGAGACTGAATTGCAAAGTTTGAAATGGTATCCAGACTTAGAGAGCATGGCTATTTATATAGACACATGCACTACATTAAATACTAATTACATTGACCCTAAATACAGAGGTGAATATTCAAATAAGCAAATGAAATTTTTGTTGTCTCTTGGGTACAAAGAGTATTGAAGTATTTTTATAAAGAGGAGTAACTTTGCCAGATCTCAAAAAACCTCTTTCATACTAGCAATTGAAAGCAGACATAAAGAAAGCCTTCTAAGAAACGTGAGACTGGTCTTAAAACCTTTTTTTTCTAAAACACAGGAGACCTTAGAATCACAGAATCATAGAATTGTTTCAGCAGGAAGAGATTTTTAAGTTCATTGAGCCTAGACATTGTCCCAGCCCTATCAACCACTAGACCATTTCACTGCAAGTAGAAGTGTTGGTAATACTGCTACTGAAATATGTAACAGGAAAGCACTCTCCAAAACAGGAGAATTACAAAGGTATTAATAAGACATTAGAGCAGAAGGGAAGGAAGGATATAGTCCTTTCTTCTCCGAATTCGGTCCTGCAATGCTGAACTTCTTCTTCAATGCATTACATGAAAGCTTGTGGGAAAGTAGCTCAGCTTATTTATGACACGGATGCCTACCTCCTTCTTTAAGTGATTGCCTTTTATGTGAACACGGTCCGGAAGGCCTCTTGTGAAGTGTGGAGTGCTTTCAATTGCCCGCGACTTCAGTACAACCTGGTGACGCTGAACATCTCGCAGGGGCAATTTCTATTGCACCAATTCTCAAAACTACAGAGCAGAGAAAGCAGTGATAGAGACCACTGAGATTCTGACAGCTTTGTCAATCATGTTCAAACATACGAGTGGGTAATAGTTTAGGCATACTTGTTTTTACTAAATAACACGACAGAAATGGATAAAAAGCATTGCCTTTACAAAGTGACCCATTTATGTTACAAGGGAGAGTTCCCTAGTCTTGGGATGATGTATATTTCTGTGGAGTTTTGCATATCAACATAAGTAAAGTAAGTGTAAGAGCGATATTTAGTAATGCTGAAGGGAATCCAAATTAGGAGGTATAAACAAACAGAAATCTATTTCTGGTTGAAATATGGAGACCAGATTAGCAAAATGCCAACTGAAGTTGAAACTTCTTGAAAAGACAAGTTAGAATTTTGCAAATGACTAGACTGAAAATAGCATAGCTTATTATTTTGAAGGAAAGTAGATCTTCAGTGGTTCTAATAGTTACTAGAAGGTAATTTGGCACCATCACATTATGAAGCTTTAACAATGTGCTCTTTTCGTCTGGGATGGAATTAATTTTCTTCATAGTAGCTGATATGGGAATGTGTTTTGTATTTGTGCAGGAAAGAGTGCTGTAACACAGGGATTTTTGTTTTTAATTACTGAGTGGGTTGAGGGCACATGAGAAACTATGAGGGAACACAGCCAGGGCAACTGACCCCAACTGACAATGCATACCATAGGACATCATGGTCAGCATATACAGCTGTGGGAAGAAGGTGGGGGTCCACTGCTTGGTGATTGGTAGGCACCATACAAATGGTGGCAAGTAATTGTTTTTATGGATTTTATTTCTCTCTCTTTTTTATTTTCCTTTTCATTACAATCTTGGTTTTGTTATTATTACTACTGTTCTTATAACAATAATGATTACTGTAATTTATTCCATTTCTTAAACTATTCTTAACTCATTAATTTTCTTGCTTTTGCCCTTCCCATTCTCTTCCCCTTATCTTGCTGGGTGGGGGAGTGTACAAGCAGCTCTATGGTGCTTAGTTGCCAGCTGGGGTTAAACCATGAAAAGCAGTAATATGGGCTTTCCAGTAATAAAGCACAGCCAATAATAAGCATTGTTGTTACAGCTGCTGTCTTGCATTTCCATCCAATTCATCTGTCTCAGTGCCTGAAGCTGTTCAGCAAGGCCAAGGGAAAAAAACATTAGCCTCTTTATTATTTATAATCAATTTTTTTCCCTGATAATTCTGCAATACCATAAACACTGTTTCCTTGGAAACTCAAACAAGACAAAATTACCATGGGTGTTGTGGTTAATACATCTAGGAATATAGGTATCTAAAGTTTCAACCTGTCTCTGCATGATAAAAGAATTGATTGATATTTTTAATTACTGTGTAATATTGGCTGAGTTGGGGAATTTCTTGAATTGCAGTGTGGTGTACTGCAATCATGTTATCCAATTACATCTCATGCTTCTCACTGACTTTATTTCCTTTGGAAGCTGTTTTTTTACAAATGCAATTAGGAGTTCATTGTTTCTATAGACTTTGGTGATGCTAAATGGAGCATTACATTTATGTGATATGGAGTAATAGCATTTAATGACTGGGAAACCAAATATGTCTTTATGGGTTTTGTAATGCAGATGGATAAACCTGAGGCTGTATGAGAGACACAAAAAATGTAGTGATCTGAACTGTAAAGGTCATCCACAGGTTACCTAATGCATAATTGAGAAGGAAAATACTTGCTTTGAGTTAATAACTGGCTGGAAGAGTGAAAAACCTCATAGAAAATTCAAAGGCACTTTACCTCCTGTTGAATTACTTAACCAAATAGTTCAATAGTTCTCAATAGTTCTATAGTGGAGCATACAAATATAAAAATAGGCCAAAAGAACCACTTTAGCAATATCATTAAGTAGTAGATAAAGAGTTCTCTTATTTAATGTAGAATGTTACACAACTCCAAGACAGTCTTTTTCCAGTTATATAAGAACAAAATTTCTGCAGAACTGGATGATTCACTCAAACCTTTAATATGAAAGGGATGACTTTCATTTCTCCTAAAAAACGACTTAGCACGCTTTAGTAGGTAAAATGAACAAACTGAGGTTTAAAAAGCAGAGCATGAAGGACGTTGTCATGTGTGGAACCATTTCTGGTAATGGGGAAGGGGCTGTAAAGATGGCTCTTGTAAGAAGTTGCTCAAAACTCTACCCAGGACCCGCTTCTGGGGCTGAGCCAATTAGGTGCCTTCACAACCCCCTTTTAAACAGAAAAAAACAGAAGAGCAAGGTTCTTCCTGTTCCTACTTGCTTTGCTGCTTTTTTTTTTTGTTTTTTTTTTTTTTTCCAGTGAAGATGTAAGGAGGTGGAAGAGAGAGAGAAGTGATCATGTGGACCCCAAGGTCAGTGAGGGAAGAGAGGAGGAGGTCTGCTGGAGCAGACACTCCCCTGCATCCTGCACAGAGGACTGGTGAAGCAGTACTTTGTTTACACTTTGTTAAAGACCCCATGCCAGGGGCACTGACTATGGCCACAGAAGGCCCTGGCCCATGGGAGGGACCTTGTATAGGAGC
>WBNH01008554.1:9622-24006 GCA_013401255.1 Urocolius indicus
TTCCTTCCTTCCTTCCTTCCTTCCTTCCTTCCTTCCTTCCTTCCTTCCTTCCTTCCTTCCTTTTCAAATTACAGACTTCCTATTCTGTCACTTGTTCTTTGCTCTGTTGAAGAAATTTCACTGATATATTTCTCCCTTTTTAACCGTTTCATTTACGATTATATCACCTCCAATACTAAGTAATAAGACTGGAATTCAATCTCTGATCAATATAGAGCAAAGTACTGCACACTGCATCACTAAGAAAAAAATGTTTTTCTGCCTAGTTGTTGTTCTGTTTTATCCTTTCATCCTCCCACTCTCTAAATTTCAAGTACTGTGAGGTTTGAGAAAAATTTAGAAGGGGCTATGGATATAATTTAAATACCTTGATTTTTATTTAGCCTTACTTGTTAATTGCTGAGATGGATAACAGCATGAAATTGGCATCTATTTTGCTGCTCTTGAATTATTGCTTTGAAATCATTATAACAAGTTCACATCAGGGAACTAGAAAGGAGGAGTATGTCCACACCATAGAAATGAGTTTTGTAACTGGTAGACTCTTGAAAAAGCAAAACATATACAAGGACTCAACCTCTGACCACAGTGAATGCATATCCCAATATAAAAGCACATATAAATGTGATAAACTAAAACTACTAGGAAAACATTATGCTGCTCTGCATATTTGCTATTTCTCCATGTAACATTTCAAGATCTTTTGTTATTTGTTTACATTATGTGTAAATCAGATGTGTATTCATAATTTCAAACATCGCACAATTACATATTTATACTTTTAACTACCACTATTGCCTTGTTCAGGCAACAGTAATAAATTGTAGTAGAAATTATTACTGTAAATTCTGCATAAATTATACATAAATATTTAACAGCTATTGAGTATTGGGTAGTATTGAGTAGGTAAATATAGAGAGGAGGAAAGATCAGCCTGGCCCTGGGCAGATAAAGCTTAGAGTAAACTTGAGGTAGTGTCCAAACTGCAGGATATCAATTCACATGCGTGTAAAGCTCACACTGATACAATAAATAAAAAGTTTTACTTAAAAACAAATCTGCTAGAAATGAAGAAGTGGTCATGGTTTCCTATCATAACTATTTTACAAGAAAGTGTCATCTCTGCTGTGCTGTGGTTTGGACAAGAGCTTTATAACATGCTACATAAAAACAGAAATCAGTATTGGAAAATAAGCCAGTGCAGCTTATAACTGCAGCACTCTTCTCCTGACATGAAGAAACTCACAAGCAGCATGCCTGAAAACCATTTCTTCAGGAGTCACAGAGGCATCTGATTTATAGGACGGGTTTTTTTACTTCAATGTTTGAGACATTTTAGACAGATGAAAGCAATCCCGCCAAATTCTGCCCTGCTCATTGTCATCTCACAGAAGCAGCACTGTCAGAATAACAGTGTATCAAAATGTTTCTTTGGTACATTGATTCAATGTGCCAGAACACCAGTCTTACAGAGTCTGAGAAAAGCACTTGAGAAAAGTCTTCATTGGGATCTTTAAAACATTAAAAATTCTTCAAAGAATTATTTGCTTGTCATTTTCTAAAACTGTTTTTTTTCTTTAAACAGACCAAGAATAGTAAAAAAGACATTAAATTGTCAAAAAATAATCAAGCCACACTTTGTTCACACTTTGAACTTTGCATTATATTGAACAAATACCTTTGTCCATTTCTATTGCCATTCTTTGATAATAATTGTATTTTTAGTTCTTGTGGACATCCTTTAGCCAAATCAATCCTTGCAGTTTACATTGTCGGTGACATACTTCCCAGATACTTTACAAAGACAGATATTTACCTATCTTGAACCTGAGGTGTTAAAGAGAAGAAAAGAGTAGTGCAATCAAGTTTTCAAAGAAAGTAATCATTTTGACAGGCTCTGCAGACTGAGAACTCACTGAGTTCCCTCTGCCCAGCTTTCTGATAACGTTACATAGTCGACAGGAAGCTCATTTGATGAAGATAAGTGATCTGTCCTGGATTAGTTTTTCACTTTTAAGTTTCATAGTGTCAGAAAAACTTCATGATAACTACTTCTTTAATATTGAGGTGGCTAGTGGGAAAGGATAGTGGCATAAATATAAAAATCAAAAGGAAAACCTGCTGTCATCCCAAATAAAATTAAACATGTTTTGAGTTGGACCTGGACCAGCTCCAGTGCAAATTAAGTCCCTTTGTCATTTTTTTGAATTAAGCAACACACTCAGATAAGAGCTGGTGATTTGTGTTGGGCCACATTTTCTCTTACAGAAGCACAATTTTAAATACACATAATTTAAAATAAAGTAAGGCACTGAAAACATAAGATTTTAAATTTTATTCTGTTTACCTTTGACCCTTACAGAAAATAAGGTGACTACTTGTACTACCATTAAAGAATTGGTTTGTTTTGTTGTGTTGTTTGGTTTTTTTTTTTTTTAACAAAAGCATGAGCAAAGACATGTGCAAGCACTGTGACCAGCATGGTCTCCCTAATGTGAAATGTTATAGTCTCCAACAGTCAGGAAGACCAGACCAATGATCTGTTCCACAGGGAGCCAGGGAGGTGTTTCCCACAAATGTAATTTATGCAAATAAACACAACTCATTTGAAGAGAATGGGAGAAGAAGAGGTAAGAAATAGAAAAAACTACTTCTTACACCACACTTAAAACTCCTAGTAGACCGAAAGCACTCAAGTTAAAAACAGTAACCACTCTACATCACTGGGGAGATCTTTCACAAAGACAGTGAAGGGAAAGAAATATTTATTTATCAAGGCAGCTAATACTGCTCTAGACTGAAGTTGAAAGATTTTTGAATCAATTATCAGCCATCAATACTCTTCTCTGATAAATTACAGAGAAGTTTAGATCCCTTTGGACAAGGCTGACTTCATTTACTCCTTCATTTACCACAAAGCACAGTGGTGATTCTGGAGGATGCTATGGTTGTAATTAAGGATGATAAGCATGAAGCAAGAGTAACAGTCTTGCCAGCATGGGTTTGTGTTGCTTTGGTACCACATCAGCAAAGGGAGCTTTCAGAAAAAGGAGGAATCCAATAGGCTTTACCATTCACAGTAAAGCAGGTTTGTTTGGGTAGCGATGTAAAGAGATTAGAAGGCTGTATTATAATTCAAATATATATCAGTTCAATTTAAATTTTGCCTAGAGAACCTAAAAACTGAGAAGAACCATTGTTAACAAGATTTTCTAAGGCAGATTTATTTAGAAAAGTATTGCATATGTACTCCATATTAAATCATCTTTAAAAATATTTTCTGTTTTTACTGGTAAAATAAAGTTTACTTTTTATTTGACTTTGAATGCAAGAAGAATAAAAGAAGTAAAAATAATGTCAATTTTTTGCTTTATATTACAACATAGCTCTTGCCTAAGTTACAAATAAGTGATAACATAGAAAATTATGTTTTGGAAAGGAGTTGTATGAGGCTGTTTTGATAAAACAGGCAACATAAGGACAGAGATAATGATAGTCATTCCTTCATTTGATCTGTCTAGAAAATAGAACATTTTTATCAGGATTCATTCTGTGTTTTCTCCCATGATAGGAAACACTAAATCTTCCTATTCAGCTATGTCAGACTGTTTTCTATTTTCTTACTGTTGAGACTGACAAGTCTATGTTTAAGGCATTGTGAAGAGGCTTAGACTGAGTGAAACAGAGATATCGTAAAGAGGAGTGCCTGATGTGTGAACATTTCAAGTGCAAAGTTTTAAAAGATGTTTGCATCCAGGAAAACCAAGTGCCAAGCAAAAACTGAACTCCCTGGGATCTCTGGGCAACCTCTCATGTTTGACAGACTCAGAAGCTGTTTACAGCCCAGCTCTGGTCTTTGTCCTTCATCCTGGTGGAATAGTCCCCCTTGATTCACTCAGCAGTCCATGCCATGTCAAAGGCCACTGATCTTTCCACCCTATGATGACAAAAAGGCTGGAAGCAGATTGTGCTTGGAGAATTGGTCCCTGGGATTACAAGAGTGATAAAATAGAAGACTAAACTCCCAGTATTGTCTAGAGTGTATTGTTAAACAACTTTCTTTTAAAACACAATACAGAAACACACTTTTATGTACTCTAATGCCCTTGGAACACAATGAGCTTTTAACAGACTATGATTTCATTTTTTTCTTTTTTTTCTTTTTTTCAGTTAGAATGAAATGTGTTCACATGTTGTGCTCAACTTCTGAAGAAATGCTGTTAAGGAATAAAAAGGTATCATCCTCTTCAAAAAACAACTAAACACAAACATGTTGGAAATAAATTAACAGTATTTGCATTAGTGTAGATGGTGAACTAATGAAGCATTTTACTCCTTCAAGTAAAACAAAATGCCAGCCCTGTCCTAAAGATGAAATTATTTAAGTATGAAACAAATGGCATGAGTTCGATCTTGATTCAGAGAGGAAATTAATGAGAAAATATTGATGCTATTACCACCACAACCTTGGAATTATATAGTCTTTCTAGGTAAATAGTTTTCTTGAGACTTAGAAATGGAAAAACCACACAAGTTTTCCCCTGGCTCACACAAAACAATATTTCACTATAATTTTCCAATAAACTGATGAAATAATGAAATTTAAACCTGAAGTATTCTTCTGGGGGCAAGATTTAAAATATATTAATTTTATTCTCAGTTTCCTGCATTCATTTCTCGTTTAGTCAACCTTTAATATCCAGGACCAGTGCATATGCAGACAAAACATAAAAAATTGTGATTATAACTGTTGTGTTAACAACTCTTGCAAATTCATCAAAATGGTGAGCAAAGTATGTGTAATTACTATACACACAAAAAAATGTGAGAGTTTTCAATGAGCTCTCAAAACAGAATGGAAATGCTACATCAGTAAAACTAAACAGTAGATTTTCTTGCCACTTCTGATCCTTTCATAGTTGATAAAAACTGTTTATGGTAATATGGGAAGTATTATGGGAAGTATTTTCATATTGCACAAAATGAAGCTTGTATGAAACAACATTTTACAAAAATTAAATAATATTTTAAAAACAATACATATCAAGATTAAATTAAAATCAAGAAGAAAAAATGTTTCTTTAGTAGGTAATTTAGTAACTGCAGGGTCTAGAAGAAAGCTGTGTGAAGTCTAGGATGATTTATGACAAATGTGAACTGAAATCACATAGAATATAAACAAACCTATTTTTATTAGTCTGGCAGATATTCCTAGTTTCCTTTAAAGTGGCATACAAATTGTTCTTTAGACCTAGCAAATCCTTTATTATACTTCTACAGGAATCCTTTAGTGAGATTTTACCCTAAGCCGAAAAAGGAGAAAAGTTTAATCCAGCTGTGACTTCTGAAAAGTTCACAGGTATTCCATCACTTAGCTACCAAGTTACAGAGATTATTTTGTGAGTATGTTCCACAGAGCATTGTGAAGCAATATCAGATATCAAATCAAGCAGGAAAGACGGTAGACATTACTCATTTTTTCCAAACCCGTTATCTCAAGAATAAAGCCTTTTAGGTACCAAATTTGCAGATGTGAAGTCTGAAGCTTTTTATGTTGGGGTAAATCTGTGGTAATACATTTCTTGGCAAGGAAATTACAGCCGTTCAAGGGTAATATGTGAGAGGAAATAATTAGATCCACTGCACAAAAGTAATATATCACACTTGCATTTCTCTATATATGTTTACAAACTTCAGTCTCAGACATCAGGTACACATTTGCGTTGTTTTCTATATATGGTGTTAGAAATACATATGATTGATCTGTAAAATATCTAAATATTTAAGATGTATGTATACATGAATTTATGTGTAGCTGATATTTAAATGTACATTCACATACACATGTAGTTTTTAATTATATGTGACCCAGCTATTGCATAGAATTGATGAGCAGTGTTAAAGTAATGGATGTTTAGATTCATCGCAGTTACATAGAAGTTATATACAGACACTTGTGTATCTGTGTACGTTGTGGTATAGCTGTCTCTCATTGCCTTTGGAAGTAGTTTGCTAACCACTGGAGAAAGCCTGCTGAGGTATAGCTCTGAGGTATAGCTTCATACCTACATAATTTTAGTGTCTATAACTTATTATATGCTGTATTGAACAAAGGATTGTTGCTCTCTATGGTTTGTCCTGAGCTTGTAGGTTTTGACTGATAAATTTAAGGATATAAAATAAACAGCAGATGAGATCAAAGATGTCATTCCAACACACTCACAGTCAGTCAGCTGTGTGTTTCTAATGGATTTGCTTGCTGGTAAACTGTCATTTAGTTGCATGGGTTACAAGTGACTCAGCCAAAGATGCTTACACCCTGAAGGCTGCCAGTTTCTACATCGGTAGTCTCTAAAATATACATTTCAATCTATAAAATAATTCTTCAAAGAAAAACAGATGGTCAAGTTTGAATTTCACAAATAATTGTAGATAAACCTGCTCAGGGCCCATGCTGTACCACTGAGATACTGACAAAATTGTGAAGATTATTCCTACTCTTAATATAGTAACGGAGAAAGAAAATTCAGCTCACTGCAGCACCACAAAGAATATAATTTTGCAGTCTCATTCAGGTGCTTTCTGTTAAAGAGAATGAATTTAACAGGCATTTGTGCTGATACTACTTTACACTTTATGGAGAGCAGAAGTCCTTAATCTGGGACTAAATGACATTTTTGTACATTTTAAATTACTTCTACGGGCCTTAAAGGTATGCGAAGTGGTTTAGGGAATATAAATGACCAGCTGTCTCAGTACATTTCCAGAAAAGCTTCACAGGCTCCGAGCTGTATTGGTTTATAAGAAGAATATCAGTTTGCAAGTGTGTTATATTAAATATACAACAGTAGCTATAGGAAAGAGTGTAAACTTTGATTTCTCCTGTTCTGCATTTATAAAAAAAGTTTTTTCCTTGCAAAGTCCATTTCTAGTTATACAAATACTGTTCCAGTTCAGAGCACAGAAAAGGCAAAATATGTGAGGGAGTAGGAGGATTTTCCTTACAGTTATGTTTTCTACTATAGATTATTTCATTATATTCTCAGCAACTGTATATGCTGAACATGCTAGACATTCACAGACTTGTGTCTTGTTAATCCTCTTCTTAAAGCTAAATTATCCAGGAGAACAAGATCTGGTGCTGGGAAAATTTTGTTACAACTATTTAGGGAAATTGCAAAAGTAATTTATCAAAAAAAGAGGAAAAAGTGTTGCCAATGTTTCTTTGCAAAAAAAAGGGTCTCTGACCCATTAAGAATTTTTTAGTGAGTATTTTTTTTTTTCCTAGTGAAGCCTCAAGTAGGCTACTGAAAAATTTAGGCTTTCACAGTTTTCGGTGTATTCTTAAAGTGAATAAATTTGTGTCCAAAAAAAGATGAAGAAATGGCTACTTCCACAGTAGTATAGTATTAATGGGCCTCCTCAGCTGAAGCAGACAATAGTCCTTGGACATAACATTGCTTCTCATCAGGTCCTGTAGCTGTGACATCCAGGGACAGGCAAGCTGGTGCAAGTTGAACTAGAATGGGATGCACTCCCATCAGTAGTCACTATTTCTCACAGAGGACGATGTATGCATCTGCACTGAGATCTGCAATGCACACCATCCAGAAGAAAAGAGATCACCTTTTTTTTGATGCAGTGGAAACTTCCCATTTTGTATTAGACTCCTTCTACCATATACAAGTGAAAACAGAAGTGTGATTCAGGATCTAAGCTTTCTCAGTAGTGCTGTTCCCTAAATTCCTTTCTGTACCTCGTGAAAACCTACACAGATGCTTATGTGTGTCTCCCAGGGGTTTAGACAGCTTCAGAGAAGCATGCAGCTTAATGAGTCACATAGGATTCCTTATACTGCCTGTCTCCAAATGAAACTGAGCAGTTTAGTTTAACCAACAAAAAGACATTCACTTGACACTAAAGGGACTAAGACAACATTATCTCAGGGTGTGAGGGATTTGGAGTCTGGGGATGTCTGCATGCCCCACAGCACGCTGACTGATGGAGCTGCACAGACATCCCCACATTTCACCCCATTTTGGTCTGTTTTGGTAGGAATGAGGGGTGAGTGTAGGTTTCTGGGCAGACCAGCACCAACTTTTGAACTGGATCCCCAGCTTGATGCTGGAAGCACCACTGACACAATTTCCTTGCAGTGAGAAGATGACAGATTTTCTGTTTTGACTCACTTTCCTTTTGGATCAGCTTAGGTCCATTTTTTTGATGCAGGAATGAAGCAGGATCATTTCTCTGGACAGAATGAAGATATTTTGTCTTCCAGCTTCATCTGCAAGCCAAATGTGTCAGAGGCTATCAAAGAGCTTTGGAGGGAGAAAATGAATCTTCCCTTCAGCTTGCTTTATACTTGGGAAGATCACAGTCATGCACATGGTAGCTGTGCATTTGAAGTCTGTTTCAGAATGCTTTTAAGCAAATTGAAAGCAAGATACATGACAGTGGAGATGACAACCAAATCCACCTTTAGTTAACAACCAATCTGAAGCAAATGACCTAAATGATTGAAAACAAAAGATTTTGGTCTTCCTGGGCAACATTGAGGAATTAACTTTACAATCATTTGCATTGCAGAGATGAACTCATTTTTATAACACTTGGAAACAATTAAGTAAGTGAAACGGCACTACTACCTAAGCTGTTAGCAAATATGACTGTATACTCCTGCAAACATGTCTCAGGCTTTTTTTCTTTTTTTTTTTTCTATTTAAAAACTAAAAGGAAAGCAGAGATAATCAGGCAAATGTAAAGATAGAGAAAGAGAAATGGAAGACTCAAAACTATATGTTTTTTGATCTTACTGTTTCTCTTAAAGGAGCAGAAGTTATCATAGTTTGCTTTCTAATTCTCTACTTATCATCCACATATATTATGTCAACCTCTCTTCCTACTGCTGCACTTTATTAGGTGTCACTTTCCAGACCATCAGCATCTACATGTTCCTTCTAGCTGGTACAGACAAATCTCTTTCCTTTATACTTAAAGTAGCTAAAAATATTCTTTTCTATTTTATACAGAGTGAGGTTTCTTAAGGCCAAGATCACTGCAAACAGAAAATTGCTTTGAAATCAAAGAAACTTTATGTCAGATTATTTTGTCAAATGAATTCTCTGTAGGAATTTTGCCTTGTCATAGGAAGAATGAGCTTTCATTTTCTTTTTGCAGATCATTAAAATGAACAGTCAAAACCAGAGAATTTTAGTCTATATATGCACACATTGTCTGAAATATCCTCTTAGATACAGAGTAGAACAAAAATTAAGAGTATATCTTGAAGACAGCTCAGTAGGTCCTACATCTTATGGAGTCTGAAGAGTAAATAAATATGTTCTGGGTACACAAACCACTATGTTTCTAATCAGAAACTAAATCTGTAAAACTAAAGAATATACACTTTTAAAAAACTAAAGCATAATTCCATTTTCTTTTCCACCCTTTTTGCATTTGTCTTGCCATGTGCATCAGGCACATTTCTTCATCTAAATTTTAGTACGTAGGCTCAGAAGTGATCCATTTCTCCAAGCCAACTGTCATATTCCTGAGACAGTGTGGGGAATAGAGTTAGCTTTGATAAGTATCAGCTGCTAGATAGCCTACTGAAACAGTAGGAAACAACAATGACCTGGAATCTGGTCTCATATGTTTTTAAAGATTTGAAACAGTAGAAGCAATAACAGAAGCTGGTGGTTTAAATACTTTTGTTGGAAGTCATCCTAAGGGAGGCCTCTACTATATGTCTGGAAAAGCAAGATTCTGGAGGCTGATAAGGAAAAAGACAAGAGGATTAGTGTCTGTCAGGTGAGATGTAGTAGGCTCAAGACCCAAGGCCATTGAGTTGGGCTGTATGGGACACAGATCATGAAAATGGGGAGTTGGACCCCAGGGCATTCCTCTTTCTAAGAAATGCCCCTCAGTACTGGCCCACAAAGCCATCAAGCTGTCTCATCAGTGATCGCTTGTTAATTTCTAGAAATGTAATGTCCTGGTTTGGAGGAAAAGGTGTTTTATGCAGCGTATCTGCTGAAATATGAGTATCCCTTTCCATCTGACACTCTCAAAACCAGTTGTGCAGACTCTCCATTAAAGACCCAACAGCTCCCAACAGATGGAGTAGTAACTCATCAGATTAAGAAGTTATCTGTTTAACCCTGTATTATGACTAATATTAACAGGTATGTGCCTGTTTTTCCAGAACAAGCTCTTCTGAGTATGTTGCTATATCTTAAGCTTAGGTAGTCCTGAAAAAGCAGCCAGACTGCATTTCTGCCAGACAAAGATGCAGATGCTAGGTACCTACAGACACAGTGTAGCCTTAATGTAGGAGGACTGTGCCTGTTTACAGATACATTTTCTCCAGGTTAGTTGTTAGTCTCCAACTCTTCTCCATCAATACAAAAGATACAGTATCTTCTGTGCTTTGGAAACATAATTTTGCTTTACCTTTACTCACTACATCTACCTCATCTTACCAGCTTTCCTCAGCTTTTAACCACTTTCCACAAGCTTCAGCAGGAGGTATAACTGACCCTTCTGGACAGCTCATTCTGGAAATATTGTCAGTGACTTAAAATAATACCTTATCTTTTTTCTTCTTTTAAAATTATTGTTGAATCTTACAGACAGCAATTTCACCAAAGTTCAGGTTTCACTGAAGTTGCTGGCTGAAATTCCAATATTTTTTTTTTCTTTAGGTAATAGCTTATGGTTTGTGTAGAAAGAATGGACACATCTGGAGATTAAAAGAAAAATTTTGAAATAGGAAAGGGTCATGTAGCAATAAAGGTTTGACCCTCCTTCTGAGGCATTTTCATTTTTATTTGTACTCTTGTTCAAATACATAGTAGACAACTGCTTTCGACTTGAAGGACTTTAACAAGTGCTTAGCAATATGCGTTCCTCTGTGAACTCCTCCAACATCACTGTGCTCCTTCAGTTTTTAGTTTTGTCTCCAGTGATGTTTGCAGGTTTGCTGTGTATTGGATGCATGGATGGAAGAAAAGAATGAGGTAGCCTGTATTTCAAGCATCCTATGGTAAAACTTTGACATTCAATCAGGCACAATCTGTTTTAGCTTGTGCTTCAAATAATTCCAAGTACCAGCACTGAAATCAGAAAGACAGATATAGATTTTATTTCTTCATGAATCCTGTTATGTAATGCTTCCAAAAGAAAAACAAGGAGAGAGAAATTTTAAATTATGATCAAAATAAAGTACAAACATCAGTCAGAGGCCAATGGAAATGCAGAAATTATGAAATTATGGGTCACCCCTGTGCTCTGAATTTAGGAAAACATTGTGAATTTCAGATTTGAGAATTGCAGCTGGATAATGTTAATTAAAATAAGAAAGGAGAGACTGCAATCAAACAGATCTTACTCATAGTTTAAACAATGCTATTACATATTTATTCATTGGTATTTCCATAAGGGCAGGGAAGGGGAAGCAGTGATGGACCTTCAGCAACTGCAAAAAACCCACAAAATATGAAGGCTGTATTTTAGTTAACATGTTGTCAGTCATTAATGACTAGTGGTGTAGCAGCTGGTTTTGATGTAATTTCTTTTGAGATCACTAGATTACAAGCAATTTATTGCATTCTTCTCCCTAGACTGCTCCGTGGATACTGACAGGGGATCCAGAGGTCAGAGGTCTAAAACCAGGAGCTAAAGGATTTGTCATCATTTAACAGGTCACTTGTTGCTATGTACTATGCAAACTGGACAGTACAGCTTAGCAGGGTGTTGTGATATGCTTTATTTTTCATGTCTCTACAAAGAAAATTGGTTCTGACTGCAGAAGAAACTTTCTTACCTGGGACCATTAGTTTGTGCTTGGGAGGAATTATTGGGAGGAAGGCAAGCACAGTCACACACAGCAGCAAAATAGCCTCAATTGACACCTTGATTATGGTTATGCAGACCTACACTAAATATTCAGACATAAGTCTCCAAAACATAGAGAGTTATGGATATGATGTAAACAGATATAGCATTTCCCTAGCTGCTCTGGGTCATTATAGCTGCACTTCAGATTCTACTCTCAGCTATATGAGTGTAACACGAAGAGCAGAATTTCTGCACAATTGCTGTCCTTTTCTACTGTTGCTTTCTACATGGAGAATGGTTACTCTATGGTCTCTTTCTATGAAGAGTACCAAAAGAATTTGGTTTAAATTGTCTGCAATTAGCAGCCAATGAGATATTTTCTGTAAGGAGCATGTGAACATGGGAAGACTGATTTACAAAAGGTCTGAGACAATGTGGCTGACTTAAAAAATATGGGAACTAGATACTTTGTGCCCAAAGGAAAAATGGAAAATTTTCCTAGTGTTGTAGAGGATTGGATGCTCAATCAGTGTGGTTAGTGGTGAAGTTGATTGCTGCAAAGAATCTGTTTTCTTTGAGGAGAACAATATTCAGCAAATAAAGCAAAAGAAATGTTAATATTTTTCAATTATTTGTACAAACCATGTCTTTTAGATATCAGAAGAGATGTTTAAGATCACCTGTAGTGCTAATGATTGTGACTCTTTATGTGTACAAGTCAAAAGAGGTTCACATTTGACCTTTAAAATATGTCTAAAGAATATATTCAGATAAAACAGGAAACTGGTGTTTAGATACCTTCTAAAGACAGATAGCAAATCAACCAAAGTTTACTGTTCCCTTTGTTCGTTTATAGTGTGGGTATTGTGCATCTCACAAGGCAGTGAAGCCTAAGGTCAGGCACCTTCTAAACCTCATTCTTGAGTGAGGACATTAATAAAACAAGAATTTATTGAAACTTTCAGAAGGGCAATATGAGAGTTCACTCTGCCTTGAGTCAATTCTGTAACTGCTATTTTTGAAGCTGAAATCTCTCAGCATCTGGTTGCTTAGTGTTTTTGATTTAGATAAGCTGTCTACTCAAATTCAAGTGGGCTTTTAGAATTTGTACCATCTTTTCATTTGACTTGGAGGCAGCAGCATCACTTCTACGCTAATATACTAATACTGCTTTTTGGAGTGCAGTTAGAAGTACTCCTGGAGTTGAGAAATACCTTTTTCTATTGCATATCATATGTGCTTTGCAGCTTAGTAAGCAGGGGCAGTGAGGAAAGCTGCATTAAAAACTTTTATTTGGAGCATTTGTTACCAGCAGCCTTCCAGGATTATACACTCTGCTCTGCTGAGTCTAGGTCAAGGAAGAGCAAGATGCCTGATGATGTGCCCATCACTCTCCACAGTGATGACACCATAAAATTCCAAACCACAGCACAGAAAAAAAGGATATTGGTAAAGTGCATCTTATTTTGTTGTAAGGATGAATTTAAAAGCTTTTGATATGAAAATGCATCTGCATTTCCATTACAAAATCAACTAATGAGAGATTTGCAGAGTGCAGCTACGAAATATTTGCTTTGAAATGACACATGTTTTAAACCAAAAAATCTTTTAATATATTACTTCATGTATATAACACCATATGTGTTACAAACGTGCTACCGGGATGTTGTATTTTTTTGTTCATCAAAAGACTAGTGGTTACTAAGCAGAACTTTGAGGAGTTTGTATGTCAACTTAATTTCCTTAAATATGAAATCATCTAATGGGAAAAGCTGCATAAGTATATATTTTTTTTGCTGTCATTTTGAAAACCATTCCTAATAATAATATCTAGAAATAACTTTCTTTTGTTGTTCCCTCTCAAAGTTCTATAATTCATTTAAACATACAGGTAGATCCTGTAATCAGAATACTCTAGCATAGTTAGTGTTCCACTATATGACCTGACCTACTATATGGGATTTAAAAGCACAATTGTTAATATACAGGAAATATTGTCTACTTTTATGCATAAAATTAAGTTCTTCTGAGGTTCTTTTTTACAGACAGAAGAGACAGAAAAGGAACATGTATTCCTGAGGGTGTTAATCAACAGTCATCTGAATATGAGCCAGAAGTGTGTCTAGATGGCCAAGAAGTTCAATGGCATCCTGGCTTGTATCAAAAATAATGTGACCAGCAGGACCAAGGAAGCAATTATCTCCCTGTACTTGGTGCTGGTGAGGCTGCTTGTGTTCGATTCTGGGCCCCTTGCTACAAGAGGGACATTGAAGTTCCCAGAGACAGGCAACAAAGTTGGTGGAAGATCTGGAGAACAAGTCTTAAGAGGACCGTCTGAGAGACCTGAAAGTGTTTAGCCTTGAGAAAAAGAGGCTGAGGGGAGACTTGGTCACTCTCTACAGCTACCTGAAAGGTGGTTGTAGTGAGGTGAGGACAGGTCTCTTAATGAATGACAGGACAAGAGGAAATGGGATTAAATTGTGCCAGAGAAGGTTTAGACTGAACAGTAGAAGNAACAGTAGAAGAACTTTTTCACTGAGAGA
>WBNH01008555.1:0-29933 GCA_013401255.1 Urocolius indicus
CCACCCCCTTTCCATCCACCCCACACGCACCCATCCTTCTGTTCAAACGCTCCCCGCCGTCCCTCCAAGCCTCCGCTCCTCACATGCGCTCAGATGCTGTTGCTTTGCTTCTTTTCACCAGCTCCTTCTATACACACCCTCTTCTTTATTTTTTGTCCCGAGTGGCTGAGCCACGCCGGGGCAAGGCAGCTCCGTGGCTGGGGTGGATATATTCACCCCATCCCCATCCCATCCCTCCCCATCCCATCCCATCCCATCCCTCGCTGGAAATATCTTGTGTGATCCCAGTCGCTCCTGCTGTTTGAACACAGCTCCAGCGGTACCTCCCCTTGGCTTTACCCTCGTTTAAAGGCAGGAAAGCCGGCTGCTTTCGTTCTTGTTCTCTTTCCACCTCCCCTGTCTCTGAAGCTGCAGGGAAAGGGCTACAAGGAGCTAGCAGAGGAGACAGCGACCACGTTATTGCAACGAGGCGTGCGGAGAAGGGTTTATTTTGGTGTGTTTCAGTGAGAAGTTTAGCTGCTGGCTGGACGTGGTTAAGCCTAATAGTTGAGTCTTTACTGATGGCATCTGACTGACCCCACACTGCTCAAGTGATTTTTTGCCTTGCTCAGTCGAGCTGGGGGGTGGGGGGGAACCCCACCCCCCACCCCAAACCTTTTTTTTGGCCGCAAAGAAGTTGAAATGAGTCCCTGCTATAGTTGTAAAAGTGGAGGTTTACTGGATTTGGTGTGCTGCAAATCAGAGGAAACATCGAGTTGCTTTGCCAGTGAGCAAGTTTCTAGGAAAGCCAGAAAAGAAGGCTCGCTCCTACCCTGGCAAGAGGATTTCAGGGCTGCGTGTGGGAAATCAACTGACAGCTGACTGCTGGGAGCACAAGGGAGGCTGGAGCAGTGCAAGGCTTTGGTGCTCAGCCTTAAAATAGGGGCTTGTGTGGGATGAGCTTGTGTGTAGAGAGCTGCAGGGAGTCAACACATGCCCGGGGGATCTGCTCCAAGGGGTCTGGCGTGGGGACAGTGGCTTTTGTGTGCTCTATTTTCCAGCTCTACCTGCAAGGAGAGAGGAGGCAGTTACTGATGATAGCGGTTTCAATGCTCTGGTGCCTCTGACAGCAAGGCTGAGAGTGGGCTCTGAAGGGCCAGGCTTCAAAATGCACGGGGGGAATGACTTTCCATAGCACTTCTGCAGGTGAAGTGAGAGGCTCTGGTGGAGTGGACACCTTGGTTTTGTGCCTTATTCCCTAAAACTTAGGTTATAAGACATTGAGGGGAGTTTTGATTTGCTTAGGGTTGTGGCAGGAGGCTGTTTGCTTGCAGGGAGGAGTGGGGAGGAAAGCAAGACAGCAAGAAACACCTGGTTGCATTGGGGCAGGGCTGGGGGTGATGTGGAGGTTTGTTTTTCGGTGCCTCTGTTTAATTTTACACGTCTCCTGGGGTGAGTGAGAAGCATCTTCCAGAGGAGTCTGTGTGTGTGCTTGTGCCTCAAGTGAGGGCTCGGTGTTTTCACGCTGCCTTAAGCTCATTTGCTTCTCTCTGTGAAAAGTCCTTCTGCAAGTTTATATCAGCCTGACTCAAAGTCTGGGGCAGGAAGAAACAAAAACCCAACAAGGTATAAAAAGAGCTGACTCCCTGTCGACTTCAGCTGCTTTGGCTTCTGTTTTGGTGGCTGTGCTTTAAGGCTGGGAGCCAAAAAGGTCAATGTTGTCAATTAGCAGGCTTAACCTCGTTTCCCCTCTTAACTTTTTTAGAGGATGCTGAAGCTTTCTTGCTTGCTGGGATTGATGGTGAGAGAAGGAGCGTGGGTGCTTGCTAACCTTATGTTTCTGAGGTCCAGCAATGGCATGTGTAAGGGGCATCATTTTTCCCTCCTCCTGTCTGGTTTGGACTGTGTCTGAGGACTCAACAGCTCCCTGATCTCTGTCGCTGAACGTGCCACCCATTGCCCTTCTTTACAAAAGGCTGAGTAAGGACTCCCAGCCCTTTGTTCCTTTACCTGCCAGCGAGCAGATTTGCTTCCCGGGATCCATAGGGTTAACCTCCTGCAGGGAGAGTGCTTTACAGGCACTGGGTTTGCAGTTGTGTGAGATGTTTAATGTGCCAGGTGCTCCTATGCCCTGTAAAACTGCAGAGAACCCCCCCCCCCACCTCCTTCTCACTCCCCCTGAAATAAAACCCTACCCCAACCCACACACGTGCAGGCAGCCCCTCTGTGTGTCAAAAGCTATGGATGGGATTTGTAGTCTCTCCAAAAGGTTTGCAAAGGACCTGAAAGGGATGTGAAGTTGTACAGAGCTTTCTAAAGCCAAGCTGCACCTCAAGCTGCTGAGATGAGCAGGTTAGGAGCCAACGAAACCCGTGGTGGTGGGGTTTCTCTTTTCACATACCACTTGTTTGCATTGTGAGGATCTGAAGGGGTTAGATGGCAACATCACTGTGGAGCTGGGGATGTGTGAAGTGGGCTGGTGGAAGGTGGTTTACTGGCTTCTTTAGCAGACAGCACCAACCCAAACCATGCAAGAATCAACCCTGATGGGAACATAACCCTGCTCTACTGGTAAACCCAAGCCCTCTACAAATCAATTGGTTTTCCTCCAGTTCTGCAGCGGCTCTTTTTGCTCTCTCTGTGGTCAGAGTTAGAAGCAGCTCATCAAGCTTTGCTGGAAGCTGGCAGTGGGTAATTGAGGGCTCCCCATGTGCTCAGAGATAACCAAGTTTGTTGCTAATGAAGCTGCTGGCATCCCACAAGGTGGGAGAATGGCAGGTGGTGGAGGCAGAGCTCCTGGGCTCCCTATTCTCTTTGCATCCACTTCCCCTCTTGTTTCCTTTCTCTGCAAGCGTGTGATGGATGTGCTGGTGCATTTGTTCCTGCCTGGCCTGAGAAGAGGCACGGCTCTGTGCACAGGGGAGGAATCCTCCCTGCCTGGAGACGGAAGGACCCCGCACGTTTCAGCTCAGCGCTTCCCATGCGGAGCCCCGAGGACAGCTGGGAGACAGACGTGTTGTTTCCATTGGCCTGTGCGTGGGAGGCATCCCTAGAGGTGGATTTTTTTAATCTGGCAAAAGCTTCCCCCCCCCCATCCCCCTCCAGCTTCAGTTGAAGATTTGGGATGATAGCGGGACAGGGCTGAAGCAAGATGATTCCTGCTGTGGTTGTTGGAAGCAGGCAGCAAGGAGAAACTCCTTTGGTATTGAGGTGAGGGAGCCCTGGCTGGCTCAGGCTGCCCAGGGAGGGTGTGGAGGCTCCTTCTCTGCAGGTTTCCAAACCCATTCCTGTGCCCCTTGATCGAGGGAAAACAGCTTTAGCAGGGGGTTGGGCTGGAGGAGCTCTGGAGGTCCCTTCCAACCCCTCATGATTCTATGTTTCTATTTGGATGCTTCCCCTTCCCATAGCCAGCTCAATCTCTTTCTGTCCTTTGCTTCAGCTCTCAGAGCTGGGGGAGAGGAGAGTTTGCATTTAAAAGTGAGTCTCTGGCAAATTCATACCCTCCTCTCATTGCCTAGCTGCAGGGAGACTGCTGCCTGCACAGTCTGAATGCATCTTCAGTGTGATCCCAGGATGGGATCCTTCATCCTTCTCTTTCCCTCTTGTCTAGGGAGGGCAAGTTTCCAGCCACACCTTTGCTCCCAGGGCTTTTATATATGTTGCATAGAGTCACAGCTGAACTGGTTGAGGATAAAAGTAACACAGGGACCTGGGAAGAACTCCTCTTCCAGAAAGGAAGGTTTATCCTTGCACAGCACTCAAGACTCCACGCTGGTCCTTACAGCGGTGTCAGCTGCTGAGTGACTCAGTTTCCCTGCTGCTGCTCAGTCTTGTTAGTAGCTCACACAATGATGTTTTTTTGCATGTGGGATGAAACTGCAGCACCTCTGCTTCAAGATTTCCTCTGCATCAGTTGACCTGGAATAGCATTTGCTCATCCTAGTGCACACAGGACACTGGAGTGTTTTCCTAGGAGCCCCGGGGCAAGGGAACACGGGTAAAAGGTGATTTTAGGGATGCAGAGAATTGCAGCTGGCATCTTTCCAAATGCTTTTGCTTCTGGGTTAACAGCAAAGGTGAGAGAGCTCAGCCCTGGCTGCGGATTGCTCTGTGTGGGCATGAATCATCAGCCAACAAGGGCAGAGACTCTAATAAATGGAGAGCTTTGGGCTCCTCTGGCATTTTCGATGCTGATTGCCTGTGGAGGAGGTGAGAATTTGTACTGTAAAAGAGCAATTATCATCCTATGCACTTACAAAATGCCCATTATTGTGGTATCCAGCTAAGATGGGGAGGGAATATGAATTTCCCAGAGGGAGGGGAACTGGCTGCACCTGGCTGCCACCGGCTCCAAGCTTTTGTTTTTAGGGTCACCTTCTGCCTTCGTAAGGGACAAAGCTAGGAAAACAGCTGGAAAGAGATCTCTTCCTGACTGAAGTGCATCCCTATCCCTGGCTATACCATTTTTAACTGGAGCACAGGGAGTGATATGTCCAGGAATAAAGAGCAAAACCTAGTTCCTTACACTTTTTCCTTCTAAGCTCCCCCCTCCCCCCCAGCACTTTTAACAAGTGTGGAATTACAGCTTTGTTACACAAAGTGGCTGCTAATTCCCCATGTAATTACAGCGTGCCATGCTTTGAGAGGCCTTATAAAAATCAAAGGCTAACACAGTCTGGTGCTGGAATTGCTGCTCTCCAAAAGGAGCACAGTCATATGCCATCCTGCTCTCCCCCAAGTCCATAGCAGATTGCTGGCAGGGAAGGCAAGGAGGTAGCTGAGAGCCTGCACTCTCTCAGGCAGGTCTGTGGCAAGCTTCATTTGATCAAGGGAGAGCCAGCTTGGGAGTATGTTGCTGGGAAAAAGGGCCTTTTTAGAACGCAAAGGTTGTCCTGTGGTTAGAGTTTGGGATGATGGCTTGGTGCTGGAAGCAGAATGGAAGGTGGCTTGATGTTCTTCCCCACTTGCTGTTTCAGTGGGAGCAGACACACATGAGGCACTCGGAAGAGCTAGGTGTGAGTAAGACCAGCCTTTTGCCTGAAGGTGGTTTTAGGAGTGTAAACTTGCAGATCCATCATGCTGAATGGTTGTTTTTACTTGTACTACCAACTATCAGCTGGGATTTTGAGGAAGGAAAGAACAAATCCGGGTGGATTTGGCCTGGAGAAGGAAAGAAGGTCTCTTTTGTTGCTGTCAGCATGGGCAGGAGGTGGGAAAATGACATAACTGAGGAGAACAAGTGCCATTGTTCTCCCTGCAATGGATCCCAAGGATGGAGCTTGCAGGCATCTTCCAGGATTAACAAATTCTGCTGGAGGGAAGACCTGTACTTGGTAGGATGATGCCAGGGGATTAATTGAGATGAAGAAACAGGAGGTGATCTGCCTTAGCTGAGCATGAAAATGCCTCCTGGAGCCAAAGGACTGACTCTTTATTGTTTAGGGGATGCCTACAGAAGCTGGGCTCTTCCTTAGAGGTTCAAGATGATGCCTCTGTAGATCCAACTCAGCTGAAGCAGTTCCTGGCCAGTTTGCAGCTTGTCCAAATCAACGTAGCTCCACTGAAGCCAGGCCTATATATATACCCTGATCCAGCATAAAACCTCATCCCAGCAGAAGCCAGTGGGACAAATCTGTAGCTGATATAAACTCTACAGCTGTCTGGCAGCCAAAAATTGGGCTTGCATTTTGCATTCCACCTTCTCCCCTCTTTTTTTTTTCATGTAACCCACGACATAGTTGTACATCTCAGCTCTTTTGTTCCTCTTCCGTGACTAAGCTGCTCGTTTCTGGGCGTTTTTACTTGGTTGTGTAGTTTATAATCTTCCAACTAGATACAGAATCCACACACACACACACACACAGGTTTGCAGAGCTGGCCAAGAAGGCTCTGGTTTTGCTGGCATCAGGCCATGCTTACATCTCCAGTCAAAATACTGCTGGTTAAACAATATCTATTTATTGATTCTCCTACAAGCTCCTACATTTCTTTTCCCCAGGTGCAGTGGAGTTTAGGGGGGGGATGGAGAGGATGGCAACACAGGCTTGTAATGAGATGGCTCCAGAGATAAAAGGTGTCCCTTGCAAAGCTGGGTTCAGTGTCCTGAGCGTGCACATCCAGCCTGTCATATCTGCTCTCTTCTGCCTGTCCCAGGTCTGAGGGGTTTGTGCCTGAGTGCTGCAGGCTTCAGAGCTCACGATGTGCTCATGTGCAAAGCCACCAAGTCTACTTCACCTGCCTGAATTAACTGAACGTGGGGAGTGACTCAGAAGTCCTGAGAGGAGAGAGGGTTTGGTGTCAGGTCCAGAGAGGTGGCAAAAAAAAAAACACCCTCCCCCCATAACAGGATGGTTTCAGGTTGTAATTTGGGTAAAAGGCTCAGCCTTTGTGTTTAGTTGTAGACAACCTTCCCCCCCTCCCAGGATGCCAACAAATAGTGTAACATTGCCGGGCTGCAAATGTTTGCATGCAAGCTTGAGCTCCTGCAAGCCTTGCCTGTGTTTAGATTGAAGGCAAAGCTCTCGGGGCTTGCAATCAAAAGTTGTTTGGTTCCCTTCTCCAATGTGGTGTGGGTGGCTCAGAGTAGCTTTTAGTTTATTTAGCCCAGGATTAGGGGTGTGGGGGGGGGGGGGGGGCAAACCCCAGAGCTCTTCACTGAGCTGCTTTCTTGAGATGAAACAGCACGAGGGTTGTGGGGAGGCGAAAATCTTGAGACCTGGTTTGCTCTTCTGTCCCCTGAACAGCATCAAGTCACTGGGGCAATATCTATATGTGCAGGACTGGGTTGTTTTTCCCCTCATCATCTCCCCTGGTCTTTCTGACCATTCCCAGCTTTTTGGTGTGCCTGGAATTGCTGTGGATGGATGCCTGACTCTCTCCATCCAACCACCCTCTCTGGGTACCTGGCTTGCAAGAAGCCAGGATGCTCTGCTAAAGCACAGCAGCCTGGGGAGATAAAGAACCGAAATGCAAGGAAGAAATAGCAGCTTGTTTTCCCAGAGAGGAAAAAAAATCCCCTTGTTTCTGTGGCTCTCTCTGGTTTGGGAATGAGAATTGAAGCCACTGGGAGCCCTAGGCACTGGCAGCCCTCATTGTGGATTGGGATGTGCAAAGTCACTGGGCTCTGTCTGATGCTGGGATTGGCATTCCTATCCCCACAACCCCCCCACCTTCTCCAGCAACCCCCTGCTCTTCAGCTTTTTTTTTCCTTTTTGCTCCTCATCAAGCTTTTATATGAAACCAGAAGAGGCAGACATCTCCATCTTGGCTAACTGGTGCTTACTGGGGCTGAGCAGCAGCGGCTGGGCATCCCCCAGCACCCTGCCTAGGTTTGCTGGGAGGGTTTTTCTCTCACAGGACATGGCTCTGAGTTTGAAAACTTGCCCCTGGGATGGCTGTGAAGCTGCAAGGCTGCCTTCTCCTCATCTTGCTAATGAAGCAAATGCATTTCTTCCTTAACACAGAAGGGATTGTAAATTGGCTCCACATGGATCATGGACGTTGTCACACTTTCCCCGGAGGGTGATGGCATGAGGGGGAATGTGGGCTTGATGAAAGAAGCCAGACACTGAGTCAAAAAGCAGAGTGCTTCCCCTCTCCTCCCCCCCCCCAAATCAAGTATTTGATGTGATTCCAAAGCATTCTTCAGATGGCAGGAGAAGCCAGCAGTGGGGGCTTGGCTTTGCTTTAAAAATGCAGCGTGCATTTGGGGCCTCTGCTCCCCAAAAATGCTCAAGAAAAGCTTACAGAGACCTTGGGTTTAGGGGAAACTGAGGCAGGGTGCTCCCATAAGCTGGGAGCAGCCCTCAGCTATCTACTTACAATACTGATGGGCTGTGTTAAACCAAACTGCACCTCCAGACAGGCCAGGACCCATCTATCTATCCCTCAGGATTCCCAGTTAGGGTGAACTGGTTGATGCTGATTTGGGTTGGGAGCTAGACTGGGAGTGGGAAACGAATGGCTCAGCCTCAAATCCCTGTGGCAACCAAGCACAGCAGGGTGAGGGCTGTGTGTCTTTGTGGTGACTGGAGCCCTGGGCTGGCATTTCCACTTGGGATACTGCTTCTCCTGCTATGTCCTTGGATAAAATTGCTGACTAAGGGAAAGCTGCCACTGACCTTAACACCCGACAGACCCCCAGAAACTGAAGCAGGACACCAGGAAGCGTTTCAGGGAGTTGTTTTCTGGTGCTTTCCTCTTGTCAGCACCATCTATCACGACAATCAAACTGTGGCTCTTTGTTTTTGACCCACATGAAAGTTGGGGGGGTGTGTGTGTTTTCTCTAGGTGCCTGCATGTGTTGGTGCAAACCCACTTCGTTTTGGTCAGTGTTCTGGAAGCAGCCAGACGTTGGGGTAGATGGTTTTTCTTTCCCCTTTTGTTTTTTACCTTCTAGTTCTGACAAATTGTTTACCAAAACCTAACCCAGAAACAACTGGCAGAAAGCTGAACACCCCTGGCCTTTTCCACTGGTAAATTAAACAAAGATGGAGTGGAAAACACGTGAAATTTGGGTCTTTTTTTCCCCCTTTTCTTTACACATTGTTGTTAGAAGACCCTTTTAAAACACAATGCGGAGTGCTTTCTCTTTTAAAAAGCTCAAGGCATGTTACCCAAAGTGCTTCATGAGGTCAGGAAACTCAATTCCTCCTCCTCTGCTGCTAAAAGTAAGGGACAGACCTCATTTACTCAACCTCCAGCCTCGGCTGCGGATGAGGCTGGCACATTGGGAAGCAGCAGCGTGGTTCTCCCCATCCCATACCCTGACCCCACAGCGTTTCCCAGCCATGTCCTTTCAAAGGGATGCAAAGAAATCTTTTAGGAAGAACTCTTTCCCTTGAGCAGGTTGTTAGACACTGTCCCAGGCTGCCCAGGGAGGTGGTGGAGTCCCCATCCCTGGAGATACGACATGGATGAGATGCTGAAGGCCATTGGGTTAATGATGGGCCTTGGCAGCGTGGAGGTGTGTGGTTGGACTTGGTGAGCTTAAAAAGCCTTTTCCAAGTGCCAGTGGTGCTGTGATCGTTTTGATGATGCTGTGGTTGGGATGAAGGGTTGTGGGAGGGGAAGGGGGAGAGGTTTGATGTCAGAGGGCTCTTGGTTTCTAGGAAGCGGCGGTGCCGCCACGGCGCTGGGAAAGTTTCGCTTTCCAGCCTTAGCAGTGGGGGTTTCGGAGCTGTCACGGTAGCTGTGGCCCGGCTGGGCTTGGTTTAGTCACTCACTCTTGAGGCTGCTTTCCATCCCTTTCAGCTGCTCCACATTTGAAGCTGGCTCAAAAGCCTTTGCAGCTTGAAAAAGGCCCAGGCCCTGTGCCCTTGCTTTTTGCCTTCGAGCGCGATGAATGACTCCCGTGCCTTCCCGCTTTCAGCTGGAGGCCCTGTGGGTTCTACTGAGTGACCTGGCTGCACATCACACCAGCAGCACATCAACAAAGCCAGGAGGGAAGGAGCTTGGCAGGGAGAAGGGAGCTGGCTGGGCTGTGAGCTGGTCCAGGGATAGGCCAGGAGCTCTCGCCACTAACCCAAAGCTGTTTGCCATCATAGATTCATAGAATGGTGGGAGTTGGATGGGAACTGCAGAGCTGATCCAGCCCAGCCCCCTGCTACAGCAGGTTCCCCTGGCTCAGGGGGCACAGGAACGTGTCCAGGTGGGGTTGGAAACCTCCTGAGAAGGAGCCTCCACACCCTCCCTGGGCAGCCTGGGCCAGGGCTCCCTCACCTCAGCACCAAAGGACTTTCCCCTCCTGTTCCAGTGACAATTTGTGTGTTCAGCTTGTGCCCATCACCCCTTGTCCTGTCAGCACACACCAAAGCCTGGCCCCATCCTCTCCACACCCCCTTTAGGTGTTTATCAGCATTGATAAGACCCCCTCAGGCTCCTCAGGGAAAAAAGCCTGGCCATGGAGGGAGGGCAGAACCTTCAGGAGCTCTGGGTTACTCTGGGTTCAGTGGTCTGGGAGTGAGGGGTTTTGAGGTGTCTCTGGGGTCAGCCATGTGCACGTGGGGAGACCTGAGAGCCCCTCAAGGCTGCCTGTCCTGTGAGTGTGGGCCTTCCAGAGCTGGTGGAGGATGCAGGAGCTGGCTGAGAGCAGGGCATTTGATGCCTTGGGGTTTCACACACACAGAGTGGTGGGGGTTGAAAGGGTCCTGCAGAGCTCATCCAGCCCCCAACCCCCTGCTGAAGCAGCTTCCCCTGGCTCAGGGGGCACAGGAATGTGTTCAGGTGGGGTTGGAAACCTGCAGAGAAGGAGCCTCCACACCCTCCCTGGGCAGCCTGGGCCAGGGCTCCCTCACCTCAGCACCAAAGGAACTTCTTCTTATGTTTCAATGGAACTTTTTGTGTTCCAGCTTGTGCCCATCACCCCTTGTCCTGTCACCAGACAACAGACAAAAGCATCCCCCCATCCTCCTGACATCCACCCTTTGGGTACTTGTAAGTGTTGTTGTGGTGGTTCTCCCCCCCCAATCTTCTCTAGGCTGAACAACCCCAGTTGTCACCAGTGATTAAGAGCAGCCTGTTCCATGGCATCCCGAGGAGTTTGCTGGGTGCTGGCCCCAAAAATTCACCAAAAAGCAGAGTTAGGCCTTAAAAAAAAAAAGGAACTAAGTTAAAAAGGAAGAAGGTGTGTGTGTGTGTGTGTGTATATATGTGGGGAACCTCAGAGAGAAGCAGCAGCAAAGCAGAGGGGAGGGGTAACGTGCCTCTGAAAGGGTGTGTAACTGGGTTAAGCTGGTGACTAATTGGGTGCGTTGCAAAGCAGCTGTGGAGCTGCCTGCCAAGGTGGGCTGGTCCCAACCAATGCTTCAGGAGTCATCACATCCCATCGCATCCCATCCCCCCTTTCCCAACCACCCTACCACTCCTTTACTCATCTGGAGGGCAACACTCTCTTTGACTCAGCAATCCCAAGGGTTGCTGGGAGCAAATTCCAAGGCAAGGAAAGAATCTCATGACTTTGCCTCGGAAAAGATTGCTCCAGAACAGGGGGGGAAGAAAAAAACCAGATTCCCTGAAACAGTCCCAGAGCTCCCTGTGCCCTCCCCTCCAGCACAGCTCTGACCAAGCCTCCTTCATTTCCCAACCTCAAGGAGCTGGGGCAGGCAGCCAAGGCATCCCCAGGGAACTCAGGGAGCTTCTCTTCCCTTGGAATAAGAAGAGGGATGGATTTGGAGATGAGGAGAAACGTGAGGGCTCTGGAGCTGGTGGTTGATCTTCCCCCTTGCAGGGGGTGTGTGTGCGGGGGGGCTGGAGATGGATTGCCAGGGCAGGGAGCCCCAGAGCTTGGTGATTGTGTTGGCTTTTTGGATGGTTTCCCTTCCCCTACTTGCCGGGGAGGGGTTTAAACCCTTCACCCTTCGTCCTTCATCAGTTTGGGTTCTTCCATCAACCCTTGTGCTCAGACGCCAGCGTTACCTTCAGCAGCTGCCGGTGTGGATGACTTGCAGATCATATTTATCCTCTTGTTTCTCACCTTACTGGCTTTTTTAACCTCTCCCTGTGACTTTTTCTCCTCATCTCCTCCCCATCCAGACTCCCATCGTTTTTGCAAGGCCCTTTGAGAGGTCTGATCTCATGCCCCGAAGCCTTTCCATGAGAGTTTGGGGATAGGGCAGGATCAGACCAGGTTGGGAATCGAGGATTTTTGTTGTTTTTACTGGGAGGAAGGGCAGGGCTGCTGAGCTGACAGCTCTTATCCCTCCAGACAGCTGGGATGAAGCCTGTGGAAGCACCACAGCTCCTGAGGCTGTGACCTTCCTCCCTGGAAGGTATCTTGCTCATCGTGCTGACTGTGCTACTTTTTGAGATGAAGATGCCAGAGGAGAGGAACCAGCCTCTGGCTCCTATTCCTCATATACTTACAGTTTCACCCCAGATCTCTGGGCAGCATCCCCTGAGAGGGCAGCAAGGGAGGCTCAACCCTTTCCAAACCACCCATCCAGAGCCCTGCCAAAACTCTTCCAAGCCAGTGGAGGATTCCCAGAGTTCCTGGCAAGGGTTCCCAAGCTCCCAAGTCACCAAATGACACCCTTCCCACCCCCTCCTCCCTCTGTGTCTCCTCCTAAATAGCCTCTTGGCCTGAGCAGCCGAATTCAATCAGCCCTTTCACCATCTGCTCCCAGGCACTTCTGCTGGGGAAGGCTCAGGGCCAGAGAGGCTGTAATTCCTTAATAGCTTCCGGATGCCGCGTGAGGGGTGGATGCGAGGCCTGCGGGTTGTCTAAGCTCTCTCCAGAGCTTTCCAGGAGCTTTCCAAGCTTGGGTTTCCTCTGGGCAAATCTAAAACACCTCCAGACATTCTGCTTTATCCCTTCTCAGCCTTGTCTTTCCAGGCTGAGGCCAACGCCTATGCTGGATAAGCCTTGGCTCTGGCCATGGGGGTGACTGAAGCTGATGGGGCAGCCCAGTTCATCTTTGGCTGCCTTTCCCAGCTCGCTCCCACCTTCTTTATCTTCCCAGTCTCTTGTGTTGGTCCCTTCTCCAGTGAGAAGGTTCCTAGAAGTCAGAACTGGAGACAAAGACCTTCCTGGGGTTGCTCAGGTGCAAAATCCTTACATTTGTGAACCTGGAGGAAGGGGCAAAGCCCAAGAGCTTTGGGATGGAGGAGGCTTAATCTTGAGGATTCTTCAGCTGGCCTCGTGTGCTTGTGTCTGGTTAAAAAGAAAACAAGCTCAGGAGAATGCTTCCTGGGGTGTTGTGAACTGAAACTGGTTTGGCACTGGTGTTTCTGAGGCACTCTCTCCAGTGTGGGCTGTGGGGGATTTTGCTTTCTAGATTTCTCCCAGGCTCCTTTCTTGCCTCCATCACTCCCAAGAGCTGAGGAGAGGACAGGGGTGGGTGGAAACCTTGAACCTGTGATG
This sequence comes from Urocolius indicus, assembly GCA_013401255.1. Classification (NCBI taxonomy): domain Eukaryota; kingdom Metazoa; phylum Chordata; class Aves; order Coliiformes; family Coliidae; genus Urocolius; species Urocolius indicus. The sequence continues at coordinate 12,839 of WBNH01008555.1, forward strand.
GGTGTCTGTGCGTGCTGGCTCTTGTCTGTGAGCTGAGACATGGGTGCTGCTCACAGAGGTGACAGAAGTGGAGTCATAGCCCCATAGGCTGCATGGGCAACTTGAGGAGATGGGGCTGACTCAGGTAGCAAAGCAAAGCAATCAGATCCTTTGTTTGGAGCATCTTTTTGCCTCTCTTTAGTTGCTTCTTTCTCCCCTCCTGGTAAATGATGCTGTGCTGAGAGACGCAGCCAGCGTAGGGGCAAGATGTCGGTGCAGTGAGTGTGGTGAGCTCCTTGCGTTTTGATTTCAGCTGCTGTGTGTTTCTGTGAGCCTCAGAGAGGGAGGCAGGGTGCCTTCAGAAAGGAACGGTCAAGGTACTTGCAAGTGCAAGTAAATGCAGTGATGCAAAGAGGTGAATCCAGACCTAGTGCCCGGGGAATTAGAGGTATGTGGATCGTTATGCTGCCTGCCATCTCTTGGCAGCTGCTGGCAGAGGCTGACTGCTTGCTCCAAAGAGTTCTAACTAATGCTGTGGATGAAAATGATTGATTATCCTTGGTCTGATATGATTTACTCAGTGCAAACAGTGCTGAGGTTTTACCAGCCACGCTCTGACCTCCCCAACCCTGATCTGTTTGCAAAACGCCTGTGCAATTATTTGTTTGATCTCCAAGCTAAACGCTCTCTAATCTCTCCTCTCCTCCTTTGCTAAGTGCAAAGACAACCTGGCCTGATAAGAGAGGACAGGCCTGGAGTCCTCAGGAGATCCCTGGGCAGAAAGGGATAAGGTGGTGAGGATAGGGTAAGGCCCTTGAGCTTCTTCTCTTCCTCCCCCTCACATACTCACCCGGCTCATGGAGTGCTGCATGTGCACATCCCTGTTGTATGGAAACAACAACAACAAAGATGCTATCAATGTTAGAAGAAGGACTTTCTGAGGGTAAAAGCAGCAGCAGCAGCAGTGATGCCTCTGCTTTCCATGGGGGAGGTGATAAGCCACAACTTGCCCCTTCCCATTGAGCAATCAGCCCCAGCGTTCTTTAGCTGGCTTGGCTATACGTCTGGGCTGGCGTTGCCCTGAAGGGAAGGGTTGGCCAGGAAGGCTGAGGAGGTGAGGGGGTGGGACAGGCAACAAGAATCTGCAGCTGCAGAAGGGATGTGGCAAGCTTTGCCCCTGGGGCAGCATGTGTATGTGTGTGCTCTGGAGGTGACCCAGAGCTGCTGAGCCTCCTCTTCCTCGTCATCATGCTCGATGAGCCTTTCTGCATCGCTGCTTTTGTGTTGTCTGCATCATGGGGAGGTGTCCTTGGGCTTTGAGGAATGCTGTCAGAATATCTGTGGGCACCTTCCACTCCTGACTGATGATGGTGGTTTTCGTTCTATGGAGACAACACCAACGTGTCTTTGCAGCAGCTCCAACCCTTCCAGCTTAAACAAACATTCTTGGCTTATGAGTGAGCGGGATGGTGAGTGGAGGGGAGAGACTTTGATGTGGAGGGAGATATTTTGGGCATTGAACGTCATCCTGGCTCAAGGGCACTTGAGGCTGTGTCCTGCCATGTGGTACCCTCGTGTCTGTGGCATGATGTGGTATTGCCTCAGCCTGGACCAAGAACTAAGGCCAGGACATAGATCAGTTGATGAAGGACTTGGGCTGAAAAATCAAGTGAAGGTTGGGGAATTCCTCAGGACAGACAGATTAGAGGCATTTGGCTGAGTGTCTCGTCCCCTCCTGAGCCAGGAATGATGGAACCAGTGGTCTCCCATGAGCAGGGACATCTGTGGAGTCTGTCTGGATCAGAATTGTGTCATGTCCTGGTAGTGGACAGCACATATATAACTGGCTTTTCATTCTGGGCATAGAATCGTTTCACATGACCACAGATACTCAGTGAAACCATCCCAAGCTGTGAGCTCACGTGTGGCTGCTCGCAACATTGCGTTGGCACAACTTGCTCTCAGGTGTGTGTGTGCACCTACTTAGAGGGGCTGAGATCTCAGTGTGGGGTTGAGGGAGTTCCTTGACTCTTTATCACTACCATAAGGCAACAGCCCTGCCAAGAGATCTCAGCCTTCCCTTTTCACACCCTGATCCTGACAGCATGTTCCTCGTACAATGTACTGCTGATAAACCTCAGCCCAGCCTTGCAGTGTTTCTGTTCTCCACACGTGGTTTGTCAGCCCCGTCCTTCCCTGGAGTGAGCATCTGGAGGTGATGAAGCCAAATCTCCATTGTGTATCTGTCCATGTCCCTGGGTGATGAAAGAGAGGGAGATTATAATCTGGAGAAGAGGTTGAAGCCTTGTTTGGCTAGAGAAATGCTCAACCTGTGCTGGGCCCTGGGGAGGCTGCAGCTCCAGGGCTGTGCTCAGTGCTGGACCCCTCACTCACTGCCACAGGGACACTGAGGGGCTGCAGTGTGGCCAGAGCCGGGCACGGAGCTGGGGAAGGGGCTGGATGGAGCACAAGGGTGCTGGGGAGGGGCTGAGGGAATGAATGGGGGTNCCCAAGGAGAACAGTTCTATGATTCTGTGCAGTGCTTGTCCTCTGTGTGTACTTTGTCAGCTTGGGGTAAATCTATGTCATGGTACTTTGCTGCTTCTTTGTCTTGGGACACATCCTCCAGTCACATCACTCCTTCACAGAAGATGCCAGAAATGGCATCATCAGCCAGAGATTTAAGGTGAAAAAACAGCAGAAGCCCTGCTTTCAACCTGCCTGGAAAGAGTTATATGCTCTCAGGGATGCTTTGGGAGGATTGGGGCAGTGCTCCCATGGCTGTGGAAACCTCCTGGATGGGTGAAGGCAGCGTTTGCTGCCCTTGCAGGGCTCCAAGCCCAGCCTGGGGAGAGTGAGGAATTTCAAGAGGCTTCTGGTCCCAGGCGTGAGCCATTCAAATACCTCGGGCACCTTTCCAAGAAGCAAATGAATATCTAGTTGTTTGTTCAGTGGGGATTGCTGGCTTTTTGGAGGGCGTTTTTTTTTTTTTTCCCTTCTGCTGCTATTTTTGAGCAATTTGAACTTCCCTGCTAGGCCTTGAGGGGTGTGAGGAGCCAGGTTTTAGCTGCTTGTTTGCAGAGGAACATCTCTCCCTGAGCTCTGGAGCCACTGATGTGAAGCAAGTGACACGGGTATGACCTGGGCTTGCTGTTTACACTTGACCTCCTTTCAGTCTAGGCCGGGTATCCATTACAGGCTTTTGCTGAGCCCACCCCAAGCTGCCATTAGTGCAGTGTGTGCCTGTGCATGGGGATTAGAGCTCTTCAGCAACGCAGTTAGCAGGGATTAGAGCGAATTATCACAGGGCAAGCAAGGCTCGTAGGTTTACAGGAGGCAGGGAGTGGCCTCACAGCCCTTCTGAGGGAGAAATCAGAGGCCAAGGTGCCTGGAAGTGAGATGCTAAATGCTCATGTGATGTTCAGTTGGGAAAGTGGGAGGGTGAAGGGTGATAAGGGCCTGACCACTGCAAGAAGAGGCTTTGACAGGAGCTAAACCTTTGCCTGCCAGCACAGCCTAACCTCTGCTGTTGCTTCATCTAAAGGCTTTTTGCTGCCTGCTCTGTGGTGTTAAAGCTGTGGCCCCACATTCCCCAACCTCAGAGGTGGCTGTATCTCTCTCTGGTGCTTGCTTTGATCCATCTGTGCTCCTTCCAGCAGCTGAGGTGAGGAGGACTCTGCTGAGGGAAGCCCGAGATGAGCTGTCAGTCCTATCCCTGCCTGCTGAGGCTGGGGGAACATTCCCATCATTGCAGCCAGCGTTGACTCAAGCCCCTGTGGTTTTGCTTAGCTTTGGTCCAGGAGGTTGTTTTTTTTCTCTTCCTAGCAGTTCTTTCTCTCCCCCACAAAAGCCAGGGAGGATGGAGTGAGCTGACCACCGGCCTGCTGTTCCCCTGTGAGCTGCTGGGACTGCTGGGGATGCCACTTTCCCAGGATCTCCATGCAACACCCACGTTGTAAAGCTGAGAGAGAGGGAGTGGAAAGGAGCCTTGAAGGAGGGATGTGACTTCCATAGCGTTGGGATAATGGCAAAGCATCCTTTCAGCTGCCTGATTTCCTCACCAGCTGCAAGACACCCAGAGCCAAAACAAACCCTCCTCTACTTTTGGGTTGCTCTGTGTCCAGTTTTCCTCATGGGCGCATCTCACCTTCCTCTAGCAAGCTTGCACCCGAGCAAGAAGGTGTCTGTTTTACAGACAGGTGAAGTAGTTTTCACCCCAAAGCCGAGCAAAGCATCCTGACACCTCACTCTCACCTTTCACCATTCCCCTTCCACTCTCCCTGGCTATCCTTCCAGAGAGTCCATATCCTTCCAGAGAGTCCAAACTTGGAAGAAACTCTTTCCTCTGCCTTTAGGGAAGAGGAGTTTTCAGGCCTTTTACTTAGAGGGAAGAGTTCTTAGCCCCCATGACACACCACATCTCCATAAGCAAGCAGCTGAATGCAGGAAGAAAGGCAGCTTTGTTGTGCTTTCTGCAGGCTAAGCACTGTGGGCTTTGGGTTTCCTCTCTTGTTTTTTTTCTCTTGAAGCCCAGCTTTCATCTCAAGAGTATTTATTTTTCAGTGCTTCAACAAGGAAAGGGGAAAAAAAGAGAAAGACTTATTTTTCTTTAAAAGACACCAGATATTTATGTTAAATTAAACCAGCAAATGTCTGTGCCTCTTGGTGCCATTCCTTGCAGAGCAAAGCCTGGCTGCTCCCTGGCTTCTCCCTGGAGAACCAAATCTCCTCTCTGTACCACCTCAACCTTTCCCATCCCATCCTATCCCAACCCATCCCATCCCCACACCCTCAACAAACTCCTCTCCCTTGTGTTTCACCCCTTCTCCCCATCTTTCCTTCACACATTTCCTTCTATTTTATCCCCTCTGTACTCCATCTTTCTCCTCCCATCCCATCCCCACACTCTCAACAAACCCTCTCGCCCTTCTGCTTCATCCCTTCTCCCCATCTTTCATTCCCACATTTTCTTCTATTTTATCCCCTCTGTACTCAACCTTTTCCCATCCCATCCCATCCCATCCCATCCCATCCCATCCCATCCCATCTCTGCACTCTCAACAAACCCCCTCTCCCTTGTGTTTCACCCCTTCTGCTCATCTTTCCTTCCCACATTTCCTTCTATTATATCTCCTCTGTACTCCATCCTATCCCATCCCATCCCCAAACCCTCAACAACCCCCTCTCCCTGTGCTCACCCCTTCTCCCCATCTTTCCTTCCCACATTTCCTTCTATTATATCTCCTCTGTACTCCATCCTATCCCATCCCATCCCCAAACCCTCAACAAACCCCTCTCCCTGTGCACACCCCCTATCCACAACTTTCCTTCCCACCTTTCCTTCTATTTTATCCCCTCTGTACTCAACCTTTTCCCATCCCATCCCATCCCATCTCTGCACTCTCAACAAACCCCCTCTCCCTTGTGTTTCACCCCTTCTGCTCATCTTTCCTTCCCACATTTCCTTCTATTATATCTCCTCTGTACTCCATCCTATCCCATCCCATCCCCAAACCCTCAACAAACCCCTCTCCCTGTGCTCACCCCTTCTCCCCATCTCTCCTTCCCACATTTCCCTCTTTCCCCTTTCTTTTCCCCCAGATTTCTGTCCCGTTTTCCATTCCCTACTCACTCCCCCCTCCCCTCTGAATTCTGCTGCCCTTTCACAGGCAGAGGAACCCTAATTGGAACAGGCTCCCTCTCTGCTGCTTCCTGCGTGGGAGTGAGAGGCAACTGCTTGTGAAAACAGTTCAAAAGTGCACACAAATTTTTTGCCTTAATCCTGCTTAAATCACAGAGGGGCTCAGCTGGGGTTTATTTGCTTGGGGTGTCCCACTCTTCCAGAGCTGGGGGCACCTGGGGGATAAAGCCAAGCTGCCCTGAGGAGGGGAATGGAAAGCTTCTTGATGGTGCTGGTGGTAGAAACTTGAGATGGGGAGATGTTGGCTCCAAAGTGCTTTGTTGGGGAGCGTGGGAAGGGTCTCAGCTCTTGGCCTCACCCCCCAAGCCTCTTCTTATCCTGAGAAAGGTTTCTCTGCTGCTGAACCCTGCCAGCTGGGAAATTTGTTGTGTTTCAGCTTCCCCCATCACTAACTCTGGCCTAGTTTTGGTCTTTGGGAAGGCTGGGGATAGAGGCAGCACCGGTGTGGGCTAGAGGGGTGAGGGCTTGGTGACCACATGGGAAGAGGGTAGGAGAGCAAAGCCACGTCTCTCCTTGCAGAGCCTCTGAGAAACTCCTCTTTCTTCATCACAGAGACTCAGAGATGTCCTGGGCTGTGGGCACCTCGAGGTGTGGGGCATCACAGGGGGGCTCAGAAGAGCCTCTCAGTTAGCTCAGGGCTCAAGGGCTGTTGTGTTTTGGAGGGAAACATGTACCAATTGATGCAGCTGTTGAGAGAGGTGAGGGGTTTTTTCTGGACTCTCTGCAAATGGGCTGGTTTAAAACCAACACACAGCTTCTCCCAAGCTTGCCTCAAGCCACTAAAGGGCCTGAAATCCACGTGGTTATCAGTGTCAGGCCTGGGAAGGAGAGGATGAGGAGGCTGAGCAGAGACCAGGCTTTTTACCTGAAGCAACAGCACGTTGGCTTCCTGACCTTGGTGTCCATCCATCAGAGCAATGGCAGGAGGAGCTGGCAAGCTCTGCCTCCCCCCATTTACACACAAGCTACTGGGGAGAGACAAGACCATGCTGAGGCCTTTGATGGGGGGAAGGGGAAACAAAAAAGACCTGAGTGGCTTGAAGGGAACTTTCAAAAGTCATCGACCTCGAGTGGAAAATGACTTTGCTCCCATCCCCCTGACTCAGGGGCATCTTGTTTTCCCCTCCCTTTGCTGCCATTTCTGTTGCTTGTGCAATCAGATTGCGTGTGGTTGAAGGTCAAAATCCCTAAAGTTTATAAATCATAGCCCTTGGAAAAGATCAGATGAGTAGCAACAGTTTACACACGAGGAGCCTGGCGAGAGCAGTGGTGGGAACATTGGCTGGGAGATGAACTCGGTGATTTTGGCCTCCCTTGTCCATTTGCTGGCCTGGGTTTTCTCTCAGGCCCTGGGTTTGGGTAGAATCCCTCTTAGGCTGAAACTCATATAGGGATGCAATGCCCTGGCTCTCAGCAGTGTCAGGCTTCTGCTCATCCTCTTGTCTTCCTGAAGTCTCATCACAAGGAGCTGGATGGAAAACAGGGGTCTGGTCACAAGCCGAGCCCCTAGATCCTGCCTTGCTTTGCTTTGCTTTCTTTCCTCACTGTGCAAGGCAAATGACTTCTCTCTGCTTTTACACATGCTTGGTGACATCATTTTCCAGAGGCATTGCAAAATCCCTCCTGTTAGCATTTAAAACATCAAACCATGACACCCTGCCTGGAAAATCAAACACAGTTCCCTTGTCAGTGGCAGAGGCAGCAAGAGGAGGACGCAGGCAGCAAACTGCATGAGGCTAAAAACCATTCAGCGAGCCCCAGTCTGGGCTGCAAGGCTTTTAGTCTTGGTTTAAAAACCCTTCAAAGCTCTAAAACTGAGTTTAGGTGATGACTTTGGTGCTTGGCTGGTGCTCCTTCCCACAGGTTTCTTGCCAGTGCACGAGTGTGCCAGTGGGAGGGGAGACAAAAAGGAGAGGTTTGATTTGTGGCAAGGTTCAATGAACAGCTTGGAAACAGGTTTGAGATGGCAGCTAAAGATGAAATCAGGAAGGGAGCTAAACCCAGGTTGCTTTTGTGACTGAAATACTGCTTGCCTGTGACTTTGAAGCATCCGAGACTGAAGAATGAAGGGATCTTATCTGTGGCTGCTGGAGGACATCACCAAGGGCTCCTTTTCTCCTCCTTGAGAAGTAACACCTTGGACATCCAGCACCTTGGGGCACTCAGGTTGAACAACGAAAAACGTGTCCTTTGAAGTGAATTCAGTCCATCAAAACCAAGCAAGAGGCAGAACTGAGATGATTAAGAAAAAGCTCTTTCCTTCCCCCTCCCCAGCTCGTCTCTTGTGGGTCACACACAGCCAACATTCGTCCACAAGCACGTTTGCAGACTAGATGTGGGCCACTGCTGACTAAAACAAGGCTTCTGCAACCATTGAAGGTGGGGGGGGAGGGTGTTGTGTTTTGTTTCTGACTTGTTTTTGTCTTCTGAAGAAAGAGCAGATGTTTCAAGCCTTCAAATGTACTCGGAAGGAGAAGCTTTAGCAACGCACCTTTGGGTTGATTTGGGTGTTGAAATCGAACCCTTCCTCTGGGCCTTTGGCTTTTTTATGGTTGGAAACTGGAAAGCAGACAGTTTGCATCTCCACTGACCTCTCCTTGGGAATCACTTTGAAGCCTTTCTCTGTTTTGACATGTTGTTTGTGCAGAGCTCAGCGTTCACCTTCCTAAACCTTCTCCTCCCACCCCCATCCTCCCATCCCTGCTACTGAAAGCATTGATTTGCTTGAGTGTATATAAACCCCAACCCCTTTAGAGTCCTGAGAGAGAAAACAGGGTGGGATGAGTGAGAGGTGCTTGCAGTTCTTACACCCACCTCACCTTACCCTGCTACTCTTTGTGGCTTTGCTGAAGGAGGTCACCTCCACACAGGTCTGGTTGTTTTCTTTCCCACCCTTCTTTTTCTTCTGTGAGTGATTCAAAAACTGGGGTTGTGTTGTTGTTCTCAGCCTCAACTCTGACTCACCTTCCCATAGCACCAGGGAGCACTGAACTGCCGTTTAACCATCCTGCTGAGAGGGGAACAGATCCCTGGGTGGTCCCTTGTAACCACAGAACAGCAAAGCATTCAAATGTAACATGAGGATGGAAGGGGGGAAAAAGGGGGCACCCAACCAACTTTCTCCCCTCTGTTATCTCAAGGCAGCAGATGGAGAGCAGAGATAGGGAGAGTGGCTGCTCCTTTCTCTTTTTTTTCCATGCCCTCTCCAGCCAGATCCCAGCTCAATAATGAAAGTGTAATTTGCCAAAGAGCTTTGGAATGTATGATTTGCTTTCAAAGGTCCTGATACTTCCAGTGTGGCAAGGCAGTCTGTGATTTATGTGTGCTTGGGGGTTTAAGGGAGGAGGGAATCACATCCCCCAGACGTTCAGCATCAGGAATTTTACCAGTCCTGAGGCTCCTGCAAATAGTTCTTTGTGTGCCTTGGCCATTTGCATGAGAGGGAACTGCCAAAAAAAGGGGGTGAGCTGGCATGTCTTTTACTTGGGGATGATAATAGAAAGTGCAAAGATGGAGACATAAATGTTATTGCTTTTAGCCTGGCAGTGGAATGGCAATTTGGTTCATCCAACTGATGATCTGGGGATGCTTTGCAAGCCTGAGCAACCTCACCCCGTGCTCTGGAGCTGCTCATCCACCCACTTGCAAAAACCAGACCCCAACATGGTGTAGTTTAGACTTTAAATGATGCCCCAGGGATCACAGAACCTCAAGGGTTGGGGGAGAGATGGAAAGCTCATCCAGTGCAACCCCCCTGCCAGAGCAGCAGCACCTAGAGCAGGGCACACAGGAACTCATCCAGCTGGGTTGGGATGTCTCCAGAGAAGGAGCCTCCACAGCCCATCTGGGCAGCCCCTGCCAGGGCTCCCTCACCTCAACAGGGAACAAATTCATCCTCATATTTCTTTGGAACCTCTTCTGTTGCAGCTTGTCCCTGTTGCCCTTTGTCCTATTATTTGCCATCCCTGAGCATAGCCTGGCTTCATCCTCCTGGATGTACCCAGGTGGAAGATTTACAGCTGCGACTGATAAAAACTCCCTCCTACTTAGGACATGGTGGTTGTCCAAAGTCTTTTCTTCTCAAGTCATTTCTTCTCTGCTGAAAGAATGTTTTTCAGGAATGCTTCAAATACATGGAAGAAGAGCCAAACCTTTCTCCAGCTCCAGGAGGTTTGGGCTTGAGTTTGTTGAAAGAGATGCTTTTTGCTTTTGAAAACTCTTTTGGCTCCAGCTATCCAAATACATTAGAAAAAGGATTAAAAAAGAAGAAGGAAAGGAAGAGTTTTGCTTCTTCTCAGGACTTACTCCAAAGCCCAGCTCTTGGCTTTGTGCTCATCCCATGGGGATGGCAGAAGTGACTCACCCCAGAGTCGCGTCGCTCTGTGTTCTGGGCCCTCACATGATGTCACTCTGTGCTCATGTGGGGTTTTCCAGCTCTTTTGTTTTCCCTCTCTCCTCAAATGGGTTTGCAGCTGGTTCTTCATCCTGCTGCTTCTTTTCCACCCCCCCCTAGGATTGATACTTTCCTTTTCTGTCCCTTTGGCTTTTTCCTTGCCCTGAGGTAGGGCAGTAAATCAAGAGATGCTTTTCCTGTTCACACTTGCTTTTCTTGTCCCACACTGGGATTTTACCTTCACTGGCACTTGGAGCTGCTCACCTATCTCCCAGCTCCAGATGCCACCCAAGGTGATGAAGCCCAGCAGGCTGGAAAGGTCTTGGCCATCACCATGACATTTCCAGGAGCATGGTTGTCTTATAGGGAGACCATCTGCATCAGGTAGTTTACCAGCCGTGGTTTGTTTATACCCTTGAAGTAGAGGCTTATTTTAAGCTCAAGATTGTTTCTCCTTGTGTTTAATCAGCTTACTCATGGACTTTTGAAGGGCTTAGGTGCAGGTCTGGGTATGAAAGTTGGGGAAGGACAAAGAGATTTCTCTATTCTTCTGACAACTCCACATCCAACAGCACTTCTCTTTGTCTTCTTCCCAGCCCCATGTGCTTACGGCCATGTTTCTCTCCCGTTTTCTTTCAGACATGGAATGTGCAGATGTGCCTTTATTAACTCCCAGCAGCAAAGAGATGATGTCTCAGGCATTGAAAGCCACTTTCAGCGGCTTCACCAAAGAACAACAGCGGCTGGGGATCCCCAAAGGTAAGGCATGGCTTGCCACTGAGCAGCTGGGAGAGCCACAGGGATGGTGTCCTCCTGCCAGCCTGCCTTTCTCCACAGCTACCATCTCATTTAGGTGATCCTCTTCAGGCACTGATCACCTCAAGTCATGTCCACTACACAGAGAAGCAGCAAGAACCCTTTCCCAGAGGCTGGGGACAAAAGAGATGAATGGGTGGGAGAAAAGGGTCAAGGAGCAAATCCTAAGCTATGGCTGGAAAAGAGCTTTAAGCTCACAGAGGCCAACCATTCACCTCACCCTGCCCAGCCCAGCACTATCCCATGGGCCTCAGCACCTCAGCCTCATGGCTTTGGGATCCCTCCAGTGCTGGGGACTCCAATCTAAGTGACATCCTGGCTGGGATACTCATAGGATGGGGGACCAAGGACAAGATGATTGTCATAGAATCATTTGGGTTGGACAAGGTGATTGTCACAGAATCATTTGGGTTGGAAAAGCCCTTGAAGCTCCTGAAGTCCAAGCCTTGACTTCACTGTTCCAAGCCCAGCACTACCCCACAGCCCTCAGCACCTCAGCCCCACGGCTTTGGGATCCCTCCAGGGCTGGGCACAGCCCCAGCTCCCTGGGCAGCCTGGCACAGGGGCTGACACCCCTCTCAGGGAAACAGTTCTGCCTCAGCTCCAGCCTCAACCTCTCCTGGGGCAACTTGAGGTTATTTCCTCTTGTCCTGTTGCTCAGGAGAAGAGACAAACCCCCAGCTCACTGCAGCCTCCTGTGAGGGAGCTGCAAAGAGTGCTGCTGTCTGCCCTCAGCCTCCTCTTCTCCAGCCTCAACACCCCCATTCCCTCAGCCCTTCCCCAGCACACTTGTTCTCTTAGACCTTTTCATCTCTGTGAGAGAAATCTGTGGCAGTGCAACTGTTCTGTGTCCTTTTCTCCTGGGGAAATGGCTCTTGGTTTGCTCCTGAAGGGATCCCTTCTACCCATCCCCTTTGTTGCAGATCCCCAGCAGTGGACGGAGACGCACGTGAGGGACTGGGTGATGTGGGCAGTGAACGAGTTTAGCCTGAAGGGAGTGGATTTCCAGAAGTTCTGTATGAATGGAGCTGCCCTCTGTGCTCTGGGCAAAGAATGTTTCTTGGAGTTAGCACCTGACTTTGTGGGAGATATCCTTTGGGAACATCTGGAGATCTTGCAGAAAGGTGAGTCCTGGAAGCTCCAGGGTGAGCAGCTTTACAGCAGCCTGGCTTGATTTGATATTGGGCCTTAACCCAAATGACCTTGGGTGTTTACCCAATAAAAGCAGCTTTTCCCAAGCTCAGCTTTCCATTCACATTTCAAATGGGCATTCCCAACTGGGCAATGAAAACCCTGGCACTGCTTAAAAGAGGAAGGGTGTTTGTGCTGGCTGCTTGGGCAGGAATCCACAGTGGGCAGGGACATTGCCTGCCTGGAAATGACAGTGGGATTTTCCAAAGCCTTCTTCCTCAGCTCCTGGTGGGAACTTTCCTATTTCCTCCTGTAGAACTGGCTACAACAATCCCACCACAATCCCACCCTGATTTCCCAGCTGTGTTAGAAGCTGCTTTGCTTTGTTTCAAGTCCCACAAGGGTGTCATGGCATGTTGTTAAGAGTGGCTGTGTCCTTTGCAGGAGAAGCCACCTCTGCCAACCCCTGCATGACAGCAGCCTTGATTGTCATTGACTGGAGACACAGACATTGCTTTTTGGGGGAGGTTGATTTGCATGGTGTCTGGATGCCCGAGCAACACTGAACCTGGGATGGTTTCAAAAGAGCTTAAACACCTCTTCAGTGAGCCACAGGCAGGAGCTCTAACTCCTTTCTGTGGCAAAGCTGTTTGCTTTCCTGGAATATCCCTTGTGCTTTCACACTGACCCTGCTTTGCTTGTCAGCACAGTGGTGGCAGGAAGGGGAGGGGGAGCAAAGTTATGCCTTCCAGGAAACCATTGACAAATGGCTGTTAATTGCTGATTGCTAATTTTACTGCTACCTGTGGTTTGCAAAAGGTAAACACTGCTCTTCCCAGGGGCTGTGTGTGTATGTATGTGTGTGTGTGTGTGTGTGACAGGCTGTTTTGCTGCTCCTGGACTCTTTTTACGTCTGTACTGTCCCTCTTGTTTGGCCTGGGTTTGATTGAGAGTGCTTACATCAACAGCAAACAACTTCACCAAACAAAGCCAGGCCTTGTGGTCAGTCTCACTTCTCCTTGCTGTGAGCCATCACTCTGCCTTCCCTTCAGTTGTGAGCCCTTGGACAAGGGCTGTGAGATGCTGCAGGGATTTCCTGAGACATCAGAGCTGGCTTCTTGATGCTTCTTCCCCCAAATTCCCCAAGGCATTGAGGCAAACTGGGTGTTAGAGCTTCACAGTGAAGCGAGGATGGGGTTTCCTGATGGCTTTGACACACGTGGCTGTCAGGATGCTGCAGTCACCAGGATGCAAAAGGCCTGAGAGACAGGGGAGCTTTTGCAAAGAAGCTCTTGCAACTTTTCTTCCAGGAGGGTGAAAAAGAACAAAGCTCCAGTCCTTTGTCTCAACATTGCTGGTGTGTAGCCCTGGGAAGCAAGGAATCTCAGTCTTGTGCTCACCTTTACTGGTGGCTTTGGCACTTCTTGCATAAGCTTGAGCTTTTAGGGAAGGTTCTTAAACACATTTCCCAGAAGGGCAATATCTGTGAGAGAGTTTGGAAATAAACCAAGATGAGCTTTCAAGAAATAACCAGCCTTACCCCAAGGATCAATTCCTCTTCCCTCTCTAAGTCTCAGGATCTCTATTACTCACAGCACATCTCCAACCCCCTGACAAGGTTTGGCTTCAGTGCTGTGCAAACATAATTATCCCTGCACACCTCTCCCCATGCGGGAGATGCTTGTGTCCACTTGGAAGAGATCAAGGTTCCTCCCAGACTCAACCATGGAGTCAAGTCTCTGACTCTTCCACCTTCCCCAACCACCCACCGTCATCCTTGTGGGGTTGCTGATGCTTGGGGCAGTGCTTAACCCCCAAATGTTTGGTGTTGGGTCACACAGGGACAGGCTGTGACCTTGCTGTCCCTTCAGCTGCCATGGCTCCCTCATGAACTCTCTGAGTGACTCATGGACCACAGGCTCCTCAAGGGTTTAAAAACAGCAGCAGATGGGGTGACTTTTCCTTATGTATTTGGACTATTTTCAGGCCTTATTTTCCCCAAATTTCTTCCTAAAATAAACCCTTTTGAGTTACCAGCAGTCAGCACAGTGCCCTCCACTTGCCTGGAAGCAGAGCTAAAGCTTGTTCTCCCTCCTCTGTGGTCACCTTTAGGAGAGGAATAAGAGCATTTCTCATTAAGCCTCTGTTTGCACAAACCCTCCCTTTTGTTAGAGAACATTTTCCACCCTGCAATCCCCAGGAGAGAGGGCCAAAATTAGGTTCCCTTTGCAAGCCAACGTGCTTTATCTTCACTTGGGCTTCTCTTTAACCTCAGCAGAAATAAACAGAGCCCAGAGCTGTCTACTGTGTTGTCTCTTTTGGTTTTGCTTACCCCTCTGCAAGGAAATCTCTCATCCTCTGCCCACATTCCATAACCTGCTGCAATGAGTAAGGTGTTAATGGCAAAAACTGGTCAGGGGTGGGAGCAGTGTGGCTTGGAAGATGGGAAAGCAAAGTCAAGTGGCAATAACAAAGCAATGGAAAGCAGAGAATTGGCTGCTTTGATGTGATTCTGTTCTCTGAGGGATGGATGATGCTTGGGCAGATACACACTTGGTGTGAGGAGGGAGTGTGTGTGTCAGGAGTTAGTGAGGCAAAGCTCTCATTTGGGTTGGAAAAGACCTTTAAGATCACTGAGTCCAACCACTCAGCTGGAAAGTGTTGTGCAGGCATTCATTTGGGCTTGCTAGGAGCTGGGTTTGGGATGTTATTACCCACTCACCTGCACACACCTACTGCTGCTCTTCAGAACAGGGGCTTTTCCAGGAGAGCAGCTCTCTCCTCCTCCTCCTCCTCCTCTGCTGCTCTTAACCAGCTTGGACATGCAAAGGGTGATAAGCAATCCTCAAGAGAAGAGAGAGAGAGAGAGAGACAACAAAGTTCGAGGCAAGCAAGGAAATGATGCAATTTGGTATTTCAGAACCACCTGAGGCCACTTGATTGAGAAAGTCAGGTTTGGGTTTGGTTCAATGTGGAGACTTCCCAAAGGGAAGCCCAGATCCATCCAGCTCTTGGTTCAGTGGGATTTCAGCTCCTCATCTCCTGTCTCTCCCTTTGAACGTCCTGCTGTAACCTGGAGAGGAGCATTTTAGGAAGTTCAGCCTCCTCTGTGTTAACAGCAAGCCTTGTGGAGCGTGATGTGCTTGTGAACATGTGACATTTCCTTCCTTTTTCCTCTTTGCAGAAGAGCTCAAACCCTACCCAGCAAATGGAGTGAACACAAGCTACCCAGAGTCCCGCTGTACCTCAGACTACTTCATTAGTAAGTCTCAATTAATCACCATCGTCCTGCTGCTTCCAGGCATGAAAGTGCCACCTGTGAAGAGGTTTGTCTGCAGAGCTGTTGCTCTGGCATGGCAGAGTGTGCAAAGTGTGTACCTTTGCCTTTCCCTAGTGCTTGGGGTGTATTTAGAAGCCATCTGTGAGGTTTTTCCTGGTGATTGCTTTGAGATGTCATAAATGGACTTTGCAAGTGCTGTTTGCTTGAAGACCTGGCAAGTGCCCTCAACACTCCAGAACACTGGGATTTGAAACAGAAGGAGCTTATTAAAAAGGAGAGAATGGTGGTGGTGGGGAAAGGCTTAATTCTGGATTAGTAGGAGCCTCCTGCTCTTCCCATTGCCAATGGTTTGGAGATGTTCTTTAAAAGGCGTTTGGAGTCTGTGATGTAGTCCATGAACCAGCACAAAAACCAACCCCAGCTTTTCTCAGTTGGGATCCCAGTCTCTGGCCAGTGAGGAGAGGTGGCTGTGGAAGTGCCTTGTGTCTTAAAATCATCAGTGAAGCTGCCTTGCCCTGGATCTCTCTTGCTGAGATGAGCCTCTTCATGGTTTTCCCTGTTCGAGGGGAGTTGGGTTGATGGTGGTTGAGGATGTCTTATGTTCCTTCAATGCCTGCAATGATAAGACACAATGTCTGCAATGATAAGATCAGGGCCAGGTGTTTTATAGCCAAAGGCACTCTCTTCTTTGCCCTGCAGATCTCAAATCTCCCCGTGCTGTGGGGAGACTGGAGGGGGGAAATGAGCCAACACTCTGGTTTCCTTGTGCCTGGGTCACTTACTGACACTCCCCCTTCTGCCAACAGGTTATGGCATTGAACATGCGCAGTGTGTGCCTCCCTCTGAGTTCTCTGAGCCCAGCTTCATCACAGAATCCTACCAGACCCTCCATCCCATCAGCTCAGAAGAGCTCCTGTCCCTCAAGTACGAGAACGACTATCCCTCAGTCATCCTGCGTGAGCCTGTGCAGACAGACTCCCTGCAGACAGACTACTTCACCATCAAGCAAGAAGTAGTAACCCCAGATAACATGTGCATGGGCCGTGCCAGTCGAGGTAAAGCTTCAGCATCACACAGGTTTCTTGCCATTTGACCTAGATATCAACCTAAATGCTCCTTTCCCTTCTAGAAGAGATGGTGCTTTGGGGACACCGAGGCCATCAGGGAGCTGGGGAGTACCAGTAATGAAGCCATTTCCCAACACATCTGTGTCTATAGATATCTGTATATCTAGATCCAGATCCATATCTGTATCTCCATATCTGTCTCCATCCATATCCATCTCTATAGGTCCAGATCCAAATCTCTAGGTCCATATGTCTAGATTAATATCTGTATCTCCATATCTGTGTCTCCATATCTATGTCTTCATATATATTCATCTCTGGATCTAGATCCAGATCTATATATCTAGATCCATATCTGTATCTCCATATCTGTCTCCATCCATATATATCTGTATCTGTCTCTGGATCTAGATCCAGATCCATATATCTAGATCCATATCTGTATCTCCATATCTATGTTTCCATATATATCTATCTCTAGATCCAGATATATATCTCTATCTCCATATCTGTATCTCCATGTCTGTGTCTCCATATGTCTCCATCCATATCTATCTCTGTCTAGATCCAGATCCATATCTGTATCTCCATATCTGTGTCTCCATCCATATATATCTCTGTATCTATATCTGTATCCAGATCCACATCTCTTACCTCCATATCTGTGTCTCCATATATGTCTCCAGCCATATCTATCTCTATAACTATATCTAGATCCAGATCCATAT
>WBNH01008556.1:0-199791 GCA_013401255.1 Urocolius indicus
GCTCCTCTCCCCTCCCGTGTGTGCGGCCCATGGGCTCTGCGGCGCAGCCTGTGCCATGGCAGCCTCACACACAGTCCCAGAGCTGCTGGGGACTCTCAGCCCTGCCATTGCCCTCCATGGGTGCAGGGGCACAGTTCATTCTTGCCACAGGATGAGGGAAGGTCTCTGATCTGGCACTCCTCCTTCTTTCCTCCTTCTCTGACTGTGAGGTCCACATGGTCACCTCCATCTTGTATCACACCTTCACCTCCTCTTCCACTGCAGATTCCCCTCCTTAAATATTGATGGCAGAGGTGCCAGACTGGCCTGGCAGGGCCAAAGGTGCCCTTAGAGCTGGGCAAAGTTTCAAGAACTGCTTATGTAGACCAGCACTACAGCCCCCTCCCACTGTTACCAAGTGAAAGCAGCTCCACAGACACACACAACAGGAAAGAAGAGAAATATTAAAGGAGTACAGAGAGGAAAAAAAGAGTCCCTAGGGACACACTCACTTTCCATCTTCATGCCAATGAAGATGGGCTTCACTTCTCTCGCACTGCTCACTTACAATTACAGATCGGGCAGAGAGAGAAGCATTAAAGCCAGCTCCTAAAACAAAGGTGAATTCAAGTTCCACACTGAAACTTCTGGAATTTTTTTCCTTCACAGTTTTTTTTTTTTCTTATTTTCACTTATTCTGATTTGGAATAGAAATAATTTTTAAAACGTAAAACTTTCTCCTCAAAAGAAAAAGTAAACATTATGTGTGCCTGTATCTGTAGTTATAGAAGATCTATATATATTGACCAAAATACTCATCCTGGTTTAAGACCAAAGTACAATACTTTCTTAGCATTCAGTAAAAAATATGTCTCCTTTTAAACTCATTTATTTCATGTCCTTTATTTTTGCCCAACGTCCTGCCAATTGTACCAGGAGATTTCTGCAATGAAATCATATTTCCCTCCAGCAAAGCCTTTGGCATGAAGCTGACTGTGGGCTCCTTCACTCTCTAGATACATACAGTACTCACTGAATAATTCAGATGGCACTTCTCTCAGCAGGCCACAGACTGAGGCCAAGGAGATAGTGGGCCAATAAATCTTACATTTAAAGGGTATTCCCTCTTCTTGGTAAGGTTAAAATAAATGTGGGTTTAGATAGCTCTCATCCCTGCTATTCCTGAACTAGAGCGAAACATATGACTTCAGCCTCTAGGCTCTCACACTGGCATCATTCATTAGCATAGCACTCAGCTTTCATAAAATATGTATTATGGTTTGTAAATCAAATCAGAAGCACCTCTGTATTCCTTGCTTTGCAGAAAGATGGTACAGCACCAGGAAAGTCCAATGTATTCTAAAGGTCTCAGTATGCTCACTAAAATATCACGGGCACAGAAATGAACCGAGTCAGGACACTATAGAGGACATTAGCGTTGCTGCCTTGTTAGCCTCAAGACTAGACCAGAAAATCTGCTCTCCAGGAGTCAAGATGAAGAAATCACATAGACAACATAGGTTAAAAACAACTAGGAAACTGTGCTAAGTAGGGAGAGACAGAAACATTCACATGGCTCATTTCTGTATCCCAAACAGAGCCTCATGAGCTTGTAGGAAACCATCCTCTGCAGATGCAAGCTGGCAGGACAAACCTGGCTTTTTGGACATGCAGTACAGAAAGAAGCGAGGAGAGGCACAGAATTACAAGAACTACTCATGTCAGATGGTAAATGGTCCAATCTGCAGATTTTTTGTAATCAAACCAAAAACCTCCACATAACAATGGGTTATAATTATTGAGCTCTTCAAAATGAAAATCTATTTAGAAATAGATTTCCATCTTGTGGGTCAAGAAGCTGAACTGCTTAACACACTAGCTTTTCTGTTTTCTAAGCTCCTTCTGTCTCGTGTTCCTCTTGATTGTCTTCTTCTCTAGGAACCACTTAGCTCTACCGGTGTTCTTGGCATGTGGCATACCAACTCATACACAAGCCTGATGAAGGAAGACTTTAAAAGGAAAGAAGAGTGATTTGAAAATAGAGAGAGAGGGAAAGAAAGCAAGAAAGAGCTCAGAACCAGATGACTGCATCAATTAAGGCAAGCTTAGGAATATTCTCCATTAAGAGAAGGATCAGAACTTTTGTGTAATTGAAGGAAAGAAAGAGAAACACCTGTTCTCATCTGCAAAAGAATTCTCCTTCTAGCATTCGGGATGAAAAAAAGACCAGTAAAGAATTAAAGTCTAAGAAACAGAGCAATATGTAACCTTTCCATTTGCTGGCTTATTCTTGCCCTAGGAAACAGATACAGTGAAGATAAATTTGATGATCAAAAAAAAAAACCAGAGGGATTACATTCTTGTACCGAGCTGATCATTGGCAAATCCCCCTCTCTGCAGTACAGAAGCACAGCTTAGCATAACAGACAAGATTTATCATTGCCTTGTCCTTCGCACCACTTACAAAGTAGATACAAGTTGCTCCTATCTCAAGAGCCCTCATTCATATACACAGATGAAACAAATACCAGAACTATTTTGTTGTTACTTTAGCAAAGGTATGAGCCACTGTACCAAAAGCAGAGAATCAGACCCACTGGATAACTGCCATGCTTTCTGCCTTTATTTCCTTACTTCTGCTAATGCATCACATCCCTGCAACAAAGCATTTGTTTCTGCTTTAGGCCAGTTGATGCTCCAAAGCCTACGTGGCATCACTCAAAAACCTATCTGGTATGTTCAGCACTTGCTAGGAGAGGAAATATGGTTCTTCCTTCCTGTATTTAGAACATGGAGTCTCTAGTTAAATGGGCACAGAAGACAGCATAAATAAAAAGGGGAAAAATAGATCTACCTTGCACACCAGAGAGAGTTTCCTTTACAGTTGTGCCGTGGCTAAAAATACAATGTCTTCTGCAAGTATTCAGCTTCTTTTAAGTTACTTTGTGGACAGATTTCTTAAAACTAAAGTGTAATCTAATATTCAGGGCTATTCAGTGTTTGGAAAAGCAATTTCTGTAATATTTCTTGTTTATAGCCACCCAGAAGCTACAAATTTAGCTTGGTAGGGATGCACAGTCTGGGGATCTGGTTGCCAAACAGAACATCTCAAGTCAAGAGCTTTGCTAATGCCTCCAGCAAACTTGCAAGGAGTTACAAAAACTGTGAATCGTAGTGCTGGAGCAATACTTACATTCCAACCACATTTCACTGTATACCCGGCTGTCTCGACTGAACTTGTAACCATTTCTTCTGTAGGAAGCATTCAAACTGCTGTCTCTCTGTAAAAACTTGCCTCGAGCAGAAAGCAGATAAAGCTCTGCAATGCATCTCTCGAGAGCAACGGAATATGTTGAAGAGAATTAGAACCATAAGCAGGAATCAGTCTGCACTTGGAAGGAAAACCCTTCCTATTGAAGATTTGTTTTCTAAGCTGCTTGTTGGTGCCAGTATCCAAATTGTGCCTGTCTGATCTTATCACTACTTGTACCCTGCCAGGCACAGGATTAGAGCTGGCCACTCTGAGATGGTAGGTTAGTAATGTGAGTACTTGGAGATGTATGTTGAAATTCCTGATCTTCCCCTGACTCTCTCTGTGACCTGCAGCAGTAAGCTATGCCCCAGTCCACAAAGTGAGTATTCAGGGGCCTAAACCTATTTAATTCCCACTGACTGGTTTTCCAAAGGAAATAAATGGCTCTATGAATTTGGGCCTTTACATCTTCCATGCAGCAGTGCTCGTCTGTAAAGTGGAAGTAAAACCAGGTCCTGTTTCATCCATGCCTTGTAATGCTAAATGCTTAAAGAGGTAAATGGATCAGGCACCAAAGGAAGAAAGGGAACTGCACACACATGATTAAAAAAAGCAAATGAGACACTGCAAAGGTGATGTGGGTTCACGGAATGGCTGGCACATCTCCCTCTGGTCAGACTTAGATCAAGGCAGCCATCTTCTGGATAAGAAATTAAGTGTATCCATCTGCTACGCACCATAAAACATCTCAGGGCCTGCACTACTCACTAATTTATTTTGGAAGCAGTAGCAAAATCAGTCTCTCATCTTGCAAGTCCCTGCAGCCCTTCAACTCCATCAGGCCAAAGCACCACAGCACCCCAGTTCCTGGGGTATGCCCACTGGTACTGCTGCAGCCCTCTCCTCTGCCTCTCATCCCTCCTCTTCTCCACAGCCAGGGGCTTCCTCCAAGCCTCCTGCAAAGCAAGTACATCTAACATCTCCCTGGTTCTGCAACAGATGTGTGGGATAGGCAAGCCATGTCTTTTGTCTCGTCTCCATCATCATACTGGCAGAGGAAGCATCTGCATCTCCTTGTCTCTGCCCTTCATTCAAGACAGACTCACTGCTATCTCTCAGATGCATGTCTTTGTGTTTTTTTCTTGTTTTCTCATGTTTTCCCTTTCATGCCTGTAGGCTCCTTGCATGCTCTACTCCCCTTGCTGATAATATAGAAGAGGGCCAACATTTCCTCTTCGTTGTTCTTCACCCTAATTCCAGGCAACTCTCCATCCCTGTCTCGCTCCAGAAGGATCAGTCTCCTCCCCCAGGAGATCCTCACCACCAGCATCCTGCATCCTCTTCTGTCCTGAGCCCAAATCTCTTCTTCATGAGTAGCACTCTCCTGCTGTCATGCCCCCGCCACCATCGACTCTTTCCACACAAGCTGCAGTCTTTGAAATCAATAAAGGCCCTTCATTCTCCTGTGGGTTCAGAACTTTGTGAGGCCTGCACAGGAATGAAGAATGCAGGGAAAGGGATGAAGAGGCTGCAGGCAGTTTTCTCTCTAAGCTCCCCATAGCCCTTGAACATCCCCTGCTAGCTCTCCTGGAAGAGCAGCGCTGCTTTGACAAAACACCAAATATCAAAACTGCACAAGATATAGTATCTTGTCAGCCTGTGCCAGACCCTCTGCCCTCCCACTTCTGAGAGTCAGACTCACTGCATTGGGAGGGACCTTTCGCCTGCCCAGCATCATAGAGATGTTGGTCTTGGGAGAGACACTCCCAAGACCACCGATGGGCTCTTGTTCACAAGGAATTCAGGTGTTTCACCTGCAGTGCAATTCAGCTGGTGTGAAATCCAGTAAGCACTGCTCCTACATATCCTTATAAATCTGGGCCAAACACATACTGGCATTAGAAGGACATGAGACGACTCCTGTGAGGGGGGAACAGGCCTCAGACGAAGGAATTTGAGAAGGTCATCCCTTTTTCACAGTTCTATAACGTGTCCCCCATTCTGTAGCCTATTTCACATCTCACATAACTCAGACCCTCCTTGTAAAAGAAGTTCAGGACAGAAAATCCAAACAAACGTTTTGAAAAAGACACCTCAAAATCTGTAGTTTCATTTTGAGGCAAAAGTGACCTCAGAAGCCTCGACTAAACACATGCCTGGAGTGAGTGAAAAAGATGGAATAAATTAAAGGATATAATTATGGCTGGGAAAAGAGGCAACGAGGTCGCTCAATAGGATGAAAGAGGGATTTGAGAAATCAGAAATGAAAGGAGATGTCAGCTTGAATCAGCCAGGCTGAAAACTGCTGCTGATTTTGACTGACATACTGAGACTCTCCGATTGCACACTCTTTCTCTAATAAGCTGCAAATTCACCTCTACGCTTTTGCTTTGATCTTAATGCAAATGTTTTATAACGGACAGATTTAATGATGTTCAGGTGCTTATTGGTTCTATCGGTCTGAGAACTGGAATCAATCTCCCCCCTTTTAGAAAGCTTGGGTTAATGGCAAAGTTTATTAAACTGCATGAAGTCTTTCAGAAAAGATCAATAGAGACATGATTATGGAGCAACCAGAGGATTAAACATGAGATTTATCACAAAATTAAACTGAATTAAACGTTCTCTGATAGCACTTGAAATGCTGTCAATACTCTTAACTGATAATCTATGCTTTCTGTGTTTACTTAATAGGCAGCGGGGATGTCTGACTCAAGAAAATGACTATAATGTACAAATGTGAGCTGCGGAGATTTGCTGAGAGCATTAAACCTCACCTAGACAACCATTATTCCTTCCTGGTAGAAGTGGCAAAAGCATTTTGCTCCTTTGCCCATTTCCTGTTGAAGGGTGAGGCGGATGCAGTCCTCTCACATATCACAAGTCTGCAACCTCCTTCTCAGTATTATTATGGGATGCACAGGACTCTAGAAGATACTATAAAGGATTTTGACCAAATATTTTATGGTTTCCTCCCATGGTAATCTTTCTCTCATTCAGATTTATTTTCCCCTCCTTTCTTGTATTCTTGATGATCTTACTAAAACTCATTCCACACCATAAATCTGCCAGCATCCCTGCTTCTCCTTTCCCTCTAGCTTAGCCCAGCTTTTTCTCCAGCTACACTCAGACCTCTCTTTAATTAAGCTGGCATAGCATTGTACAAACTTCTCTGATGTTCTCTTCCAAAAAAACTCTATTCCAAGCAATAAAAAACCAGGACCACCAGCAACACAGTATTGCTGGCCTAAGAAACAGGAAAGAAAGTCCAGGGAAAGAAAAACATCAGGCTAATTTTACAGAGGTAAACAGAATCCAAATTCAAATGCTGTTCTTCTGGGATGAGAGCTGTACCTGCAACACAGCTGGAATTTCCCAAACCCTGCTGCATCCCGAGATCTGTTATCAGAATCACACAGAGATTATTGCCATCTGTACTATAATAATGTGGTTGGCCTGGTTTTGAGAACCAAAACCTCAACTCACAGCAGGAGAGAAAAGGGAGGAAGAGAAAGGGGAGGAGTTGGAGCTATGAGTACACAAAAGACCAGATGCAAAGCTATAACCAAACACAACCTAAACTTTGAGAAATTTCTTCATGTTTCTACGGCTTTCTGAAATGGTCACGACGTATAAACCCAGCTGAAGGGCTCCTTTAAGAAGTAAGGCTTGTGTTTAACAAGCAAGCAGGCCAAGGGATATCAGCTTCCCGGATGCTGTTTTCCACCCTGCTTTTCAGAGAAAGAATATATCTCCTGCTACCTCCTCTGCCAAAAGCTTAATAAACCTTGAGAAACACCTCAAAGGGAACATTGACCATACAATGGCAACTAAACCACTCAAAACAAAAAAACAAACAAACAAAAAAAAAACCCCAAAAAAATCCCTCATCAACTCTCATGAATTGAATTTTTACTGTCTTAGAGAGGCTTAGCTGCTTTCTAAACAGGCTCAGCTATCCCTAGTGTACTTTGCAGAATTCAATCCAGTAATCCAATCCCAGATGCATTTTGTGAAATCTTATTTCTCCGAGCTCTAGAAAAGAACAAGTAAAAGGAAGTCTTTAGGAACACTAATTTGCCAATAAATACTCAGCCAATTTTTGCTTTTGCTGAGTTGGGGGAAGGAGTTGAAAACAAAAGGAAAAATAAACCCACCCAAACCTGCTGAGTACTGCATCCCCTCAGTAGAACTTCACTTGTGGATAGCAAAGATACCATGGAACACATACCCTGAAATCAGCCCAGCATGTGCTGCCCCAATAAACAAATCCTCAGAAAATAGATTAGAGTCATTCCCAATAGGTTTCCACTGCAGAAATCACTACCAGTTCTGTCCAGAAAAGGAAAATCGCTGTAATATCTAATAAATGGACCAAAACAGTTAAATGAATAGCAGGGCAATAGCACAGCATGTTCTAGCAGCAACCAATGAAGCTATAGTCAATACACACAGTGGCTGTTAAATTTTACATCAATACCATCACACAATTAAGTCACTGAATGCCTGAGCAGAGTAGTAAAGCACTCGTCCTTATGTGAGCTCAGAGACCGCGTGTGTGAGCGAGGGAAGCAAAGATTCCCCACGGTACTTCGGCAGGAGCAGTGTGGATCGCTGCCTGTACACTCGTGGGACACTCTGCAGGTGCCTCAGAGGGCATTAACAGTACATGAGACATGAGCACTGACAATCACTGGCCTAAGGCTCTGATGCTAACCCAAAGTGGCAGTTGTTTAGCCAAGAGGACAAGGACCGGGTTTGCAGCTGCACGTGACATTAAATAGCCAGCTGTGACAGCATCCTTCTGTCGTCACACTCCAGCAAGACCTCAGTTTATCTGTCTCCATTCGAGCAGGCTGCTGGCCTGGCTTATTGGCTCTCTCTGCTTGCTGCCTGGCTGCAGACCCACGAGCCCAGCTGCCTGGCAGTGGGGAGACAGTCTGCCCTTAAAAATAAGCATTTGTGACTTCTTGCTGTTTACAGGCAGAGAAAGGGAGGCAAAGCCCACATGAATGCAGTTTCACGTCTCAATGTACTTCGTAGGCTGCAGCTAAGCAAGCAACAGGCACAGTTGCAAAAACGTGATTTACCATGCAGTTGTTTCTCTGCAACTGCTCTTCCCTCACAAAATAAAAAAAAAAAAGGCCCTTACTGCAGTTCTTGTTCATGTCAACAGGCAGCATGTTGGTACAGAGAGGCAGCTCGTGTCTGTGTGACTTGCCAAAGTGGTGTGTGTTTCTGTCCTAGGCAGAAGCAGCCTGCTACAGATAGCACTAAACTACAGCTGGGCAAGGTGCACAAAAGCATTTGCAAGGAGAGGCTCACCCCTGCCAAATGTGCTTCCTCCTCTCCTGTCTCATACTTAAGAGATGCTGGACTTGCTTTTACCCATCACCTCTGGTTGTTAGGCATGGAGATTCAGGGTAATGGGCAGATGGCAACTCAAGACATGGAGCTCCCAGGGTTTTATGTGGCACCACAGAAAAAAAATCACTTCCCTCAAGAAGCTGTTGCTGTGTGCGCTGTGTTTTATTAATGTAATGGTCAGGATAATAAATTTGTCAGTAATGACAAAGAAATTCCCTAGAAACTGGAGTTCTCAAGTGTCATTGAAACTACATCTATTTAGCAAATAGATGAGTGCCTTTCACTGAAGACTGTCGTGTGATTAAGCATCTGTCACTGTCTCACAGCACTGCGGCTCCCACGTCAGTCACACAGGTAGCTTTCACAGCTTTTTTATGCAGATTGAAAGATGATTTTGATGTAAAAGGAGATCAGCAACTGAAAACACAATGAATTTACTCACAGATAACTAGTAGGTCATTCCTACCAGTCTTCTCCTCCAGTTGATTTGTCCAAGCTTCGTTTTTTTTTATAATGGGATTCACTGAATGTTTGCTCACAAACAAACAAAAAGATTTTGCTTTCTGACTTAAGGAAGTTGAGTTGAATGGACTCATAATTTCATTATAGAGAGTGAGGTGGCTTTTTTTTAGAGGGATTTTTCTTTGAATTCCAGGGTTATTTAAACTGTTACAAGGACTGAGATGCTGAATCTACGTTAGTAGCTTGATTTCTTGAAAACATGGGGTGGTAAGCCAGGCAACTTCTGTTTCTGCCTTCTGAGTAGTACATTTCACATGTGTACCCTGCTCAGCAGTCAATGAAACTGGAGGAATTTTTATGGGGAATTTCTGTGGGCTGTTTCCTAATGCACACTCCAAGAGGTAAAGAACAGAGAATACACTGGTTAGCACATGACTCTCTGTCTTTTAATGGAAAGTCTCAGTGAAAATGTGACTGAATGAGAGAGAACAGGTTGTCCTAAAGTGGATATTGAAACTTGGTCCACTGCAGAGAAATAACTAACTAACTAAAAGGTATGAAGGGTTTTTTCATCTTTCAAAACAAGAAAGTGAAACAAGGAATCAGTAGAGGGTTCTGCTTGGACAGAATATGGCTGCACCCCAAATAAATGGTTTGAAAACCTTTTCCTACAATGCAAGATAAAGAAAGGAAATGGTCAGTGGACAGACATCCAACCCAGAGACACACAAATACAGTTATGCTAACTTACATCAGCTGAGAAACTGCTCTAATTAAAGGAAATATTTCTGCACAGAAGAACACAAAGCATGAGATGGCTCAACCTAAGGCCAAGTGTCAATAGAATATTAGCTGCCAAGGATAACAGTTAGAGAGACTATTAAATATCAGGTGGCAGGGCACAAACAAATCACCTCAGGGACGAGAAGCAATAAAGTCTTCCCAACTGAATGACTGCAGTAAATACAAACACTGCTTATAGCTTATTAGAAAAAAAGAGCTAACTAATGAGACAAGATCATCAGAAATTCTTCCACTGTGGATCCTAAACATTTAGGCCAATAGTCTGAAAGTCTGGCCTGCTGAAAACCCTCATAACATTTGGAAGTTTCCCAGCAAGGCAGAAGGGTTGTGGAGGAAGACCCGGGGGAGGATAGACCCTTCTCGGTACATTCTCAGCTGAGCACAGGCACACATAGCACCACGTTGGGAGGCAACTTTATGTGCTCTTAGTAGATTAATGAATGTAATTACCCAACACTGTGGCTGTGAATGCCACAAAACTCTAATTTATAGCATGCTGTAAAGTTCTAATGTGTTTTCATGTCCATAAGCTGCTTAGCCATAATCTAATGCATTTTTACAGGAACATCCTCCTAAGTGGTTCTCAGCTCAGGGCGGACGCGAGTCCCCACTGCCTGTACGTTTCTGCTTTATGTCTTGATAAACCAACCTTTCATGTTGGGCATCTGAGGAGAAGCAACTGCTAACGATGTGAATAATTTTAAGTTCAGCAGCAAGAACTTCTTTCCTTGCTTGATGAAGGAAGTTCCTGCCTGGCCAAAAGCTGCAGTGCTGCTACAAAACACAAAGCACCAATCTTTCTTTTACAAGGTGGTATAGATGGCCCTGGTAAAGGAAGGGATGAAACACAGACCCTTGGCCAAGTGGATAGCAGGACTCATCCCCACTTCTTGCTCCCACATCTTGAGCTCTCAAGCTCCTTCTGTCCCTTGGCCAAGGTATGTGCTGCATGTGTCCTCCACAGCCAGTCATCAAGCGGCAACACAAGCAATCTACTGCATTGTGCCATTTTCAGGGTGTGTGAACTACCTCAAACAAAACACTTCACCTTCTTTCAGTTCTCAACAGTTGTACTCCTCTGTTTGCTGCTGGCAAGGCACTATGGTCACTTGATACCTTCTCTGTTAGAGAGGAGAGATGTGGTTGGGACTCCTGAAGTTCACGCACATTGTTGCCACTAACTTAGGCAAACCATTTAATTTCTTTATGCCCTTGCTTAACCATCTATAAAATGGGACTAATAATAAACCTCTGGGGGATTTAGTAAGACTTAATTAAATGGTTTGTAAAGTGCTTTGAGATCCTCAGGAGAAATGTGCTGTGCAAGTGCAAATTATTATTATTGTTACATTGCTTTCTACTTCCAACACAGTTAAATATTAATGATCCATTCTTCCTAATGCCCAGTGATACAACTTTCCTGAATAGTAATTTTCTCAGCTAAAAAGACACAGAACTAGTGGTAGAAAAACAGACATGTTTCTTTCTTGTTTGTTCATAAGTAGTCTGAAACAGCAGATAAGAGTAAATATTGTAGTGTATATTAAACTAATGATGTGGATCCAAAACTCATCGTACATGCAGTCAGTTCAGAGACAAAGCAATGCCAATGGTGATCACCAAATCACAGTGTCCATATTACACAGTACCAGAAATCCATTCAGGAACAGTGAGTCTCATAGCTAATACATAATAAATGGTCTTTCTAGTTAAAAATATACCACTTTGCAGGAATCACGGCATGAGTGACATGATTAACGTTCAAGTAAAAGCTTCATCTTGTCAGAAGGAACATCAACATCCTGATATACTGCTGTGGCTTTGCAGGGCTAGGGGGAAGTACTTCTTGAATTTTAAATAAAGTATGTCTACTGTGATCCAGCAAAAAACGATCTGTAAATTGCCTGCAGGCAAAAAACAAACAAGTCACAATTCCTCCTCTTTTGTCAGCCTCTTCCAGGCCAACACACAAAGAAGAAAAAAAAAGGACTTATGACTTCAGGTGGTTAAGAGTTGAGTGAATGTGACCCAGTGTGCAATGGATTGCTGCTGGCTTACCCTTTCAACCCACTGAATTGCATGTCAAACTGCAGCTACAGGTACAGCAAGTTCTTTCCCAAACAACAAACTCTCACCTCTGCTGAAGATGTCAGAATGTGTTAAAACTAAATTCAGATCACCACTGTCAAGCATTTTCTTTATATTCCTATGTATTTAGCTAATATCTAGAATAATGTATTACATGCCAAACCAAACATTAAAGCAAAAAAAGAAATAAAAAGCAATGCCAAACTGGAAGGTTTAAGGTTACTCATGAAACCGTAGGTGATCTCTCCTTTGGAACTGCAAGTTTTAATTATATGGTGAACTCTGATTTTTCTGTTTGCTCTTCAATAATACTACACAGTGTATAACTAAGATATGCAAACTAGTGATAATGAAGTGCAAATATCTTTTTCACATCCTTATGTATTACAAAGTAAGCCTCTCTAAAGAAAAAACTGATTAAAAAGCACTTCTAATTTGTTGTATTACTGGTCTCAAATGGGATTAAAAAAGGAAAAGAAAAAACACATAAGAGAAAAAGAAATGCAAAGCCCATCATTGTCCCTGAGAGTCCCAAGCTGTTCTCCAGGAAGTTGAAGTGCCAGTGGAGCTGGCAACAACTCTCCCTTCAGCTCTGTGCTAAAGGTACAGAGTCAAAGTCACTTTCCCAGGTCCTGTAT
Source organism: Urocolius indicus (assembly GCA_013401255.1). NCBI lineage: Eukaryota > Metazoa > Chordata > Aves > Coliiformes > Coliidae > Urocolius > Urocolius indicus. The sequence continues at coordinate 12,592 of WBNH01008556.1, forward strand.
AAAGGTAAAGGAGAGCACCAAGACTGAAACCCTTGACAACTGTTTTGTTTCCTCCTTTATCATGGAGCCAAAAGTGTTCTCACTTGCTTTGGTTTTTTACACCTAAACTCATCCAACCAGGCTGTTTATTACCTGTTCATGCAGTGATGCTGCATGTGGTTCATTCAGTCCATCTGGCATTTCAGACCTCATAAATACAAAAATCCATTGTTCAGAGACTAAATACCCTTCACTGTGGGATCAGGTAACTGTCAATACTAACACAATGCCAAGCTTCCAGAAAAACATCCCTGAGGAACTATTTTCCCAGCTTCATGAAAACAATCTCAAGGTGACCTGTGTAAATCTTTGATGCTTTCAGAGCCAACCACAAGAGCTGTCTCCGCAGTGCAAGATCCATTAGAAGGTGTCCACTGGCTCTAAACCAAATTGACTAAGCCAGGACTGAGCAAGAAGCCATTTTTTTTAGGTAACCCTTTAAAATACCAGTCTGAAAACACAAAACAGGCAAGTCCATGCTCTCTAGTCACAAGGGTACAGTCACTTCCAAGCAAATAAAAAGAACTGGGTATTACTGCAGGGTCACAGGAGTTGCTATCACAAAGGAATGATGCTTCCCAAGACCTGAAGTCAGTGCAAAGTCCCCCCACTGTTTACAAACTCAACTATAGCACATTTCACACAGGCCATCCTGGATGCCACAGATTAGAAGAAAACAAGATTTGTGTCAATTATATGTCACTAATAATTTTCAACCCATCAGCTTCAACATTAGCATTTCTATATATTTCAATATTTAATTGATTTAGCCTTGCAGTTTTCTTAAATTAGGGAGATGTTTTATTGCTCTGGTTGACATTTTTATGACAACTGAAACTTGGCTTCATTTTTAAAGTGGAATTTCTGCACCTGAAAAGCTAATTAGTGTTTGTACCCACACTAGGAATGCAGGTGTAGAAATGCAGGCAAGAGCTACACACATATAGATTGCCTAGGTGGAAGCATGAATATTCTTTTGAGAACTCATATATACTAAATCTTTGTCACTGCAATAAATAGCTCAGATCCTAATCCTTTCCTGCTACTCCACAATTAAAACCTAATTCTGTGACCAAAAACTACAGCACTGAAACTGCACTTTCTCTTAAGCAAGGGTTAAAGAATCACTTTGCCACATAGACTGGCTGCCAGCTATTATATTAATATACTCTATCTTTCCTTACTCTGGTTTTAAACTGTAAAGGAGAGAGAAGTGCTCTGGCAGCCTTGAACCCTCCCCTCCTGTTTGCCTTCACCAGCTGATTATATTCAGATAGAAACATTGGCCTCAATCGGTACCTGCAAACAGCCTGACTGCAAGTAATGATGATATACCTGTGTGCCTGCACCAGGCCACCTGTTCACAGCCTCCCAGGAAGCTTTACAGAGGGATGAAAAGCTTCCAATATTTTCTCCTCATAAACTGCAAGCCATCCATCAAGTTGTTTACACCACCCTGAGATATGTGCACCTTTATCATTAGAAGAGCTGTCTACAGGAATGGGAGGAACACACAGACATCATAAATCTCTCCTTTTAAAGAGTCTTCCTCGGTTGCATTATTTTTGTTAACAGGAAACCCACCCAGCAGCATCCCAAGAGCAGCCATTAAGGGATGCTGCAACAGGAGAAGGGCAGAAAAGCAGGAGGTTTTAAACAGCCAAAGCACTCAGAGGACGTGCTAAGGTCCGCAGCAGTGGTGTTTTACTTGGCTGAAAAGCTGTCATTCCACAAGCACTCTCGAGGCCAGGTAGCTTCTGCCAAGATTTTGAACTACCTACAAACCTCCCTGCCTGGCCCTTAGGTTTTTTTTTTTCCTATGAACACAGCCAGAGCACTGCAGCATTTAACGTTCTTGTGCTGTTTAGTAAACACAGCATGTCAAACATGACAACGTGCTCAGGTTCTGAAGGCAAGTATGCAGAACACCCAGTGCTGAGGAGACTTTGTCTGCTCAGCCAACAACAGTCACTTCTCAGTCACCACAAATGCTGCCATGGAGACACCCACCTGCCCTTTCAGCACAGAACAACACACATCACTGAGACCAAGTCCTGAGATCCATCCCCTGAGAGAGGAAAATATACATCTCTAGTAAGGACTGAATTACCACAGTTCCCACAATGTAGGAGCATCTCTCAAGCAACAAAGCTAGCTGCATGGGATGATGTGCAGACAGGAGCCTGGGAGAACATAATCAGCAGCACCTCAAAAGAGATGTCCAAAAAGGAGGGGGCAAGTGAAAACAAGCCCATTTCTGCATGAAGTCTGAATTAATACCCCAAACCCAGAAAGAATCTACGCAGTGATCATGGTGAAGGTGGGGAAAAAGTGAAGTCTCCCATCAGCGATCCACGGGACTTAGCCAGGCATCCAAAACTGACCTACTGTGTATTTACTTTGGACACTGCTTTCTTGTTTATCTGCTAAAATAAATAAGGAAAACTAGATTTTGCTGTTGGAAGTGTCTTTCCTTTTCTCGAGACATAAATTCCCTCACAGACTAGTAATTTCTTTTTAATTGCAGTATTAAGCCAAAAATAAACCACTTGAGAAAAACAGGGCATGCAAAAATAACAGCAGATCTTAAATAAAGTCTGGACCTTAACATGAGCTGCAGAGAGAATTAAACAAAAGCAGATTAAAATTGGCATGGGAAGTGGCAAAAAGGATTACTAGAGATGCACGTGAAGTTACAAAGATGACCAGAACGCACCCCACTCTCATTGCCGTGACCATGAGGGTTGGAATTAGTCCATTTTCACATCCAAGATTCTGCAACAAACAGCTGCAGATCTCAAACCTCACAATCAAATATAGCACAACTGGATTGGTTTTGCCCCTACATGGGAGTAGGTGCAGTTGCTGGTCTTAGAAGTCTGAAAAACAACAAATGACTGTTCAGTTCACTGAAAAAAACAAGCACAAGATCATTTTCTTCTTTTTTTTCCCTTTCGAAATGCAACTACATGTAAAATTACAGCATGTGTTTGCTATTTCAGTAGGAATGTTTTTAGCCCTGTCAAGCTGAAGAGACAAGAAAGGATTTCAGGGAGAAATAATAGCTTTTATGAGACACACTGACATCAGAGCAATCTTCTGGGTGTCCATGCCCTCTGTGAGGTTTGGGTGGCCAAAAGCCTGTCTGCTTTTCCCACAAGCCACATACCAAGGGCTAAAGGTTGGTAAAATGTGATGGGAAGAGGTCCCGAATCTTGGAGAAACAGAGAAAGACATTCCCCTCCACTTCCATTTTCTTTTCTTGTCAAAAGCAAACCATCTCCTGAGTAACACAAAGAATAAATCTCCCTAGTACATAAGTCTAACACTCAAAGCATCTTTGGTACTTCCCCAAAGTATAGGAGCCTTGATAAGCAGAACGATAAAGACCAAACACCACCAATGTCAATGAAAGGCAGCTCAGTGAAGAGGATAAGGCTTTATGTACTAAACACATTTCCTTTTCTTCTCTTTATCTCTTTCTCTGTTTTGTGGTCTCTGTTCCTGTATGTGCACAACCAAACACAGAGAACAAGTAGCAATTTCCACCAGTGGCAAATGTGAAGATCATTGGTTGCCACTCTCTACAGGCTCTATGGAAATCAGTTGGAAGAGCTACTCCCAGGATGGATGTTCCAGCTTTCAGGAAACAAGCTTTAATCACTTGGTACCAAGTACTTGTTTCTGATAACCACATTTGCAGAAACACAAGCCTGAACTTAGTTTTGCTTTTGCAGAAATACATGAAAAATCCTATTTCCCTATAAACCGTTCAGGCCAGTTTATCACACTCTGATAACAGACATGTTTTTTAGAAACCTCCTATGCTTAACAGCTCTGTGCTGTCATCTAAAGTTATAAATTGTCTCTCTTTAATCTACAAGGCTGTGATATTTTTGTGGCATTGACATTTTCCTTTCAAGAATATCAGTTCTTCCTTCGTTTCAAATGATAGTTGCTCATTTTATCTGCCCTTTCAGTGTTTCAAAAGATTCAAACTGGATTAAAAAAAGAAGAAGAAGAAGAAAATAGAACTCCACAGTCTTTTCTGGATTTATGTGTTGTTCTGATGTTTTCCATGCTGTAACCAATCAGATAAGCTCCTTAGTTCCCTCCAGTGAAGGATTATTGCATTTTTATTTACATTTCTCCTTATTTAGCCTTCCAAGCACTTGTACCAATGTCTCAGCTTCAACTCCCATTAAGGAAAGAAAAAGCCCACAAACGTGATCAGCCTTGGAGATTTTTTCACCCTTCTCTGAACACATTTGGTCTGACTTTGCAGGAATGGTGCCATCCTCCTAGCTTGATTTCCCCATATGGGTTCAACACAGTCTGAAGATCACTCACTACATTTCACACTCACTTGCTGACATCTGATAAATAGGAGGAAAATAATGATAAACAGCACTGAGCAATGAAGACCAAAGACAAGTTAAAGACTGGTAAAACTGTAATCTCCAAGACAGCCTCAGGCTTTGCATGAAGTATCCTTCCTGATCTACACTTATTAAGCTTGTCTTTCCTCTCCATGGGCAGGAAAAAGAGTTGCACACACTTTTAGACTAATGGTCAGCTGCAAATGAACACCCCGTGGGTTTCACTACATGGAAAGATTCCAACATTTTAAAGTCAGTCCTAATGTACTTGCCTATTTTAATTCATGCAGAATTTTCTCAAAAGCACTGCAAGCTCACTGTGAAAAGTGTGAAGACATTAGCTGTGTTAACAAATGATGCTGTCCTTTCCATGTAAGGGTCAGTCCCCTTGACACAAATTTAGCCTTGCAGGATGGTGGAGAGTTAGTTGCTGAAGCTGCTTCTGACACCAAATAAACCTTCCTTATACCCAAGAACAGCCTGAATTGCCATCAAGCAATCTGCACTGATCCCCAACAAGAACGTGCTGACATTTTCCCCACCTGAAGGACACATTCCATCAATGTAAAGTCTGATTAACTCAATTGGTAATGCTGATTTATCTTCTGGGGTTTTATGCCTGGTACAAATTAGGTCACCTAAGGCTAAGTTGGAATTTTTCCCCAGGTTAGACACGAAAAGAATGAGTAGAAAACAGAACTGGTCAAGAGTTGGAAACTATAAGCTCTCCCTGCACAGAAAAAAGAGAAAATACCTATATACTGTAACTTCTTGGAATTAAAGGTGATCACAAACCTCACTTCTCTGTGCTCCAGGTGGAAAACACATGAATTCACACCTAAATATAGAATGTGCTCTGTGAAAGCAAGATCCCCGCTGCATGCACACATCTCCTGTAAAAGCTGTGTGTCAGTCATCACGTACTCTGTGCTGCCACAAAAATCTGTGCTGCTCCAGCTCCTTAGAGCTGAGATCACATTATTAATACCAGCTTGCTTTCACCCTGTGCAGGCCTATTCTCTTCCTGCTCCCTCTACTCTTCCATATTCTTTATCGAGCTGTGTTCTATGTAGGGTAATACTATGTCGTATCCATCACCACAGTACCAATGAGGTCAGCTTGCCACTGACAGGTTCCTGAAAGACAGTAAAGAAACCATTTTACCAGATTTTTTTTACCTATCACCTGTGCAGCTATATAAAGAATAACACTGCAGAGCTTCATCCTTGGGATTCATCACTAGAAGACGACAAAAACTCCTGACTCAGCTGCTGGCTGTTATGACCTGGAACCCTACTAAATTCATTGCAGACACCTTACAAAAAACACAGAAAACATCCCCTAATGTTAACAGCCACTGCTATGACACACCACTTGGTTTATCTAAATTTAGGATGTTTCTAAGTGGCTATTAACATCTGTGAACAGCAAAGATCAGGAAATCACACTGTCAGCAAAAAACATTCCATCTCCTCTCCCATATACTGGATTGCATTATACATTTCAAAAAGAATTAGTTTACCATATAAGACAGCAAATCAACTATAAACAAAGTTGTTTATATAACCCAAAGTGGACTGAGAGAAGAGCCCTGGGTTCCAGATCTTTTAATCATATGCACACAGGATCAAAGTAGGGCTTTCTGTGGCCCAGGGGCAGACAAAAACCAGGCTGTTCTATCACTGCTCTCACACAAACTGCAGATGTATAGTAAAATTTAAAGGAACAAAGCAGTCCCTTTGATTTTTGCCTACCTCCTGAGTCCAGTCACCTTAGCTGATGCCCACACCAGCTGTACAGTCACACTAGTTCTGTCTGCACACAGGTTGGTGCTGAAAGCAGCACACATACAGTGTACTGAACAAGGGAACAATGACCATCTAATGGCATTTCACAGTGCATCTGCTTCTATTTGTGGCATTTGTTTTCATCCTACAGAGATATTAAAGCAACCTTGTTCCAAAGCAGGACCAGAGCAGGGGAAGAATCAAACCTTGAAGTTGTCGGTACATTGTAATAACTAATGACAATGCCTGAATGCCTTCAAGTTAGATTCTAGCTCAGTCATCATCATATGGGGAGAGATTAACCTTGGTTTGCAGCCTCAGACCATGCAGAAAAAGCAAGAAGGGAGGAAGACAACCAAACCAAAAACAGGGAAAACATCTGTGAGTTGTTCAGTTGCATGAGAATCACCACTTCTTGAAAATCCAAGGCTGTAAGTCCCAATTAATAGATCCAAACACTCTCCATGACTGAGTTAGAATCTACCTGAAAAACACTCAGATACTGCCAGTATCGGCACTCAGATATTTCCAGGTAGGAAGAGCTGAGATGTTCATATTTAAGTGCTTACAACAGCTAACAAGTAGAGAGGCACCCTAAGGAGGGGAGAAGGGAATGACTGGCTGTACATGTACGTGAGCTTAGTTTGTATTCAGCCGTATCAGTGCTCTGTGTGCAACACAGGGAAGGTAGTTTTTAGGAGCAATGCGAATGAGTAAAGGTGTCAGGTTGGTCTCTGGTGGCCACAAAGGTCCAGAAATTCAAAGGTGTGAACATGACCTTGTCATCAACAGCTATTAAGCAGACAAACGCAGCTAAAGGTTTAGCACAACAGAGACACCAGCCTACAAAGTCCCTTGGCAACAGCAGTTGAACTCCTTTAAAATAACCTTTTGTTGAAGACTTTGGAAAACCTGTTGGTACATTACATTTTGCAGTGCTTTAAGGAGGGCTTTTGTTTCAAGTGACACTTTTCCTGTAGTTGTGAATAGCCTTTACAAGGAAGCACAACAGCTGAGCTGCTTTCACTGGGATCAGGTCAGATGCTTTTTAGGGGACACAGGGAGGAGGCAGGTGAGAACGGCTGGAACTGCTGCAGTTACATCACTCGCTGTGGTCTTAAACCTAGGCCCTTAAATACAAGAGCAAAAGAATGGAATGCAAAAAGGGAAAATGTGGCTTCCACCCTTACAGTGCTGCTGGCTGACATCCACACTGCTGCACAGCACATGCTCTCACCAGCCACATGCAGGCCCTTGGGGCACAGGGATGTGCTCTGCCTGCATCAAGTTGGTTAAAGCACTGATTTTTCACTGCTTCTCCAGTTACAGACTCACAGTGCCACTGCAAGAGCCTGAGCTGAAACCCTCTAATAACAGAAAGCAAAAAGAAGCAACAAAGTTAGGAAGGGAAAGGTGAAACAGCACTGGAAATAGATCGCAGAGCCTCAGCCTCATCATGCGGGTGCTACACACATGGGGTTCCTCCTGGCAGCCAACATGTTGTTCAAGGACTAAGACAACAGTGATGGTTGTTGCAGCTTCCAGCAGACACTGAAGATAGAAGAAAGAAGCAGACCAGCTTTCTCAAATATATTTTTTAACTTCTCTCAATGGTCTTTACTGACCTAAAAATGAGATGACAGGCAAAAATCTGTTCCTCCTGCCTACAAAATGTCCACTCTCCAGTATACCACTACCTGGCTGTTCATTGTCTAGTCTCTCTCCTCATTGAAACAAAAGTGTTGGAGTGTCTCAGTAGACTTTAACATGAAACCAGGCTGTCATTCCTTCTGTAATCTCCATGGAGCATTTTGAAATGGACTCCTGTTAGCTGGGACCAGGCAGCATAGAGACTTCTGTTCAGCAACAGTCAAAAGGGAATCTAGCATTAGTAACTGAAAGGATTTTCATGTCAGTTCAAAAGAAAGCTTAATCCTGGTACAGTTCTGTGCTTTCCTTCATTCCTCAGCACAACATACTGATTGGGTAATGCACATTAATTCAGTACGTATCTGTTACAAAGCAGATGAGCTGCACTCTCCCTTCTGCTTCCATGCAGAAAATTAAAGATCCGGGGTTTCACAGCCTGTACCGAAACCACTGGCTCAGATGATGAGTGAAACACTTCTTTCGGAGGATTAAGATGGAATGGATGGCAAAGGAATGCAATCACATTTTGGATACAATGACGTTAGGCACAAAGAGTATCCTCAGTTTAGAGAACCTGACAGTGTCAAAACCCAGTTAATGATAAAGATGATGAAGGGGGGAAAAAAAAAAGTCAACATGGAACAATTTGCCACAGAAATATGCAGCTCTGCAAAGAGAGGGCTAAAAGCTGCTGTGATCACCTCAGGAGGCAGCAACGAGTGCCATCTCAACCCAGAACTGCTGGCACAGGCAGCTGAAGCAAGATGGCAAGGGTACTTTCCTTGAAGCAAAAAGCACAGTGGGATATAAGGGAGTTTTGGTCATCAGCTCAGAGAAGAGCTGTAAAAGCAAAGAAATAGGAGTATGAGCTGGGAGCCAAGCCTGAACATAAAAGTCCTCTCTGAGGGAACAGCAAAAGTAAAAGCAAGGGCAGCCAACAGATTCAGAGGGAATGGAAGATGAGCAGAAAATAAAGTGACTGGAGAAACAAAAACTGAAGAAAAACGTCTAATGGGACATTGAGGAAGTGTAAGTCACCTCAGAGGGCTGGAAATGACCAGGAGAGGTGAAAGAAAAGGACTGCAAAACTCTGGGAAGCCTTAAGTGTCAGAGCTGTTGCAGGAGGGCTTTAGGAAAAGCCTTAAAGACCCTAGAGCAAATAGCCAGATCAGCCTAAAGAAGTCCTGCGGCAGCACAGGGTCTGGGGAGCCAGGGAGATATAAAAGAGCCTGCAGAGGATAGTGAGGAGGAAGGGAATGAGGAAACTGCACAAGCCACCAGCAGAATTGATTGACAAGTAAGAACTGTCCTTTAGGAACGAAGTGCAAAGAGCCAAAGGGCATGTAACAGGCTCACATGGCAAGTGACAAGGAAAGACTGGATGCTAAGCAAAAGGACTGCTGGAGCAGAGAAGCCCATCTTACCCACTGTTCTCTCTTCAACAGTGAGCACTGCCAGCTGCTTTCCAGAGGGGAGGAATTAAAGTTACTTTAAGCAGTGTTGCTAGGTAATCCATAGCAGTTCATGGAAAGAGAAATGTCTTATTGACTCTCAGCTGCTGTTCACCTTCACATACCCACAAACACTGCAGGAAGGACACATTTGCAAATTTTTAATAGAGTCAGTATTCAGGGAAGGAAACTGGAGCAAAGCATCACTGTCAGATTGACAGTGTCTCTGAGCATGGAGCGCAGCTCTGTCAGCAGCAGTGGCTCAGGTTTTGTTTCACCCCATCCATTTTAAACAAGAAACAAGGAAATATTCTAAAAGAAGGAGCTTCACTTAAAGCTGAGGACTACTACCTTTAAAGGCCCAGTATATTGGAGCAGTGGAAAAGGCTGCCCAGAGGGGTTGTGGAGGCTCCTTCCTTGGAGGGCTTCAAGACCCACCTGGACACGTTCCTGTGTGACCTGATCTAGGTGAATCTGCTTCTGCTGGGGGTTGGACTAGATGATCTGTAAAGGTCCCTTCCAACCCTACCATTCAATGATTCTATGATATTCTTTGTGACTGCAAGGCTAGGATACGTGACTAAGATCTAACTGTGAATTTCTGATGAAACTGCTCAGCTGGATGTACACCAGGTAAGCAAAGACACTGTCATGTAAAGTGCACGTGAGGTTGACAAAAACGTTAATTCACAGTTTCTCTGCGTGCTTCACCAGTAACCTGGAAGAGCAAACCCACCCATTTCTAAATGGAAGAATTCTCCCTCTGTTGTGCACTCATACTCCATTTGCCACTATGGAGCCCTGATCCCACACCACTGCTTTTAGGCCATCACTACCCTGCTGAGAGAAATACCAGTGACAAAACCCAGCATTTAACCTGGCTGCAAAAGCCAGCAGCCAGGCAAAGGCCACAGATCCCAGTAAAAGGGCAAAAAACCAGAATGAGATTTATTAATTAGTTATGTGACTTCTCATTGAGCACAACTGTGGGCTTTAATTGACACTGACATATTAATGCTCTAGTTGACTCAAAAAAAAAGAGAAACAATTAATAACCAAGCCTAAGGGGTTAGCACATCAAAATTGGAGGAGTTTCTGCTTCTTTTACTTCATTTTCAAGGACTATCTCAGCAGGGGCAAAGCCAACTGCTCAAGTAAAACTGCCCAAAATCCAGCATAAACAGCAGCATCCAGAAAAAGTTAACTCTTTTTTGTTAGCACCTTTCTAGAAGAAATAGGAGCAGCTACTTGCTGTCGTTACTTGACTGTCGCTAACAGCAGCCTTTTCCTTCCTTTTCCCAGAAGTGGGTCATTAATTTCTCTCCTCCTTAGCGAATCCCAAATGGAAGCACAAATACTTGCTCAGTGGAAGTCTCTGCTTTTAGATTTTACCAGCCATGAAATTGCTGTGACTAACATGCTCCCTTACTACAGGTTGATGTGTCAGACCAGCAGAAAAGGATTCGCTTTTCACAGTGGTACAAACCTTTATCATCCCTTTTGCCACACAGACTTAATAAAAGCATGGTCCCCAGTTAACACACTTCCTACTATGCTTTCAGTATGCTCTAAAGGGAAAAGAATGGCATTTTAAAGCTCTAGCACCTACCACTTCTTACTTGTCAAACTATTTGCAGGTATGGCAAAATCCACCATTGGCTTGCTGTCCCATCACGACTGTTCTGAAAAACTCACTCTCTAACCTAATATATCAGAAAGTGCCCGGCTTCCAAATTCAGTTTGCTATTCCTCACTGACAGACTTACTAGATTTTCTTTCTTCTCTTCATTTAACTCTGTGAAATGAGCAGTGCTTTAAAGCACCATCACTATTATTAAATCTTAAGTATACGGTAACTGGATACATATAAAAGATAACTTTAAAGAATCCCTCCAAGACAAGGCATTACTTTGGTATGCCATCTGATAAATATCTTAACAATCAAGCATTTAAGGCTTGGCTGTAATTTCAGAAGAGATACATACAAAACCTTATTTACAGCTAGGTGGTTCCCCTCTTTCTTACCCCCCTGAGTCATACTGGTCTATTTAGTCCTTAGAGGGGCTTTACATTAGGGTAGCATTGAAAATGTGGTATTTCAAAAAACACATATATGTGAGAGATAGATATATATATATATATAGTATTTAACAGATAAGCCATAAAACTGTCACTCACTGATGTCATGACATCTACCAGTGAAAACCTGATAAAGGCACTGAAAAGAACTGTTCATACAAATCACTGGATAAGATTCCAGAGAGTGATGTCACACCCTAGCACATGTTCAGAAGCGCAGAGGCACCTCACCAGGAGTAATTCCTTTGCAATACGGAACTGTGTGGGAACTACTAAGAACTTTTTCTTTTTTCACACTTTTAAATTTACAATATAGTACAGAAATTGTCTTGAACTTGCAGGGTCTAGTACACCACTAGAAGCCACACATACAGCTTAATACATCTTGTCTGATTTCTGAGATCACAGACTACATCATCTGATTTAAGTACTAATGATAGATATACACAGTGTGACCTTCTGAAGTTTAGATAACCCTCATTTCAACCATCAACAGATAATCTCAGCGTCAGAATCAGAAACTTTTATCTGAAACATAAAAAACCCAACTTTTCAGGCAAGGAGCCACAGCACCACGTTTCCACCTGGCCAAAATGAACAGAGGTCTCGAGATCGACCCACGCAGTGCAAACATGCCAGGCCAAACAGTCTGGGGACTGAGTCCTGAGGATTTATTAAGCACATGATCTGCATTTAGATCTTTCTCCTACAAAATGGTTCACAGAATAAGGACATGGGAGGACTCTCATCCTGCCAGGCTCTGTTAATGCCGTGCTGCTTGCACTGGGAGACACTCTGCTCACCACGCACCGTGACACGGCGTGAAAGAGGCCTGTTGGTTTGAAAGAGGCTCTTCCTTTAAAGTCAGTGGGTTTTTAAAGGTTAAGTAAGCATCTTCAGAAAGGCCTCTCAGCTCGTGTGCTTCACCTTAGCACACGCTGAGAAAGAATTATTGAAAAAAAAGTACCTGCAAACAGATAAAAAGCTCACAGGTTGATGCTGAACAATTGCAATTTTCTGATCCCAGAGTACAGTAGTAGCTTATCAATGGCAGATTTACCATTGCTAATCATCAGAGTAAAGTACTAGAGAGTGCGATGTTTTTGCCTAATTAATTGTCTCATCTACAGCAGAATGTTAGTTCATATACATGATCATTTCTTAAAGCTACAGAAGCTTTTCTTTGAGTGTCTCTCTGAAACACCTGCCCTTAAGACAAAAATTACTGGTAACTGTGATGACTCAGTAGCTTAGTGATTCAAGTCTGGAAACAAGGCCTAAAACCTTATGAGAGCTCAGTGTTGTACCATCAGCTTTGTCATTGATGTTACCTGAAGCATAACAGGCTGGAAAAGCAAGCACTAAGAAAAAGTGCTGCCCAGGTAGCCTCAGCTACACACCTCTTCTGGGTTCACTGTGGAAACACCAACACTTGCTTCCCTCATAAACACACAGCACATAGGGTGTGAAAAAGCTGGTTTCAGAGACCTAGTTACCTTCTGTTCCTTTCTCCAGTAGCTCCCCACACTCTCCTCACTATTAAAGGATCATAAAGTTAAAATATACTAAATGGATGCCAACTATTTCACTATGAAAAGAGCAAGAGGTTTGCTCTCTTCACAGACAGAAGGCAAAAGAAGTAAAACAGAGTCAGAGAGTAAAAAGAACTGACACCATTTGGCTCCACGTTCTTTATAAGTCTAGAGAATAGAAAAGGGGACTAATAAGTGAGGGGAGAGGAGGAAAGCAGAGATGGACCCTGGATGCAAGGACCAATTTGAGAAAGAAAACACAGAATGAGGGACAGAAGATGATGAGGAAACAAACTAAGCTGCAGAGAAGAAAAATCCATCACGGGAACAAAGTAAAACAAAAGAGCAAGAGCAGAACAGGATAGGGCAGGCTGCAACAAGAATCACTGAAATAGCTCACAAAGCTCAGACATCTCATGCAAAAACAAAAAAAAAAAAAGCCCCAAACCCTAAATAAAAGAAAAAAGAAGGGTAAAACTACAAAAAGATCAAAGGCAAAGGCGATATCAACTTTAAAAATTACTGTACAGAAAGCTTGCAAATGCTATAATAAGAACATAAGGCAGGTTACCACCAAAATGTCAACCTCTACTCAAGGATGAATCATGATGTGCACAAGTTCAATCAAAACCATCAGCCCTTCCAGGAGCACAGCACCTTTATCGGAAAACACCACTTATTTTGTCTGATTTGATCAGAAAACTACTACATATTGAATACGATCAGGAAAAAAATCCTCTGAAATACCTTTCCTTGAGAGGTCTTTGATTTTAGTAGTAAATGGTACTGGAGATGCTTCTAGGATGGAAAATAGCAAAACTTCAATGCAATGCCTGCTTTGTCTGGCTCTAAAGGGGATGAAGTTAGACTGCAACTGGGTTAAAACAGAGCAGCAGCATAATCATTTAACCCGTTCTGGCTTTCTTCACATAGCTCTGCAAAAAAACACTACCAGATTCTGTCACAGAGATGTTGAGAAGGAAAACTGCAGCTCCTCAAAGGAGAAAACTACTGATGTGTGTCCTGCTGTGCCTTTCTGGCTACAGCCCTAGATTAAGCACCTGTAGCATGTACCTGCCAACCACCCATACTGCAAAGAAGTGCCAGCCCCTACTGACAGCTCTGCTAAGCTCCAGAGACAGCTTCACCCCACATCCCTGTGTGAACTGAGCAGAGGAAGGCCCACTGCAGTAATCCTACAACAGCCCACTCCTCATTTATTCTGTCATCTCTGCACCTCCTTCACTGTCAGCAGCAAAATCAAGCACAGATAACAAATTATCTAAAGAGCAGTGCATGGAGATGCTGCTTTTGAAAACAGAAATCTTAACAGAATATCTCTGTGTGTACAAGTTGTACAGTATGGCAGATGCAGGGAAAGACAGTTGACACGGTCCAAACTACAGGAAAACAGTTTCAAAATCAATACCAGGCATGAGGGAAAATGTAAAAACCTGAGTGTTTTGTGAATTAAAGCATTCTTGTTGCCAAAGGCTTCCCAAGTGACTTGGAATGACTGCCCTTCATGCCTTCTCTCCCTTTTGCACCTATCTGAAAGGAAACTATTCTCATTCATGTTGGTAATGTGATTTACATGGGGCTGGGAGTAGATGCACAGGGCTTTATTCTGCAGCTCCTACTTGAATCCAGCTTCTCAGATGTCAGGTGTTTTCAGTCACCTAAAGCAGAACCATCCAGGAAACATTCCTAACTTTCGTTGCAATTATTTCTGAACTACTTCATGGCAATTTTTATCTGTCCTTGAAACAGTGTCTGAGTAGACACCACGGTAGGTTCAGCATGAACCTAAACAAAAGACAGTACTACTTTGGGATAAATTTGCTCTCTGCAATATCTGCTGGCTGCTATTTGTAAGACAACAGTAACAAGACATGTTTGTTTTTGTTTTTTTTTGAAGAAAAATGGGGTGGTATAATTTGAACGAGTAAAATCAAACCAGTCAGATTTTTCAGAGGGCCACATTCTTTGCGTTGGTATAATATTTCACAAACCCTCTAAAGTGCAGCAGCACACAAGGATGTGGTTTGTTTCTCTTTCAAACAGTCATCTGCAACCAATTTCATTCAGTTAAATATCAGAATTAAATTTTAGCCATAGTACTGCTTCTGTGCAAAGGAAATGATGTTTTAAATAGGCCTGCAGATGTGATCCTGTAGATTTGGGCTTAAAAAAAAAAAGTAAATAACTAAAGGGGAGAGAGGCTGTCTATACAGGCACTTATTCCTGAACTGCTATTCCCAACTAGTTCCCCAAGGAGACTATTTTACTCCACAATGAAAGCTCTTTATTGGGAGCTAACTAAACCCACTTCAAAAATAGAACCAAACTACTAGGGAAGAAGCTTTTCTTACTCCCAGAAAATGACAATAAAATTAATAAGAAATACTCTGCTTCAAATTCAAAGGGTGAGTTTAATTCCTACTAATTTCTTCGAGACAAAGAGCAGGTAACGCTGTTCAACAGGCACAGCAGCAAGGCTTCCTAAATTTGGGTTAGTACAGATCTAACCCACCTACACAGGTGATCCCATGAAAAACTCTGTTCGTTATCAAAAACTGGTAGGTGCCCTTCTGGATGAAGCAAGTTCGAGTCAAGCTCACTGAAATGTGCAGGGCTAGCTTCAGCTACCGAGGCAGGATGAAAAACTGTCTAGTTCGTAGCACAAATTTACATGAAGATACAAACATCCACCTCAGACTGTCTGTCTCAGAAAAACACGGTGCTTTTTGTAATCTCTTCCAGGTGAGCACAAGACACATCCCTGTTCCCCATGAAGGATCAGTGGGCAACAAGGCTGGAGGACACCACTTCCCACGTGGAAATTCTGGGAGAATTTAAGTACAGAAATGTCTAGAGAAAGGCAAACACTTAAATACCTCCTATAACCACCCCTCAAACCCAAGATAAAAACTGTCATCCCAGATTTAGGAGAATGGGCTTCAAGTGGGACAGAAAGCTCAACTGACCCTGTGTTTTCCAGATGTCATTCAAATAGCTGGTGCTCAGATCTGTAACACATTTTGGAGTGGAAGGCTTTTATTACCTTTTTTTTTTTTTTTTTTTGTGCCTCTGCAACAGCTATTTTGGGCTGTGGAATCACTTCAAAAGTTTTATCTCAATATTTGGTTGGGAATATTCTTTATTCTGTCCTAAGGCAGAATGGTAACATTTTGGCATGACTGAAAAAAAAAATGTTTGCAGAAGCACAAAATAATTCCCTCTCCATTTCAGTTGTGTCTCGGGCTCAAGGAAGAACTCTACTCATCATGGAGAAATACCTCTAAGGAAAAAGTCTTCTGAGACAACTTTGTTGTACCCCATACCCAGGCTGTGCTCACAGATATGATCTAGCTTTGTTTCACCTGGAAAATGAAAGGCTCTGTGTAGGTCATAAATATTTTATTGTTGAAGAGGGATCATATCCAGCTGAGAGCTTTGTTTACAACTTGGCAGAGTAAATGGAAAATATCACATGATGATATTTGCATTTATCACCTCTGTGCATTGGGAAATGGGTAACCACATGCACAGACTAAGTACTGGCAGGAGCCTGCAGGCAGCTAACCACCACCCTCATATTCACACCAGTGTCTTTTCAAAACTATTCAATACCTCAAATTGTAATGCAACGATACCTTTAAATCAGAAACAAACTCTCTAGTGTTTTGGGAATGAAATAGTGCTAAACTATGTCGTAATGCCCAGTAAAGAAATATCTCCCCCTCTATAATAAGCCCACAGGAGACCAGAGCCCCTTATTTAACTGTTTGCTACTGTGGGATTATTATTATTGCTCAAAAAGAGTCTAATAAAATTTGAGTGAAACCAGAACCATTCCCACTGTTGTTGTTATCAAAAGACTTGTCTGTATCCTCATGACGAACTCTGTTGCAGGGAATGAAAATGAGATTATACAAATCCATTCTGATAATGTCTTCCTGATGAAAGCAAAATATTTGTCACTTAGCTATTCTTACTTATTGACTCTGAGTGAAGTATTCTGGGTTAGATGCCTAATGGCTACAGAATTAAAATGTGTCTTTTCATCAGAACGTTGGGGAAAAAAACTAAGAGGTTTTTAAATTAAAGATCAAGCTAAAACAAGCCTTGTGACAATCACAGCATTTCTGTGGCCCACTCATTCCAAATACTAACAGATCAAATCTGTCTGTGCTGAGAGCTAAATAGGTGTGCCATGTTTCTGTAGGCTTTTTAGTATTTGTAAGAAAGCAACAGGTGAATTAGTACCATTCGGTATTGCTACAACAGGAGTGTGAGGGCCCTTAATTGCAAGTGGTTTAAAGTCCCATGGACAAAGCTGCCATTTAAGTCTGTGGTAGTGTGACAGCTTTATAACCTGGACCCTTCACAGCTTGCCAGCAGAAAGGTGGAGAGGAAAAAAAAAACATAATGAAAGACAAACCAAACAAAAATTCACATCACAGAAAAATACTTAAGTCTGTTTCACAGAAGACAAATGAAGTCATGTAGAGAACAAGCAGCATATCCAACATCATACGGGAAAGAGCCAGGAATGGAATTTTAGCAGTGATCCACTCTTAACTCTCAGGTTTTCTAGTCCATAACCATTTGCCATCTTCCTCTGAGTCTCTGCCACCCCCGAAACGCATCACAGGCAGCAGGTCTGAATTCCAATTTATTGATTAAAGCATTGGGTAGAGAGTTAGCATTAGCCTGGGCTCCTCCACCAACTCAGGCTCTGACCTCTGACGTGGGTGTTAATCTCAGCACTCTTGAAGTCCTCTGAACAAGAACGGTTCAATTTTCATAGTCTGTTGAGCACCCACACTTCTCATCAACATCAAAAGAAGCTATGGGTGCTGTGCTTCTCTGCAAGTCAGGCCATAAGTTCAAAGTATAATGATCACTGCAGAACGGTCCCATGCTAAGTGGAGTGCGAGCTGCTAAATGAGAGCTGTTACAGTTGACGAGGTCAATGTAATTTTACTGCTGTGCTGTTACACTGAGAACACTTGCACTCAGAGGCTTGCAGTATTTCCTGGGAGTTAGAAATGGATTTTACAGCCTTCCTTTTCTTTGTCATTTTGGATCACAATTAGTGAAGGAGCTTTCTCTCCTGGAGGTGGGTGAGGGCGGGTGAGGCGTAGACATAAGTTCCTTAGTCTCATTATTTGTGTTTCATTAAAAATAAATAACCTACTTAAGAGGAGAAAAAAACCCCACAATAGTATTACCAAAAGTAAACATACCAGGAGTTTCAACTAATGTTGACACAGCACAAAACACATGTCAAATATTTGTCAATGAACTTCTTAAATGCTATTTACAGGAACTTTTGTTTGGGGTGTTTTTTTGTGTGATATTTTGACACCTTGTCATTATTTATTCTCTTTCCAAGGCAGGCTTTGCTTTTAGCTGACAACCATTTTTTTATTTAAACTACACTATTCATGTATTGAATTTCCAAAAATGTTTCTGAAAGCGTGTTATCCCCAGCATTTAAGCATCAGCTTGTCATACAGCTGAGCCCTCTAACCTCAGCATTTCAATAGTAGACTTCAGAGCAACCACTTGCTTAAAAGAAGAGGGGAGGGAAAGGTCGGATTTTTAGATGACAGAAAGATGGCATTTTTACATTGACAGAAAGATTTATGATGTTTAAATTGTTCAAACTACTATAATGTAATTTCTGAAGTTCGGATAGCTATCCTGTATTTAAATGCACATATATACTCAACTGCAGCTACTTGGAGATTGCTTCGATGGACTAATTCACAATAAAAGGTAAGATTTCGAGGAAGAACTTTGAGGAGTCAAGCCAGCTGGAGAGATGTTTAAAATACAGATTTGACTTCAGTGCTGTGCCAGCTGTAGTGATTGCACACCTCCAGCTAAGCTGCTCAGCTCATGTGATGCTGCAGGAAGCTTCCTCTGACTTTCCTTAGTGACGTTCAGGCTTAACATCATGCTCATAAACATCAACTCAAGTGCTTTTTTTCTAGGACAAGAAGCCCAAGGAATATCCACATCATCTTTTTTCAAAAGTCATATGAATGTCTTACAGGATCAGGGATTGTCAGCATCTGCTTTTAGGCTTAAGTTAAAAATGTCCACCAGTTTTGAAGGCAAAATGTCAAACTCTGTCACTCAGAGTTGGGAATCTTGCCAGAAAATGCCCCACACTAGACGGAACAGTTTTTAAGTTCCTGCTTGCAGGTTAAATAAAAAAACACACCCTCTGACACCAGAAGACATTCTTCCTGTGCTTCAACATTTGGTGGAAACTGACTTCAACGCTACACAAAATTTAGCATGATAACCACCTTTTCTCCAAACTCAGCAAGTAATGTTTGGTCTTAGATGAAGTTTTGGGCCAGGATTCAGGTATTCCAACAGAACTATCCCATCCATGCTCAGAGCAGAGGAACAGATACCACCACCATCCAAGCACAGAACTTCTATCAGTCACATCTGAAATTAGTGAGGACAAGTATTCCTCCAAGTCCTTATGCAGCAAATAGAAACACGTTAAACATCTAAACAAAGTGCTCCAGAAATAGCAGAGATCTCTGTATGAGAACAAGTTCAGCTGAGTTCCTGGGGGAAGGTAAAAAAAATCCCTGCAAAGAGAATGGAGTTGTCTGTAACAGCTGACAGAAGTTCAGATACAGCTAGTCAAGTGCAGCCAGTTATGATTCAGTTGTATAATAGCATTTCCACTGACAGACAAGACAATCTTTCTTACAACTGTCTGTAGCTTTTTGGCTTGAAGAATCTTGATGCTCTTATAAATTGCAATTTCCCATCACATTCAAAATGTCTATATATTTTTACAGGACACAAGGCATTTGTATGGCATCTGTTACAAAATATATATTCCTACAGCCTGGAGAATGCATTTCAAGTCTTCATACATTAAGTCTGATTTATTCAAGCTCATGGAAAAACTATTTCCAGCAATCTGTCTTGAACACAAGATGCACAGCAAGATGAAGAAATGGGGTGCCAAAGACTGGCTTCTGATTCTCTGCCCTTCGGCAACGGGGTAGAAAAAAAAAAAGTTACCTTCACCTGAAATTAATGTAAATTGAAAGTGCTGCAAACTAAACTGCTCCAAGAATGTAATTCTAATCTCATTTACCTGACATCATTAATCTGCAAAGCACTGATCATCAGTCAGTTATCTCAGAGTTCATTGCAGTTGTCAGAAAGCATCTCTGTTTACAGAGACATTACTCTTCAGCACAGGGATTGAGTTTTTTACTGAGACAACTTAGAGATACTATTTACAGCTGACAGAGGCAGATCCCAGTGCTGCAGCTCCCAGGGCTGGAAGAGTGCACTAACACACCCAGTAACAGGGTGGTTATTCAAGTGGTTCTGGTAGCAGTTCTTGAGCACCCTGCACTGCTGTCAGGCACTACACACTGAGAAACGAGTCCCTCAAATTCTGAGGCTGCAACAGAACCATCAAAGCCAACAGGTGTGTTTACCTCAAAGAACCTTTGCAGTTTGATACTCCTCAAGTGTCACAGTCTGCAGTGCCAATCCAGCACTGACAGAGCTGGCACTTCCCTGCTCAGCACCAGTCAACAGTGGTGGGTAAGAGCTACATGGAGAAATCCAAGCATGACAAGGGCACAGCAAAGACAAGATGCAAAAACACTGCATTGCACTGGACATGTTCCCTGAACTCCTCCCTCTCCTGAGCACAGTCTCACTAGACAGTTATAGAGAGACCTGGAGACAGCATAAAGCAGATGTGCTGTGCCCATGTGGCAATTACTTCTACCTCCCATTCACGTCCTTTGCCCAGGATCTTTATAGATCTCTTACAAACACGGAGAAGCCACAGATGAGAACTTGTACATTTCTGTTGAGAGATCTCATGCTTACCTATAGATTGTCTTTATTATTATCATTATTAACACAGACACTGATATCGCTTCCCACTTTGGTTTGGTTTATTTACTGTCAGAGCACTGAACCAATCTAAGCCTCTAAAAAACACAGCCAGACTGTGGGACAGGGAGTAGGTGATGCTCTGCCATAGCACCAAGGACTGCCTTCATCCAAACAAGCTGACACTGCTGGGCATTCAATCCAGCACACAGAGAATCATTTAGGCACAGACACAGTGTCCTTACTTCACTCAATACAACAGCAGGAAAAGGCAAACAACAACCTCCACACTTTAAATGAGAGAAAAAGCTTCACCGTGACACCAGTTTGGAAGAGATTCACAAGACTATCTCAGCAGCAGCTCTTTACAGGAGGGGGACAAGAGGCAGCGGAGGCTGCCTTTTGTTCGCTGCTCAAGTGGGCAGGCACTCCAGGGTAAGTAGGGAATAATGCAAGGAGAGAAACTGTTAAGGTAGCAGAATGAAGCAAATATTCAGTCTCAGTTCAACCAGTGTCTTTCTCACAGCACACGTGGGCAGGAATTGCACTGCAGATGCACAGCTGCTCCATAGCTGGTACCAGAACAAAGAAGCCCAAGAGGCAGCGTTCCCTTCCCGCACACAGGACACGTTTGGAGCTCGCTGCTCGAGCAGACGCAGCCAGACGTGCAGCACAGGGCTTTTTACATGCTACTATCCCAATGACGCGATTTCATCTAGAAGTCATAGCTCAGGCTTTTCTCCTTAGAAACCACAGCCCACACCCATTTGGCTTTTAAATAGTAAACACCAGGTCCATTGGAAAATACAGTCATTTCAATTCACCCTTATAAATTTGTGGCAGAGCTCAAAGTGCAGAACATCAGCAAGTCAGCCAAGACACGTGGGGGAGCTTGCATGGGGAAAGACCCCCCCCCCCCCAACTCCCCTGAATACACTGTTGAGATGGTGCCTTTTACAGAAGGGAATGAAATATGCTCTATGTTATCAGTAATGTTTAGCTGAGACTGCATATTGGACAATAAGCCTTCCATAAAAATCTCTCTAGGTTTTGGCCTTGCAAATTGTGCTAATCTGCCTCCAGTGGACTTTGGTGTAACAATGTTATTTTTACAATACAGTGGAGTAAAAGCTGGAAATCCTATCAGGTCACCACAATGTACAAACTGCAAGGCTCATCACAAGAGCGAGCTCCCAGTCTGATTTCAGCAAATCAGTTTTAGATTTAACGATGTGGAGCCAAGCTGATCAGGGAAAAGAAAACAAACCTCTGCTGGGAGATTTTATTCTATACCACTGGCACGTGCAGGATTTCAGCTATCAGCTTCAGCAGGGAAACAGGGATGGTCTCTGTCAGGGAGCTACAACAGAAATCTCTGCTCCTGTCAATTCAATTGCTATTTATTAATGATTTTTTCAATGCTGGAATTTTGCTTTCAGAAAGTGTCAGTAACAGGCACATACATATTCTTAAAATTCACTGTATACAATACAACATGATTCTGTGCTTAAGTGCATTACTGGTTTGGGCTTGACTGATTTTTGAGTAACAAGAACATAACATTCTTAAAACAGAAACAAAACAAACATCAGACCACCAGATCAGCGGGGCTTTGAGTGGTTACTCAGTTATTCAAGGTATTCAGCTGTCAGGCAACATCACCTTCAACAAACCTATGGGAGTTGACAAATATAACAAGATTTATTTCTCCAAGTCATAGAATCACAGAATGGTGGGGTTGGAAGGGACCTTTAGAGCTCATCCAGTCCAACCCCTGCAGAAGCAGATTCACCTAGATCAGGTCACACAGGAACGTGTCCAGGTGGCTCTTGAAGCCCTCCAAGGAGGAGCCTCCACACCATCCCTGGGCAGCCTGGGCCAGGGCTCCCTCACTGAAACAGTTTTTCCTTGTTTCAATGGAACGTTTTGTGTTGCAGCTTCTTTCCATCACCCCTTGTCCTATCACTGGATACAACAGAAAAAGTGCTGCCCCAACCTCCTGACACCCACCAGTGAGATATTTGTAACTATTAATGAGCTCCCCCATCAATCTCCTCCAGACTGAACAGCCCCAGGTCCCACAGCCTTTCCTCAGCAGGAAGATGCTCCAGTCCCCTGATCATCTTGGTGCCCCTGCACTGGCCTCTCTCCAGCAGTTCCCTGTTCCTCTGGAGCTGGGGAGCCCAAAACTGGACACCTCATATATATGTTACAAAGTACAATCCTGCATGAAAAATCACTCTCAGAAATCACAGAAGTTCTTCTAAGACATGCCACTAGGCATAAACAATAGTATTAATAATTAGTCTCCAAGAATGTGTCTCTACATCAACCAGTGCAAATCATAGAATCATACAATTATTTCTCCTTTAAAATAGTTGTAAGGAAAGGCAAGACTGCATAGATTTGTGACGTTGCCCTTGGATTGCTTACACTTCCCAGTGCACTGATTGTGACAGCAATGTTTGTGTTCACCTGCAGAAACATGTCTGCTGCTACAGCTCCTTCTTAGAGCCTTTAAACTGAGCAAGGACATATCCGTCGCTGCAGTTCAACTGAAGCCATGCACTGGAGCATCTTCTCCAGCTGCATGTGGACACTGGGAACAACAAGAGCTTGAACCCCAAAGCAAAGTCTAGGTGAGATTGCCCTTCTTTGCCAGAGGATAATTTTTAAGGCAAACATCCACAGGAAGATGTACCTGCTTCCTGCTCAGCACCACGTGTTGTCACACCAGGAAACGGAATTGCTGCTAAAAGCCACACAAAAAGTCAGCAAACAGAGAATGCAGCTTCTGTGTTGTATTTCAGTTGCAACATTTGGCAAATTTCATGCCATTTTGGGTCTGGATACATGAATCATTATGCAGCTACAGTGAGAGACAGAAGAAATGATCACCACATTACAGCATGGAAACATTTGATGGTATGAAGAGCACAGCCCAACCCTCCTTCACCAAATAAAGGAATCACAAGTTTTCAATAAAGCTCTAGGAGCTATTTTGACTAATTCAGATAAGTTTCAAGCCCCAGACCACATTTGTGTCTTTATCCAGTGGTAAGTACAGCACTGAAACGTGAGATTAATTTTTCATACTGAAGTTTGAAGCATTCACACAACTCCTTGATGAGAGGAGAGAGCAAAAGGAGGTAGCACAGAGCAGGGCTGGGACCGTACAATAGCCTTTTGGTGAACAGTGCTTATGAAAAGCCTCAAAGCCATGACAAGAGACTTCTCTGGGGTCTGATGCTTTCTTCAACTCAGCCAGCAGAGATTTTGCTAAAACAATCACACACATACATGTTATCTCGACCTACTGTGGCTATAAGCACTTGGTTCTGATCACAACCTATAAAGGAAACTGCAAGAGGTAATTCATTTTGACTGACACATATGCAACACCAGATGTACAATCACCCCTGAGTTCATTCCAGACAGTCCTAAAGCCTTAACAAATCTGGACCAGGCAAGTGTACCAGGCTGGCACACTGCTGGTCCAAACACAAACTCAACCAACTGCATTTACAATATAACCAATGGGTTATGCTGTAACTGCCCACTAAGGAAGTTACTTCTTCAGCTCAAGCTCTTCAGGGTCCGTGTTGGAGGTCCCAGGATGAAATGCTGCTAACAACACACAAAAGAAATCATTGTCCAAACAAAGCCAAATGCAACAATTGCTGCTTGGGAGGATACAGACACAGCAATGCTGGAATATGAAGCTGACACATTTCAATGCTTTGAATCTTCTTGCAGATGCTTTCTGTCACCCCAGCCAAGTGTATAAAGAGGAAAGAGAGAACCATGCAAAGAACAAGGGCTTGTGCACAATTCTGATCCTCAAAAAAATAAAAAGCAAGAGGGAGAGGGAGCGAGAGAACAAACATTTAATTCCCTTGTAAAACAGATGACTGCATTGTAATTTACTAGCAGCTGCTGGCAACAAACACCACTCTCATATTCCTATTAACCAAGCTGCAGCTGATTTATTAAAGGCTCAGATACATCAAAACAAATGACTGTAACATCATTTATATTACTATTTACAGCTCTTTAATAGGGTTACACGAAGGGGCAATGCAGCACAAACTGGAATCTGGTTACAAGGCTGTCAAGCAGCAGCAGAGTATCATCTCTCCATTGCACCAGGCTTGAGCACTGAGCTCCTCTGTATTGTTTCCAACCCTTTCCCTTGTGCCTGCGAGGCACAGGTGTGTTGGAAATCACTGGTGGCAAGGCAAGCAAGCCTTCCCGGGCTGCACAAAGACTCAGCAATCTGCTGCTAGTCAATATAATGTTGATTTAAAAAAAAAAAAAAAAAGAAAACACAAAAAGCAAACAAAACCCAAAACAGAAAAAACTCCAAACCAAAACACAACAAAACTGAAACCACCCTTCTGCCCAGCAGTGGGACCTCCATCACATATTGTTGCACCAGCAGTGAATCAATGTTATCACTCCTCTGCAGAACACGCTGCTCCTACGGCTGCTGCTGAAGCCAAAGGCATCATGCTTGCAAACAGGCTGTGGCTAAGGAAGCCAGGGATCAATACCATCCCTGGGACTGGACTCAACCAGTTGTTCAGAGTGTTCTTTCTCTTCAAGGCTACCTGGTGTGTCCCTTAAGCCAGGGATTCCCAAACTCAGTTTGCTCAAGTGTCTCTGTGATAGACAAGGAATGATGTGCCCATTATAGAAGGGCACCCACAGCCCCAGCAGCAGGTCCTGGTTCTGCACAGGGCTGCATACAGGCACAGCGATGCTGTCCAGCCTGACCCTCTCAAATGACTGCAGGGTGTAGGTGTGAGCAGTTCTCTACTGGACAGAAGATGTTAGACCTGCTTTTCCCCACATATTAGGCAAAATCAGACTTCTGGGCTTTTTATTTCCTTTTCTTATGCTGCCTTGAGGTAGCATACTGAAGGTTAGTGGCACAGTTGCCACAGCCTCAAGTTACTGATGTTAAACCCCAAACTACCAGGACTGGAAAGTGGGCTGTCCAGGGAGGGTGTGGAGGTTCCCTCCTTGGAGGTCTCCAAGGCCCGCCTGGACATGTTCCTATGCCACCTGATCTAGGTGAACTTGCTTCTGCAGGGGGATTGGACTGGATGAGCTCTAAAGGTCCCTTCCAACTCCTACCATTCTATGGTTCCATGAATTAGAAATCAGCTCCTGAATGGAAAGCAGGAACTGTTCCTGACACTTCATATCCTGACTTAAGTGATCTACAGGATCCTCTCCCCACAGATGTGTTTCCCTCTCAAAATGACACAGGTTTTCCCATGCATCCAAAAGTATTAGGTGCTTTGATGAGACCACAACTACAGCCAGAAGAAGCGGCATTGCTGGTGGTCCCCACTCCCTTGAGGGCAGGCTCCCCTGAAACCTGAGCCTCTGCCAGCCCCTGCACAGAGCAGCACTTCATCTCCTCCATCCTTGGAAGAAATAGCACAGCACCGTCACAAGCCATAGATTCTGCTATCTACCAAGATAATATTCGAAGCAGTGACACATTCTCTCATCTAAAGACTCCTTTCTAGCTGACACGACATACTTAAAAGGATTTTTAAATTAAAAGGGAGCTCTGTATTAAGAACATAAACCCTTTATCAGAGGTGTCGATGGAGGTAAATGGAGGATTCCTTTTGCTGTATAAATTTCACAAGGAATTCCCAGCCCACCCCAAGAATTTTGAACCAATGTGTTCAAGCCTCTGGTTTTCTCTAACCCATAAAAGCTTCAGATAGTCAAATATTATGCTTCTGCTTTTTAAATATTTCCATTTAAATGTAGATTTTGACCTTCTTGCCAATGAAATATTAATAAGAGAATAAAATATATATTACTCTCTTTCTGAGGGAGAGGTCTCTCTCTCTCTGTCATGTTCTCCATTGGTTTTTTGAAGAGCATTTCTTCAAACCATGGTGAATTTATTCCTCATTCCTACATTTTTAGGCCATGGAAGCTGAAAGCAGAAAGGTGTTCATTTTATTTAACATCCCAGAGGGGGGAAAAAAAAGGAAGGGGGGTAAGAAATTCTGTTTCTCTGGATCAATGAAAAGTAAATAAGGACAGCAAAGAAACTGTATCATTTCCAGCAAGATGCAAAAGGCTAATTTAATTTGAAGTAACTGTGTTCCTAAACAAGGAGACAGTATAAAGATTAACTGAGATCTCCATTTCTTTATATAACTGCAGCCCATTAAGTGGGATGGAGAATAAAACTCACAAATTGCCCTGCTTATCCATCTTTATCTTCATCATTGTTCAAAGATAAATACCCCCCTCACCATGGCATTATTTATCTCTCTTGCTCCTCCTTTTTTGTTAGCAGAAGGGAAAACAACTAAATACATCATTGGTGCTGCAGCACAAGTGCAGTACAGTTTAAAGGGGATCGGTTGTGCTCCTGCTGATTTAAATGAGAGTCAGTCTGGACCCTGAGGATGCTCTCCAGTTGAGAAATGTTTCAACAACACACAGTATCACACTCTTTAAACACCATGGTAGGATGCACTCTAAAAGCATAGGTGGTAAATGCTGCTGGTGTCCAACACAATGTCCTCAGTACCACGTTGTTCTGGGTATTTTCACTTTGAGTCCTGTCTCAAATAACACTGCAAAGCTACCACAACAGTGGTGGGGAGGGGGACAGAAATAATCTAGTAAACAGTTGAAAGATATATGATTTAGCTGAAAAATCTAAACCAGGATGGACTGAGACCTTGGGAACCTGCAACCACCAGATAAGAAATACGTTGTCTGATGGAGATGACCCTGGAAGGGTTCTCAATCATTGCCGAGTGCTGCCCGGTGCTGAAGGCTTTCTGGAGAAAGCCATAAAACAGAGATTAGCAGTTCCTCAAACTTTGCTTACCAGTTTTAGCTGTAAATTGTCACGCTAGTGCCTCTCTAATCTAAGTCATAGAAAATATCAACCATGACTTTTCAAGTATATTGCTCTTATCATTTGGCAACGTTGCAGCCCTGTGCTATCAGCCGGGGTACTCCCACCACCTCCAGAGCTGGGTACAATAGCCAGAGGATTCTGAAAAGGCAGCTATGAGACAAATGTCCAATGCCAGCTAAATTTCCATAAGTACTGGGTACCTAATTCCCTTGGGGTCCTTTCAAATTGCGGCCCTTTTTTTCTTTAAGATGCTAGTGAGGAAAGGTCAACCTAATCTGTCATAGCGGCAAGTGAAGGCAAAAGATCAGCATGTGCTGGTAGGCTGTCTGAGAGGTTTCATTATAGAGCTGTTTACAGTATTTATTTCTCCTGTTGTTGGTGCTGTTTTCAGGGTCAAGTAACTGGGATCCCCTGTCAGTAGCAGAGATCACTGCCCAGGGAATAAAACACCTGAATTTTACTCCTCCCTCACAGGCTAGTTGACTCATGTACTGCTAACTGCTGAAACTGTTCTGAATGACCACACGGTTGTTGAAGATTATACTAACACATGTGGCTACGTAATGCCTAAATAATAGTCCTGACATCACCAACTAGCATTAATACAACTGGAGCTTTTAAATGGAGTGTAACATCAGTCTTGATTCAAAACAGTGTGTGTGTCAATCAAGTAAATTCATTTATAGCTTGCTCCTTTTGGAACATAAAACTCTTTTTGTGAATGAGAAATGCATTAATGTGTGATAATTTCTGAAACAGCCTTTCTTCACAGCTTTTAATATTCTATAGTACACAAAGAAATGACCTACAGGTCTACATCATCACTAATACAAACACTTATGTACTACACCCAACACTAATGAATGTATTCAACTGCCATTAAGATTCTCACCAGCTCCTACCTCCAACATGAAGGTCAGATGCAGGGTATGGCAAGTTCATGTAAGACAAAGGACACTTAGGGCTGCCCCCAAGTCAGGAGACGTGGGCATCCATTGACTTGAGCACAAATGAGCAAAACAGGCCTCAGGAAAGAACTGACCTGGCAAATGCTCTTTGGCCATCTTAGTCTTGACTATAGTACAAGGAACAGAGAAGAGGCTTCGGCGAGGCTGCTGCCACATTTCTCACCATTCAAAGAGGACAACCAAAAAAAAAAGGAGTCAAAGCAAGCAAACTGAGTGCAACTGCATGGCCAACAGCCAAGCCTCAGAGATGAAAGACTGTAACAGAAGACCTTCAGCCACGGCCAAAACTTCAGCTGACAATAGAATTTCTCTTCCCATAGCAGAAAAGAGGAACCTTTAGGTCAAGTAAACCACATCTCCTGACTTGGCCTCAAAAGACTGCTAAAAAGGTCAAGAGATTCTGTATCTCCCAGCTATGTGATGAAAGACTGTGCCACATACCCATTTATTTCATATTGCTTTTGTCAAGGGACGGCAATATTCACGTGTGATGAATAGATCTGCAGGCAATGGAATCTCACATTCCCATCTTGCACATTCACATCATCTTGCCTTTGTGCTGAAGCCAAACATATCAGTATCTGTACTTGATCTGTTTAGCTGGTGAAGAGCTAGAAAGACATGAGAAAGTTTCTCAGCTGAAGAAAATTAAGGGTAAAAAATTACTCCAGAGAGCTCTGTGGAAGCTATACAGCCATTTCTGATACATCCACATACTGGTTTGCTTCAAGAACACAAATGGGACTTTAGATGGTGTAAAGGCCTTTTGCTGTCTCTCTGCATGGCCACAATCTCTTGCTGCCTCACTCTCACAATCGTTATTTCTTCACACTACCAAAAGATTAGGAAAAAACCCAAACCCCATATAAGCAGCTTCTACATGTGGGGATTTTCATCTCTCCTTTTTAAAGACTTTCAGGATAAGCAGAGAAACTTAACTTCCAAGTGGGCATGCACAAAACCCCACAGAGTCAGCAGACAGACAGAGCCTTTCACAAATAATTACTTATGCCCATCCACAAGCACACAAGGCTATCCCATCAACACATTACCTTAGAAGCACCCTGCACCAGGACAGCAGACAAATAAGCCTTTTCTTCCCATTCAGCAGCCATGATTGCAGAGAATCCATTTTCAGGTAAGAGTCAGCACAGGCTTTCCACTCTGGATTTCATTCCCCATTCAAACGTCCAGTAAGAGAAGAAAAAACTCCCAGCACAATTTACCTAAGTGTCTTCAGCAATATCCTTTATAGAATTTGGAAGAGCTGCTGGCAGTTGTTAAGCTGGGGCTGTTTAACTTGGACATCTGTCCACCCAGGCTGCAATGACCAACTCGCTTTACATCACCGGCTAGCAATCAAATAATAATTACTTTGGGTTACTACAGACTGGAGCTGGATTTGAGTGAATGATTTCAGAGCACTGGAATCCATTACCAATAACCCAAACCATCTGGGTTCTCGTCTCTGTTACAAAGAAAGCAGCAACAATTCCAAACATTAATTCAGACACTAAGTACTCGCTGGATCGTCAGTCCATGGGAACAGTGGCATGTATTTTGATATAATTACCTCAAGATGGAAGCTACACGGACATCCTACGGAGAGCGGTTCAGAGTTTACATTCTGTGCCACATTTAACTCTCTGGAGCTATATGGGAAAGGTTTGTATCGAATAAAAAGCTCCATTTAACATTATTTCTTTTGCAAAGGCAAGCTGGATAACGCTGGTGGAAAGTGAGGATTTTGCAAATGTAGCATGCAGCCTCCCAGCAAAAGGGAAGCCAGTTGATGAGCAGTAACTGTGATTTCTGTAACAAGTAAGTTACACTGTGAAACAAATTGGTACATCCAAATAAACAAATCCCTGAATCCCCTCCGTTTGCCTTTATGAAACAAATGAGTCAGTGCTGACTAATCGTATTATAATACTGGGAAGCTTGTAATAGGCTTACAAACCATGTGTTTACAGGCTCATTATTGTTCAGGACTTGCTGAGATAATGAGGAAGCTATGGGAGAAACACTTTGGAGTCAAAAATCTTATCAGATATGTTGTGGAACTGAAATCAGTTTGCAATTCAGATCAAGCTTGGGTAGGAGGGCGTGGGACTGAAGTGACTGAAAAGGAACAATATTTCCCCACTTGGGATCAGAGGTCTCTTCTTCAAAGCTACATCTAGCCAAGGGGGCCTGAAGATAAGAACAAAACACAGATTCTTCCAGTTTCTACTGAAGAAAAAAGAACTGAGCACTCTCTGGAGCCAACCACCGCTCTGAGAAACCTCCTCCTCTGAAGGGCCAATTTCACTGAATAAAGGCACCACACACTTCCACAACACTCCAAAAAGGACTGAGGTACATTACACCTTGGTTTTCTTTTCCATTTGCTATTTAAAGGGCAGCTTTCTTCAAGAATCTGCCAGAGCCACACAAATAAATTCCTAATCCCATCAGACATGGGAGCCAGCTGATGGAACAGAGCAGGCAGTTGCACCTCACCTTTATAAAACACTTTGTATAAACAAGGTAATGTTTCCTACAGATCTCATTTCTAATGTAAAAAAAAAAAACTGAGCAGAAATCTGCAAGTTTTATCTCTTCTAGAAGCTGCAAGCCTGTATTATTAGGGCAGTGTATGCATTTCATTCTTAAAATTACTTTACTAGCAAAAAAGAGACGCCTCTCTTCTATTTTCTGATGGCTCATGATAAATCAGAGATGCTTTTCCCCTAAACAAATTCACAAGCAAACCTGAGAGCCATTGTTTCTGCTGTGACAAAAGGAGAGCTCATATGCAATCGTGTTACAAATTCTCTAGGAGATATTCTTTGCTGAGTCCAGTAGCCTCTGGATGAATTCAGTAGTCCGAAGCACTGAGAGAACTCCGTGGTTTCTCCAAACACACAGCACAATGTGCCATGCTTAGCTTCAGGAAACCAGGTTCCTCCACCAGAAGCAAGTCATACACCTTGTTTACTTTGAGACATTCAATTAAGAGGTTTACAAACACCTTTTAATGTTGCGGTAGGAGAACTATTTGGTAGCCACTCTCCTCTGTCTCCAAGGAAAAGGACACTTTAGATATATAACAAGCTGATACAAACAAGCTACAGGGAAATCCTGGAATGCTGAAATGGGTTTTGTCTGAACATTTTCTAAGTGACAGTGCAGAGTGGGCAGCAAAATGCCATAAAAATTATCTTAAAAGCCCAGTTTCACATCCTTGAGGATTATTGCTTTTGTATTTAAAGGTCTTTAATACATCAAGCCTGTAGAGAGACAGGTTCTTCACTGATGAGGCCAGTTCAGCCCCACTGGTCTGGTAATGGGACAAGGTCAGCACAATGTCAATAACATAAAGGACAAAGAAAGGCTGAAGATAAATCTCTTCTGACCGTGGTGTCACTTAGGTCACCCTAAAGGCTAATATTATGTTTATCCAGCACCATTAAGCTCCACTTTCCCCTGCACACAACTAAAACTCATCTGAAGTCAGGCAGCTCATTCAGAACCACTGTCAGAGACGGACCCAAGGCACCTCCTAGCAGTAGCCGTAGCCATGTGTTTGTCTCTCCCCAGTAATATGTTGAATGGCAACAACCAAGCTCAGCACACGCAGTCAGAGTCCAGGTATGCAGGGGCAGCAGAGAGTGGTATCCCACAGGCATGTTATGGGTAACATATCTGGAGCAGCATAAAACCTGCAAGAACCAGGACACCTACACACTCTTCACAGGCTCCCAGCTCAGACACTAAGGAAGCTCCATCCTTGAAGATTTTTGGGTCTTGGCCAGACAAGGCTGTGAGCAACCAGATGTCCTCCAGAAGATTGCTGCAACTGAAAACACATTGTGATTCCATGAGCTTACTGTCCCTTGTTTTCAGGAGAACAGCACCTCCTCCTGCTGCAGGTTACCAAGCATCCCAGCTGCCTTTCCTCTCATCTGAAGACTTTACAGCAAGCCAGTTCAGAGAGCGACTGGTGAGCAGCCCCTGCTTTCCCAACAGCCTTCCAGGGGGCTGCACGAAGCCTTGTGATACCACCACTGCAGCAGCATTGAACATTTCACTCTATTGGCAGTAGCTACTCCAACCTTTTGTGGCAGCCTTAGCCCTGGGGCAGAAGCATCCTTGGCTGCTGGGAAGCATAACCAAGGCATGACTTTGCCTAAAAGCAGCAGATACAGTGTCTTGAAACCTTCTGATTATGCAGTTGGGGAAGCCCTCTCCCTCTGAAATTATCAAATAATGAGAGCATAAGAGAAAGACCAAGGGTGGGGTGGAGCTGAGAGGGAATATCTATGGCCTTCTGCACCCAATTCTGTCACTCTGACATTTCTTTCAAATACAATTATTTAAAGCCTCCTGATGGCAAAGCTGAGGAAATGGACTAATAGCAGCTCGTACGGTACCTCTCCATCAGACAGTTCAATAAATCCTGGCAGTGCTGTGATTTGTGTAAGGAGAATGAGCTTTTCAAGAGCAGAACTATCACTTTACACCGTCAATAATCTCACTGTCAAAAACCCCCCGAGTAACCCAACCAACACTTCACAAGCTTAATTTATAGATGTGCTATTTGCCTTCAAGGTATTTTATGCAGCTAAATAATGGAAGTGGATATTATCCCAAACTACTCTGCAGTTTTCTCAAGTGGAGTCCAAGAACATACAGGAGGACAAATTTTCTATTAGCTTAGGGCTAAATTCTTCCCCCTGTGACACCTGTTTGATACCATCTACCACCAGCAGAGTTGCTTCCAAATTATACTCCAGGAAATAAAAGCAGAACACGGCTCTTGCACTTCCAGAGGAGGATTAGCACTTAAAGAGCAAAGCAGTGCATGGAGAAATGCCACAGGGTCTTTGCTTTGCTGTGGACCACTCATGCACGGATTTGCAGAAGAGAGCTCTGACCAGTACTTTGCTCACCCAGGACACCCTACGAGCTGAAGTGCGATTGCAGTAGGCTGAAGCATCCACCCAAAATTTGAGGACTGGGATACTAATGACTACACAGAAGTTGCAAGGATCAACACTAATAAATAAATGCATTATGTACAAATGCATCATGTACAAAAATCTGGGTTCTGCTGTTGATTTTCAGGGTTAGGGACACTGCCAAACTGGAAAAGCAGGCTTTCCCCCTCCACCACCCCCATAGAACAGGAGATGGGCTTTTTTCTCTTCACCATAACCCATGACACTATTTAATGTAAGAGGCTGGTTTTCATTTATTCCTGGCTCAATACTGATCAGACAAGAATTAATTCCTTTAATGGGAAAGTATTTGTGCAACTGTTCCAAAGAATACCAGGGAGAGACTCCAGACAGGCACCAAACATGACAGTGCCATTGTATCCCACACATCTGAGAACTCCAAACTCTTTCAACCAAGAACAATAAAAATTAGCTTGCTCTGCAGCAGGGTAAGTCCTTTACATAACAAATCAGCAGCAAAACTACATATGTCACAAGCATTTGCACATGGTTTTGGTTCAAACGTGTCAGAGAGAAAATTCAAGGTGATGATAACCCCAGCTCTGATCAGATACACACAAATTCTGTAGCTTAGATTTAAGTGTATTTTCGTAGTGACACATGCACATTCCAGACTGCAGAACAGCCCCAGTACTTCTCTTGGTCAATACCTAATTAGATTGCTTCCTTTTTTCAGCTTACAACTAAGCCACTGTTAACGGGAATGGCTTTAAAGCTGGGCTTGTGCCCTTGCTCTGATAAAGGAGGAGACCCGAACTGCCCTTTATTTATGTTGTTCATCAGCTCGGTTTACACAACAGCATTTCCCTGACTAATAAGTCACATGCCAACAAATCAAGGTAATTATCCAAAGGTGAAT
Source organism: Urocolius indicus (assembly GCA_013401255.1). NCBI lineage: Eukaryota > Metazoa > Chordata > Aves > Coliiformes > Coliidae > Urocolius > Urocolius indicus. The sequence continues at coordinate 47,154 of WBNH01008556.1, forward strand.
ACATCATCCAGGTCTCTTTCTGCTTGTTCCTGTGATTCAGAAGCACAACCAGCCCCCAACATCCCTTTGACAAGGATGGCAAAGTCAGCTTCCAGTTAGTGGCTGTCCTGCAGCTCTCTGTCTTTGTATGAATGAGGAAATCCTTCCACTGCCTATTTACACAAAGAGTAGAACTGTGTTCCTACTTAAACAAAATGGAATAATCAAATAAAGTGAGAAGGGTTTTAAACAACTCTAAATCCCTTTGTCTTGTCAGACCAAAGAATTCCCTATAACCAATTCGGTTTACCAGAGCCTGACAAAAACCACAGAATAAAGGAATCTCATCTTACTAACCGCGCAAACACGTGTAACCTCTCCAGGATGGAGCTGGAGTAGCTTAGCTATGTAACATAGATACTCTATCCACTGCTAGCAGCTAATAAAACACAATTCAATTGGTAGGATTCCTTCTCCCCACCCTTTCTTTCAGCAACATAAAACTCAGGACCATTTCTACACAGTTCCAGAAGCAGCCTAGCAACAGCAGTGAAAAGCACAGCTGTCTTGTCCTTACTACAATGTATCATGGAGATCAAGATTTAAATTCCCTATCCCCGCCACCCAGTTCAAACCCATCACACAGTCCAATTCACCTACCCAGTGACTTCAACTCAGCAGCTTTGCACTGCTGGCTTCCCTAACGAAAGCCATTGGATGACTCTGAACTTGGCAGAGCAGATGCTGACTTCAGACAGTAGGAATATGCAAGTACACAGCCTGCTTGACTGGCCAGGGAACAGTTGGGGTTTTTTTTTTCCCTCCCTCTTTGATCATCCTAGTGGTAAAAATCAAGACTGGCCTTGGCCCAGATCCATCCTATGTAAGACAGAACGATCACCTCGTATTTATCTCAAAATCTCCTTCTCTTTTTAATGCACAAACTGCTGTAGATTAAAGTCAGTGCCATGCAGCAAGGAAAGCTCCTGGCTAAGCCTGAGCTGCACAGAGCTCTCTGTGGGAATATTGACAAGACTGACAACTTTCTGCATGTTCAAACCAAGTGTCAAAAAATATTTATGCAAGGTTTTTTTCCTGCCCTTTCTGTCCTCACTCCTTAATCCTGGTACAGTTAGAAAAGCAACTCAAAACAAGTCTACAGGCAACACGGTCCAGGGGAAATATTTACACTCTGCTCAGATTCCAATATCCCCAGGGCTGGGAAAGGGCTCCTGGAACAGGCAGCTTCAGTCTCCTTGCCCTGTCAGTGCTTCTTCACACCTGTGGCACCAGGCTCAGCAGGAGTGTGGCAGGGAAATGCTTAGCTTCCCTCTGCTCCCATCCAGCTTGGTCTCTTTGATCTCTACTTTGCCATCTACCTCACAGCTAAGTGTGTCTGAGCCACTGCATGTTGCAGTAGGTTGTAGGTAATGTTGATGGTCAGGTGTTTTCCTCCCCTTATACCAGGAGTGGGTGCCTAAAGGCAGGGGTTGATCTTTGATTGTTAATTCAAGGACTAAATTCTTCCCACAGTCACAATTTAACTGCAGATTAAAGCACAAATCAGTGGCCTTGTTTGCAGGTATGTGGAGTCTCTCTGGTACGTGAGCTATGTAGCTGATGGAAAACCCAGGAATACATCTGAAGGCTTAACACATCAGTGCTAAAAACTCTTCAGAATAATAAATGAGAGATGGCATACAGTTGGGTAACAAACACCTCGATGAGGCAAACCCAAAATGAAGTTTCCCTTTCTTCCTTAAGATAGTTCAGATGAAGGGCACAGGAGGGATCCTTGTAGTTAAGAGGAAAAGCCTTACCACAATGTGTTCTCTGCTCCAGCCAGGAGGCACCAGTCAAGCCTTCCAGACACACAGAGATGTCTTAAGGTCTTATTGGGGTTTTTTCTCTCTTATTGTTTCATACTCTTATCACTTTACCACTATTGTTCCTTATCTCTTTTCCCATTGCAGTGCATATTGCTTTGTCTTGCTGCAAACAGCAGCAGTGTTCAATAGCCTCATATCCAGAGAACCATCACACACACATAACTGAGTTTACATGCTGTTTGTATGCTGCAGGAACATATTTCATGCAGTTTGATAGATGCTAATAACTCCTGCTGTAATATTTATCCTTTCTGCTGCTTCTCTTGCCCATCATTCATTTAAACTCATTTCTTAGTGGCACACGTATATTGGCTCCCAAACCAGGACACTGTTCTCATGGGGATCCTTCAACCAGTAGAACCAATGGATGAAATAATCCCAGAGAATTACCTTTTGGCAGCCAAAGACCTTAAATCAACCATCTAGACTTTCTCGATTTTTGACAACAACAAAACAGGAGCATCTGATTACACAAAGATGCCTGAGAGAGCATGTTACTAGAGCAACAGTGTGTCCTAAGTGGTTTTCTGTGCCCCAGCTCTCTAACCACTATCGTTTCAGTAACCCCAGGAGACAGCAGCTCCTTGAGGGGGGGCAAAGCCGAGCATCCACAGTTCCTCAGGTGAGTGGCCAGACAGTCACGTGCCTACACAATGCAGAACACTGCTGAAACTCCAGGCTCTCCAGAGCAATGAAAACAGAGGCTTTGACACAAATCCCTACCTGAGCACTGAACAGTAAGCTGCCTCCCCCCCAGACAACGGGTGATGAAGCTAATGAAAGCAAACAAAGACGGTGAATGACATGTGAGCCAAAGAAACCTTGTGTTCTCCCTCTGTGACAGAGTACAGCAAAACTGCAAAGTGCAGCTTCTCGTAGGGAACGGACTTGGAGAAAATAAGATATAACACTGCACTGCCACTCCAAAAAGAGTCTAAAGACTGCAATCTTCTCAAGTAATCTCCCAAAAATCTTAGCAAATGCCTACAAGAATACCATTAGAATGCTTCTAATTTTTTTTTCCATTTAAAATACATCTTTAATTCCAAGTAATCTTCAATCTACTTGAATCTAAGAATATAAAACTGAAAGTAAATTGATCTTGCCCTCATTAATTAGCTCTCAAAGAAAATGAGCATTTCCATCCTTTGTGCCCAATGCATGTGGATTCAAACATGTAAATTCAGTTTAGGCAGATACAAGTTAAGTTGAGCTCATTACCATAGGGAATGATTTACAGATCCTTCTATTTGACTGAAAAGGATGTTTTGGCCCAGGTTCATGTGCTCTGCTACATAGGTCTGTAATTTAGTTCAGATCCAATGAAGCCTTAAATCTGCAGAGCCAACATCAAGGTTTCCACAACTAACACTTGACTGAAATGAAATTCAGACTAGATCTTGAAATGGCTATGTTAAATGGTACATCTTCAATGAATAAGGCTGATTTTAGTTCTAGGATGACATTAGGTTTAATGCTGCTTGGAAACCAACAAATATAAAGAAACAGGGTGCACCCAATATTATACAAGGCGAGCTAAGCAGCACAGTCTCAAGCTTGGCTTCATCTCTAGGAAGCAGATAAATGCATGCATTGCTGCTGCTAGACCATAAATGAAGTATCTTCAAAATTTTCACTCCATGAATAATACTTTTCATGGCCAACTTAGTGTATGAACCGACTCTACGCTGCAAATGAATTTAGTCACAAAGGCATCACCTAAGCGTGTTGTAATTTACAAAGTGCCACAGGCCCAACCAATGGCCTTTGGATTATAGAGAAAAATGAGACGACGCTATTTCATTACTTCCTAAAGCTTTTACCTGTGAAGATTGCAACTGTGGCTACTGAGCACTTTTAAACCATGTTTTTGCAGCACAAAGAGCGAGGCAGGGAGGGGGTACCTGTAACATGCTCACACATCACCCTCCTGTCACCAACATGGTGCTGTGCCATGGTGCTCTGCTCAGTTTGGACTGATCCTTTGGCTGAAGAACTCAAAGCTCCTGACTAGCAATAACAGACTAGTAATTTAATACACTGTACTGAGCAAGGATGGTGATGATGATGTTTGATTCTGGTATTTTTAGGAAGAGGTAATCCTGGAGATTTGCATCTCATTTTCCAGAATGCCCCAGGGCTTTTCCAGCAGTTGGAATCTTACAGGATAAACATCTTCCTCTGATTGTAATTGCATTATTAAATATGATTGCTCTCATCTTCCTTGAACATTTTTTAAAAGCAGCAACAAAGAACACTGCAAGAAAGCATGCTGTTGACAGCATGGAGGAGAACTGCACAACAGAGGCACAAAAGAGTCATTTCACCTTTAACTTCCAGATGCAAAAAGCCTCTTCTAAGCCAGGGAATCCCACATCACTGTACAAAAGCTTAGCGTTCTAAATAACTGCAGCCATAAGAATCCTTCAGCTATCAAGACTGAGGCCATCACAAATAACAGCCTCCATTACAAAACACATTGCAATAGCTCCAGGAAATCCCATCAGAGAATGGGGTTCTGTTACTTTAAATCCTATAGACACCAGTAATCATAATCGTACAAAAGTCACATAGAGTAACTGCAAGAAGTGGAAGGGGTTATGGAGGAAAATGACATGATCCTGACCAATATGACTGTGATGCCCGCTTTTAAAAGTTACATTAAACAGTTTTTTTACACCTAACACACAACCATCAACTCAGAACCTGCACACTCCAGTGGCTTAGCAGGTTAAATTCCTTTTCCTCTAAAAGTTCCTCTTCTCTACAATGCCTCAGCTGCACTTTTTACAGCCAAGGCTCTCAGTTGGTTGAAAACCACAGGAAGAGAATCAGGAATGCTGAGTATCTACTCTCAGCAATAACTGTTACTATTCCTGCATTGAAAGGAAAAAAAGAATAAAAATGTATTTAATTAAATGTGTGCACATTGCTTCACTGCAATTCCTATTAATTTAAAAAACATTAGCCCATCTGAAGTGCACCAGCAGTTACAGAACCACAACGGAGCACACAAAACCCAACTATGGATGCGCTTCTGCCTTGTTTGCATAATTCTGGAAACCACACCAGACCTTCTGATGAGAAAACATCTTCCACACTTCCAAAGAATGAAAACAGTTCCTCCTGTACCTCACGGGGCTCTTCCAGGCACACAGTAGAGCTCGGTTCATGAAAACAGAGTCTCATCTATTTCCCAATGCTTTGTCAATGCTGTCACTCCGTATTTATGCTGATATCTGATGAATATTTACACTTACACACACTGAAAACATACACCTTCAGAATGTACCAGACAAAAAACCCTGTGCTTTCTATACGGCACTATGAGAATTCCCCACAGAAACCCAGCTGAGCTGGGGGTAGCTAGAGAAGAACGTGCCAGAGCAAACTGTGCATTTTAAGTAGTGGTTAAACTGCTTGAGACCACTTTTCTGCTTTCAAGAGCCTCAGCTCAAGTGTTTTCACTAGGCTTTCCATGTCTAACAGCTTCATGGCATGGGAATCTGTAATGCTTCTTCAGTGTACTCTTCAAAAAAAAAAGAAGTTAAATGTCTACAAAGCCCGGGCTACTATACAACAGATGGTCTAACCTCTTGAATGTCAAAACCCTTCTGTGTCAGGCAGCCCAATTAAAGTGACATTTTTAGCAGCATGCCTCTCTCCACTGTGCCCTTCCTCCCACTTTAGCCTCAATGTCCCAAAGGGTAATTGCTCACCACACAGTTACAAATACCAGTTTACTGTAGCTCTTTCTCCCCAACCTCTAATTGGAAGAAACTATGATGATGGTTAATCTAACTCTTGGGTCTCAATGAAGAAAACTGTTTAAAGAGAGAAGACCTTAGAGAAAACATTAAAATCTTCAGCTAACTAGCATAGCTACAGATCTCCTGATTAGGATCATTTTGGTTTAGTCACTTCAGCTGCAGCAAAGGTCTTTGTCATTCACCTTGTCTTTCCAAAGCACTAAAAAGCAGACATGGCTAATAAACAAGGGGGGAAAGAAAAAGAAACAAAAAAAATAGAGGAGAACAAGCAGTAGAAATCATTGTCTTCTAGTGGCCTGCTGTCATCTAAGTAGGATGTACTCCAGTATAAAAGAGATGCCTTGAATTCTTCTAACCTATAAAACAAGACAGATCCTTACAACATGCATCAGCAGTCCCAGGCACAGCCCAGGCAGCCTCTGAGGTCATCAGCAGGTCCCCTGCCTGAGGTGGGCCAGTACAGGTCAGTGCTGGCCTGGGAGCTGCAAGGGCATCAAACAGGGGACAGGAGTGCAGGACCAGCAGGAGTTGCTGAGGATGACAACAGTACTACCCCATAGGCTTTTGTGGAGCACGAGCCTGCCTCAGCTCTCCCTGAGGAACCAGGGGCATCTCTTCTTCATGGACTCATGGTACACGTATGGTCACCCCGTCATACGGCCTGACAAATGTCTCCAACTCCTCTTCCAGCCTACAGGAATTGATGTGGTGGAGATATTTCTATTCCTGATTTACAAACAGGAAACAGTACCAGAGATTTAAAAAAATCCATCCAGGAAGCTTGCAGCAAGTACTTCTGACTTGAACTCAATGTCTTCATAGAATGGTAGCAGTTAAAAGGGATCTCTAGACATCATCCAATCCAACTTCCCTGCTCAAGCATGTCCCACCTAGATCAGATCACACAGGAACGCGTCCAGGCGAGTTTGGAAACCTCCCGAGAAGGAGCCTCCACACTCTCCCTGGGCAGCCTGGGCCAGGGCTCCCTCACCTCAATAGGGAAAGAGTTTTTCCTTATGTTTACGTGAAACTTTTTTTGTTCCAGCTTTATCCCCTTGTCCTTCCAGACATCCACCAGTTAGATACTTTTAAGTATTAATGAGCTCCCCTCTCAGTCTCATCTAGGCTGAACAGCCCCAGGTCCCGCAGCCTTTCCTCATAAGGAAGATGCTCCAGTCTCCTCAGCACCTTGATGTCCCTGCACTGGCCTCTCTCCAGCATTTCCCTGTCCCTCTTGAGCTGGGGAGCTCAGAACAGGACACAGGATTCCAGATGAGGCCTCAGCAGGGCAGAGCAGAGGGGGAGTTCTAGGTCTCTGTTTCTGTTGGTGGAAATTCAGTTTTCATACTACCATGACTCAAGATGGTCACACTCATTCTGAAGAGACTTGAGATAAAAAAAAACACTTTTTTTTCCCATCCACTATCTGATAGCCCCAGGAGCTACAGCATTCAGAGGGAGCCACGGCTTTCATGGGACCTATGCCTGAGAAACAATTGCTGAAAAAGGCAATCAGATTACTAACAAAATCCATAATCCTGCTCATCCCCAGGTGCATGCTTCTCAGATAATTTACTGTATTATGATAAAGTGAATCTCACCTTCAGAGACTGCAAGCTGGAAGACAGCATATTACACTTAAGACAGCTCTTTTGATGCTGCTTCAGCACAAAGAGACTGTTTTCTCTCTGCTGCTTAGAGGAAACAGTCACACCACAGACAGGTTCTCAAGACATTGTCTTGTTCTACAGGGCTGCAGGATGGAGTAATGCACCATTGAAAGCAGATAATAAAAATAGCTAATTATTTTAAACTGGCTGCAACCCATACCCAAGCAAGGAAACTGACTGAAGAATCAGGCTGTAAGTTTATACTTGCTGGGAATAATCAGCCTGGGAGTTTATACTTGCTACTAAGGCACAAGCAGTGATAGCTTGTGGGTGGAGGGGCAGTAATGCTTGCAGACTAGGATAAAAGACTGCACTCCTCATGAAACGAGTTTCGTTCCCAGCTTGAGCTTCTACTTCTTCTATTAGAGAAAAAAGTGACTGATCAGTTTAGAGTGGATTCTTCATCAAAAGCATGATTTATGACTCAAGACTTTATTAGTATCAGTCTTTAGATGTCCATGTATGTAAAGTTGCTGTTAAACATACAGTGGTAGAGTTAGCTGGGAGTTTCTTCAGCACTTTGGAAACGACAGACTCCGTTTAAGGGCAAAGTTGTAACTAGTATCAAAGTTGAAGCATTCATTTAATGTGTGGGATATGCTAAAAAGGAGTGACAAATGAGTGCTGATTATCACAATTATTAAAGGGAAAGAGTAACAGTTTCTTAATCAGGGGGATCAAATAAGCTTTACTACCATGCCAGATAGTAGCTATTGTTTGGCCACTTAGAGAGCAGCAAAGTTTATTGTGTGTCTAAAAACCCTGCATCATGGAAAGCCTGTTTCGATCAGCATCATAGTCCCCAATTTCACTTCAACATCTCCTAAGAGGCTGATAAGAGTAGGTTTAAAAAAAAAAACAAAACAAACCACAAGGCTTTGAAAACGTGCAGGAGCCAACCCATTTCCACACTCATCTTGCTCTTTCGACCGTGTTGATAAGCGCGGTGCTATTTAACATCCCAGCGCTTAGCTTGTGAGAAATCCGTACAACTGGAACTTAGTTCTGCAGGTTCAGTCTCCTCTGAAAGCATTCACACTGCATGAAGCTTTTAGTAATTTCTAAAACATTTAAACTTACACAGGAGGATCAAAAGCCAGACAGAAAGAGAATCTAGTCTCCACTACCCTGCCTTTCCTTTCCTCTGGACACGAGCCCCACCCAACCTATCTTCTATGAGGGAAGCAGAAAAAAAGAAGCAGGCTATATTTTAATCAGTGGGGTGCATGAAAAAGTTTTCAGGACAGCTTTCTTGACTTCCATCTGCCTTTCTCAACAGCAGCAGCCTCCCTGAAAGCTGCGGAACTGAGCCATAAGCCTCATGAGATGAAGCTTCCCCTGGGAGATCCACCACCTCCAGCTACGCTCCGAGCGAGAGACACTGCAGGAACGATTCCCCATGGCACCTCTTCCCCAGTGGAAAGCACAAGTGGAGGCACACAGAAGGGAGTGGGAGGTAGGGAGAGGATGGAGGACAAGGCCCAAACTTCTTCAGGCTTGAAGAAAGACACATGTTTCCACGTTTGAAAGGGAGAAGGCGGGAAGGAGTCTAATTGCATCCAGATTGTTTTGTCCTTCCCCACTGGCAGGTCTTACGGTCAGTACCTGCAGCATTTCCGAGCCCAACACCAGCTAATTGTGGTCCTTATATACATATCCCCAGATCTAACCTGACACAATGCTGTATAATTGGCAGCTCAAGAGAACGGGGAGAGACGGGCATTGAATGTGAATTACCTCTCACACCTACAGCAGGAAGATCCTCTGAGACAGAGGCTGAAGTTACTGGCAGGGAGCTTGCCCTGTGTCCATGGACACAGTGGCAGGTTTGCAGACAAAATGACAACTTAATTTTCCAGTGCTGCCAGTCTTGAAAGGCCCTAAAAACAAATATTCTCTGACAGGGAGAAGAAGGACAAAATTAAAGCAGGGCAACAGGCCTGAGCAAGGGAAAGGGGAGACACTGGAAGCAGATGCTTCATAGAGGAGTTTAGGCTGGAAGTGAAAAGGAAACACAAAGTTCTCACTCTGCCCCCTCGAAGGAGCTCACACTATGTCTGTGCATTTCTCTTGGTTGTCAAATGGATAAACGTAAGTGGGGCATTTTTCCTCTTGACTCAATGTTTACTTGATAAGGTCACTGCCATCTAAACAGGTTTCAGTCTCAAGCGTAGGAAAAGACTTTTTAGGTGCATGCAAACAATGGCAACATATCCACACCTTCTCCACACTTCCTTTCCGTCCCTTGCTCTTACTGCAGGATCAAGACCCAGCCCTGCAGACAGAGGCTGTCAGCTCTCTGTCACTGCTGCTGACACTGCATCTCTGTGCATCAGCACGAACATCTTCCTGCACAGTTCAGGTAAGGGGTTACGAAGGGCTCACTGCTCACTACTTAGCTAATTGCTACAACAGACTGTCTTGCACAAAAGAGTACAGTTTCTTGTTTACTCAGAAAGATTTACTTTAAGTGCAAGATTAATCACCAGAGTCCAGAGTATGACAGCTTTATGTTTTGTCTCTAACCTCCACATCTGGCTCCATCTCCCTGGGCTACATCCACTACTCTTTTTCCCTTCATGCCTTTAAAGAAACCAGACCTTTTTTTAATAAACAGACACAGTATGTGAACCATAGAGATGTAAAAACCTTGAAAACAGTTTAAGACAAAGCATGTGCTTATGAGAGAAGGCTCAAACCACACATTCTCTCTAGGGAGACACAATGGTGACACACAGCTCTGAACACCAAAACATCCATGGAACCACTTAAGAGGTACTTGGATGTATGTTTTTGGTGTTGCTTTAAGGTATTCACCTCTAAGGTGAAAACAAAGCTGTCCTCCAGGCTAGATCATGAAGGACTAACTAGAATTAGGCAGAATAACTGGAATTAGTTCAATCTGGAGGCAAAATGGGAAAGGGTTTGGGAGGGATGTCCTCAGGATTAAGACAGGAAAGCAGCAGAGGATAGCAGCATGGAATGCAAAGCAAAATACTAACAGAAGAGAAAAAAAGGACAGAATTGGTGCTGGTCAAGCAAGGAGCAAATTTTCCATTTGAAAGTGACAACATGGCTCTGAATAAATAGTAAGAACATGGTTACTGCATAAAGGCCATGATCTCTGTGCAAACCTCCCACTGTCATCAGGAAGAGATCTGCTACAGATGGCAATTTCAGGTGCTCTGAATTTTATAGCCTGGCTTAAGAGCATTAATTTTATAAAATGGGCTTGTTTCTCTCCACCTCTGGTTTTGACACTTTGTACAAACTGATGTTAATCTCCTACTTTCCATCTATCCTCGCGTCCCGTATTCTAAAATGATGCTGCCAGTAATAGCAATTCCCTGAAAAGCAATGGCAAACACTTGCTTTCAAACAGATGAGATTTTTATGTTCTGTAAGTGTAAAAGCTTTCAGAGAAAGCCAGCAAGAGATGGCCAGTCACCAGGAGAGAGTATTTCAGAGGCCATAAGGCATATCATCTATTTTAAAAGGTGATTCTGAAATTTTCACTTTCAAGCGTGTCGAGATGTCCGTGCAATTTTGATTATCAAGGCTCAGACTCCATGAAGAAAAAGTAACCTGGGCACATTTTAAAAGTTTAGCAGTGGTCCTCAATTACACATTTGTCAGATCTCTATTAAAATCCTTGGAGAGGGTTTGAAGCATCAACTTAGAGCCAAAGCTGTCACAAAAGCCAGGCTTTAATGCAGGTTTCACTGCATCATCACACAGAAGTTGTTTTCTATTCTTTGTTGATCAAGTGCTCTGGGGACAAAGATTTTTTCAAAGCAGACACAATGAAATCTGCATCTTAAACTCTGATAAAGGGAGAAACTCCACCACTAATGACAGCTCAGTACATTGAACTTCTACTTCCCTGCAACCGATGTTTATTACTTAGTGACACTACCCCAAGCTGTTATTTGCTTACAGGCAGTGCTACCTGACTTCTAACAACTCATGCAAATTCCATAAAACGCAAGAGCAATTAACCTTGTTGGGTAGGAAAATAAGTTTAATGCCAAATTGCTCTGTTGATAGCTCAACAAAATGGCATGGTATTGAGTGTACCCTGATGAGTACACTCATCACTAACACTATTGAGTGTTCCCTGATGATGTACCAGAGCTGCTGAACACATCCCGAGCTGGACACCATGAGCATACAGTGGCCTGGATGGACTCAATTGTTCAGTTTACTATTAATTAATCAAAAGCAAGATGCAATGGGATGAAATCTTTGCTATTTATAAGACAAACAGTTAAAGAACTGAAAGAAGACACAAGAATCTCTTTCCCTGCATTTGACCAAAGCTTTGAGAAACTTATTTCTTCTCAGTTCTGACAACCAGAAAAACCCTTCTCCTCTTCATATATAGAGGATGAAAACTGTTTAGTCCCAATGAGATATCAGTCATTTGAAGCTTGCTTAGAATTCAAGAAGACATCTTAAATCCTATGCTGAAGTTCAACAGTTTGCAGGGTACCCATAACTGCTCCAGTCACACCAAAGAGGCTTCCACCAGGCTTAAAGAAGCAACACTCCTGATAGCTAAGTCCTCGATTTCTGACACTCAAGAAGTTATTTCCCACATAATAAAGCTAAAAAAAAATTGTAAGAGAACAAAAGCATCACTAAACACCTCCCTGCAGCTCAGTGTGACCATTTGTACATTTCAGTGCCACATTTCAGTGGCAAGTGGATAGCAAAGATGACTTTGCTTTGGAGAGGAACAGACTCACCAAAGGCCACACCAAGGAGCACCTTCTCAGCTGCACAAACAGCAATTTCTATGCTGTTAAACCATTTCATTAAGGAGAAACACTCAGACACAAAAAGAGAAAGAAAACAAAAGTCAGCTCTGTCACAAGAAAGGCAACATGCACTTCACTACTACCCCATACTCAGGTACTTGGTGGTGAGGAGGAGGTAAACAACACACTTCCAATGTTTTCAAACATTCCTCTACCACCACACACCATTCTACATGTATTCATAATCTAAGCTTTGCAAAAGCTCAATGGCAACTGTTTTACAGATGGAGAAGTACAGCAAGACTGAACGATTTCCCTGATGTCACACAGGAAGCCTGTGGTAAAGGAGGGAGCTGAGCACATCTGGCTAACATCAGCTCGAGAGGTTGGGATGGGGAAGGTAATGAGATGCCTCCATGCCAGAAGCTCAGTTTTATGAAGCCAACATCACACAGAAGCTGGAAAAAAAGAAAAACCTCACTGCAGTGAATCACACTTACTCAGTATTCGGAGGCACGCTCATGTTACAACCACAAGCACTTATTTAATTAAAAAAAATGATCTAATTGAGATGCATCCAAAATCGCCTCCAACACGACATCAGCAATAACATACGTAGGTAAGAAAAAATGTTGGTTATGAAGGTGTGTGTGTGTGGAAAAGAACAAGGGCAAACTGTCAGCCTTGCTCTGCACCAAGCTCACCAATAACACCCAATACATTTATTAAACACAATCAAATTTTACAAGGCATTGAAGTGATAACTCTGTAGTACTGGAAAGTGCAAGTAGCAATAAATATCTTGTAAACACAGAGGTCGCAAGCCCAGGTGCTCAGGAGCACGGGAAGGGTGGGTTTCTGGAAGCAAGTATGCTCAATCACCTCAGTTATTTTTTTCACCTTTCCTTTCTTGGAGGAGGGGTGAAACAGGACAGAATGGAATATTATTTAATTTGCTGCAATAAATCACGAGTCAAAGCAATTCAAAAGGAATTTATAGCTTATCATTATGCAAAGAAGAGCCGAACCTCTATCAGCTCAGATCTAAATACAATTACAGGAACAAAATAGCTTTATGTTTAAACCATCTAACTGAGCCTGACAGATGGATACTGTTTATATCCATTTGTATTTATTGAACATAGTAAAAGATTGCAGCTGTTCTGTCAACACCTAGGTGCTTCCAGGGTGCTTGGAACCGTATATAAATATAACAGAATTTTATGGATAAATATATCCCATGGAATAAACACGTTGGAGGTACAGCAATACAACAAGTATTTACATTAACAACCGTAATACCTTGAACTGGTTTCTATTGATCTTTAAGCACTTGACAAAAGTATGGATAAAGCATCTGTGCTCCCACCCTACAGACACAGAATTAAAGCTCAGAGATTAAGTGCTGCCCAAGGATTTTACAACAACTCAGTGTGAGTGATGGGATTAGAAGCCAGGCCTATCGCTGCGGGCTTTGTCTTCAGTGCTTTAAATCACACTTCCCCCACCCGCATCTACCTCTCTGCATCTTTCTGCGCAGCACCCAGGAGCCCGTTTCATTGTAAGCTGGCGTTTATTGGCTGCCTAATTTTCATCTCGTTCAGCGTTGGGTCAATCAAAGCCAAAGCCACGGAGCTGCATCCTATTAGGCTCACCGCAGCCTTCCCTCAGTCAGAGGGCTGCACACAATCTGTCCATCAGCTGAACCCTCCGAACCTGCGCCGCAGCGGCACGGCGCCGACGGCTTCTGCCTGCGCTTAGAAATTCAAGGCAGAGCCCCTGGCTCGCCAGCCATCTAACCCTCACCCAATCTCCTCTGACTGGCCACAGGATCAGAAAGAACGTTGTAATTAGCGGAAATATAATCCCACGCTCCTCATCAGTGAGGTTTTGCATATACATAAGGAATGATCAGTAGCGAAGAATGATGACTGCTCCTTATGTAAATCACATGCTCTACAAGGAAAAGCTTTCAAGCGTGGCATGTGGGAGATGAACACACACAGACCTTGGGGTTTTCTTGGGGGATGGGGGTTCTCCTGTGTTCAGCACTGCACCCTGGGGGAAATCCAACCAAGCACATACTTTGTCTGCCTATTGCACAGGGTGTGAAATCAGAGCACCACTGCACATGCTTCATCTTCAGAGAGCTGGCGGTTTTTTTCCCCCTTTGGAATTTCACAAGTAATTGTAGACTATGCCCCACCACAGTCATTTGTGTTTGCAGTACTAGATTGCAGCAGGACTGAAAGGGAAGAGAATGACACTGGCTGGGAAAGAGGAAAGTTTTAAACTGGAGGTTGCACAGAGCTAAGAGGTGAAACAATCTGAGGATAGAACAGGACTTTTTAGGGAGTCCTCTGTAGGCAGCTATTTTGGGCTGCTGAGGATCCGAAGAATTTCAGTGTAGGAGATGGAGCATTTTTCCTGCTAAGAATTGCTCCCTCACCCTCACAGTTCCTGCACCACAGGGTGTCAAAGCACTGGGTTACCTGCTTTAATGCTTCTCAGATGATGCTTAAGGGGAAACAAATTTTATGTAGCTCTCTGGAAAGAGGGACTAGAAGAGCTGTTAACCTGGCAATGAGAAGGGTGCTGGATCACACCACAAAACATATCAGAAACAGAACATGATTTCTTGAAAACAAGCATCCAGATAGAAATGGGGAGATAGAAGAAGAGAGGCATTTCCCAGGGGAGTGGGGGGGTTAGAAATCAAACTTCCTTTCTGACTAAATAGCTAAACTCTCAGTCATTTCTAAGCAGTGGGAATCACAGAGCTCATTTTCAAACCATCCATCAATTGCCAACCAAATTCTGTTTTATTAAAAAGAGATAGTCTCATCTCCATTCTCTGCCTGTGGAAAAGGCAGTACAGGGAAAGAAAAATGGAAGAAAAAGGAGAGCTGGCCTGCTAATACCATATGGCAAACACAGGAACTGAGCACAGGCTCCCTGATTCCCAGACAAGAGCCATATCCCCACCGGACCACCATCATTTTTCATCTGCAAATATGCATGTGTGCACGCACAGATACACAGGCAATAGCAGCATAATCGTCTCTATACTGTCCTGCCACTAAGCCCTGAACTCTGAAATGAGAGCCATCATCTCAACAACTGAAAGGGCATACTAATAGTGTTGCCAGTTAAACCCTCCAGAGAGGGGCTGTCTCCTGCATGTTTATACAGAGCCAAGCACACCAGGGCCAACAGTTGCCTTTTGTTCCACAGAAAGGATCATTATCCTGGTTCTTCCCTGGCTGTGGTCGGCCAACTGCGGCTTTGATAATTACCCTATAGAAACCTAAAGCTGCTACACCAGCATCTTAAACACAAAATCATGCTTTACTGCCATTTTTCCCAGAAACATTTTTATAGCAGACAGCAGTTTCTACTTAGGCAGCAGACTGACCAGAAAATACTGCTTGAAACACTTTTGAAGTGGAGATGGGACCATAATACCAGATTCCCTCCCTTCAGTGAGTGCAGATGTTGATGCAGTTCTGACTCAGAGCTCCAGGACTTTGCTCCTTCTCAACACCCCAAGTATGTCTAGTAAGGGCTGAGTACTCGGGGTTGCTTCTAATGTGAGAAGAGAGGTTTAAGCACTTCTTCATCCTGAACCCAGGACTTATCAGAAGACCAATGTGCCTCTTAAACTCTGCTCTGAGAGCTTAAGCAAAACATCATCAGAGCACAGGCTGTGTGCTAGCAGCCTGCAAAGGGGAGATCTGCTTTACAACCAAAGCATGACATCAGAACTTATTTTCCTAGATGAGCAGGCAGAATAATAGTGCCCATGAGCACTAGCACGTTACCAACGCAAGTACTGAGTTTTTGAGGAGAGAGGAGGCATGACAAGTCCTAGTGCACCTTTGGAAAATAAAATACAATGAAACAAAACAACACAGATCTTTTAAAATTATTTAGTTTTGCTCTTAAATTCTGCAAATCACAAACAAGGTGGCTGTACAGAGGTTCCTGCCAACAGCTGCCATTAACATACATAAATCTTACGTTCAAAGGAAGCCTCCAGCAGTCAGTTTTTCTATCTTAATTTGATTCTTTTGACTTTTCCATCCTGTCTGTTTTCATCTTCCCTCATTAAAAGGATTTTTTTAAGAAAAGAATTTAAAGGAAAAAAAAAAAGCCAAACATAGCTAATTATTTTAATGAGCTACCAAAAAAATTGTAGTTGCTTTCTTACTCTGAATATAAGCAAATGTCAACATTGCATGGGGAGTCGAAGTGCAGCATCTTAATACTACACCATCAGCTCCTATATTTGATTAATGAAGACTCACAGGACTAATTTTACACTGCTTCATTAAAAGCCTAGGGCAATTAGCATAAAGGTTAGACTACTACATTATGAAAATGATTTTTTTTTTTTAACAAAATGATGTGCCTCTTTCCCTTTGGAAAAAAAAATAAAGCACACTACACAGACAAAACAAGCTACTGTCCTTTTCAACTTCTGATGTAGAGAAGTGTGACTTGCTAGATCTCTCATCAAGGACACTGCAAAGTAACTGCCCAGAAAAGGGCAGAGGCAATGCTCTCTTGGAAAGCTAACACACAGACAAAAGGAAACAGCCTTTTCTGCTCAATACAGAACGGTGATAAACTTAAAATTCAGCCAGCAAGTAGAGGGAGGGGAAGAAATTGCACATTCCAAACAGTGCATCCATTTCTCAGACTACTAAACCTGTCTTGCAAACTTCTCCAAATGCTGATCAAAGGTAAAAAGCACGTATATGCAACATTGTAGGAGCTGAAGTGTACATAACAAAAAGCATTGTCATCTCTTATTCTTTGAGGCTTTACTGAGAGAACCGCTTTTGAACTTGCAGGTGAGCAAGTCTTTGAAAGCACATTGCACCGGCAGCCTTGCTGTGCTCTTGATTCAGCATCACGATGGACAACACAACAGAGCAAGGTTCAAAACACCCAGCCACTTCCCTGCTCTGTTTTTCCTCTCCTGCCACATTCTGAGGTAAGCAGCTCAGAAAACATGCTTCCCCCACAAGCCTCCACCTCCTTCTGTGCTACAGCCCCAGGAATGGAATAAAAACATTAAAAAGCAGCAGCAGCCCCAAGGAACAGACTAGATGAAAAAGCAAAGCTAACTGCCAGACAACGTTTCAGTCTACTTCAGAGCTGGTTTACACGTGGGAGTACTTGCCAAGACTTGCACAAGGCAGCACTCTGCCTTGCAGCCCAGGCTGGCACACAGCGGGTTAAGGCAATGTGAGCCAGACCTGCTGGAGCTGCACTACAGCAGGAAAAGAGAGTTACAAATGATTTTTCTTGGCAAAAGGAGCTCATTGGAATAGTAGGGGGATTGTGCTTACTCCTCATATATAAATGCCAGAAGTGAGGCTTGCTGACACTTTCCTGGCATGCCACAAGCCTTCTAGTGGCCCAGGACTTCAACCAAACTTTTGGAGGGACAGAAGGACACACAAGATGTTTCCTCCCCAACCAACCAACCTCTCCTCTGATGTGGCATTACCCAGCATCTGTGGAAAGTGCCTGTCCACCAGCACCACCACTGATCAGGCTCAGCCTCTCCCTTTCCACACCAATGCCTGACTTTTGTGGCCGGTGCCTGGGGCTAGGGGTTGTGTGAAGCCACAAACATGCATAAATTCTGGGTGCATGTTGGTGGGGAGATGAGGGATTAATGAAGACCCACAGGATTATTTTTAGGTGAGATGAAATCTGCTGAAACATCAGAATTTTACAACTTGCTTAACCAACAGCTCAGCTTTCCCCTTAACCCTGTTCTCCGACACCTAGGAGTTACCTAGGCAAAGAACTGGCAGAGAGTTTAAGGTGCCCCTTTCCCTGGTTGTCTCTCTCAGGTTCAGAGACCAACAATTTCTGGACCTTGAGAGCTGGGAGCTGCATCCAGATCATCATATTTAACAGAGACTAATCTTCCTAAAGGTCTAATCCCTTTGTACTGCTTCTTCAGACGTACATTTTTTGGCTTCCACAAAATCCTTTCACATGAGTTTTGTAATTTCATTTTGCTCTGCTAAAAGAATAAAAAAAGAAGAGAACAAAAAAAGAAAAATAAGACTTATCAATCCCTACTCCTAGCAGACTTACCCAAACTGTTATGATTTAATTACTCAGTGTTTCATCATATGGGAAAAGTGGCTCCACAGCCATTCAAGAGGTTCACTGTAGGGCTTTGAGAAGATGGAGGTCAAGTGGCTATTTTGGTAGTGATTAACATGTTCAAAGGCACAGGGAACTACATGTGATGCACTTTTGGCTTTTGCCTGGGGGCTGCTCTAGTGCTCAGCAGAGCAAAGACTGAACTGTCTTTGCAGCTGAGGAATGAAGTTGATCACTTCCAGTGACAGAGTAACTTCACTTTCTTCATGCCAGGATCACTGAGGCTTTGCAGCAGGCAACTGGTTTTATCACTTTCTCTTATCTCAACATGTAGCTGCTCTCTGACACTTCCATATTTAACAGCACCCAAAACTGAAGTGTTTTGCTCTTCCTTTCTCTCTCCCGTTTCCCTGCATTGGGATGGTTTTTCCAGTCATTTTCTCTCTTGCTCTCCAACAGTAATGAATATGCGTCTCCAGAACCCAAAACAAGCAAGAACCTGCCCTTCTCCAAATGTCACTGTAGATTCTCAGACGATTATTTTCACAAAGGCAACTGAGAAGAACTTCTTCCCAGGGGATTTGTATCAGGCCCTCCATCTCCATGGAGAAAAACTGACGTGTTTGCAAACTGAAAGGGAGAAATCGGTTCTCTGAAACAACAGCATCTACTGCAGCCCTCCACCAAGAGAAGCAGTTATCTCCCAGTTAGTTTGCTGCTTCTAGAGCCTCCCCAAGACGAAATCCCCAAACCTGACTGCTCTCCACATCCCTTTAAGAAAATAAAATGAGCCAAATCATGTTAGAGGAAACTGTAGTAAATTTTACCAGTAAAATCAGGAAATCTTCACTGGTTTAACTTTTTTTCCAACAGATTTTGATTCCTATACTAGAACTATTATGAGCAGCTCCTATTAGCTATGACTTTTCTCTCCACATTCATGTCAGAAATCCATACTGCCTTCAGTCATGTCCACTCAGGCTCGAAGGTTTTATCATGAAAAGATCATCTCACCAACTCATCCCACAAGAAGTCTCATTAGTTTGATGCACTATACCAAGACTGCACAAGGAGATTAAACAGCAGTGTCTGCAAGGCAGTTTTTCCAGTATTTTCTGTAAATATAAATATACAGTATAGGGCTTCCAGGATTGTCAGATTGCTTTACAAAAGAAAGAGACATTATCCCTGTTTACAGTCTGGGGAGGCAGAGTGCCACGTTCTCAAAATATCACAAGGCAAGATACTGCGCAGCAAGTGAGAACTCAGCTTGGACCTGCTATCTCTAGAATCAGAATCACATTAGCAGAAGCTATGGAGGGGGGAAAGTAAAAACTGAAGAAGGTTTACTGTGCTG
This sequence comes from Urocolius indicus, assembly GCA_013401255.1. Taxonomy (NCBI): domain Eukaryota; kingdom Metazoa; phylum Chordata; class Aves; order Coliiformes; family Coliidae; genus Urocolius; species Urocolius indicus. The sequence goes on from WBNH01008556.1 coordinate 66,711, forward strand.
CCATTGCAAGAAAAGAGAAATCAAACCCTATGACCTAAGTTATTAGAAGAAGAAGATGGTGTGATGGCAAACCAGAAAACTACCAAAGATGTTATCAGCACTGATGGAAATATCACTCCCATCACTGAAGAACACCCAAAATTGCCCTGATCTAAGTTAGTCCATTTTTAACTCCTTTCCTGTGGTTGCAGGCTCAGTAATCTGTCTTGCAAATTTTCAGATTTCAGATCTAGGCAGGAGGTTTGTTTTCCTTGAGGGATGTGCCAATGCTATTTTGTGCTGTACAGCTTCCAGTATTTTCTTAAGTACCTTGAGAGGCTTGGCATGAAGGGCACTATGGAAATGGAGTTGCAACCGACAGCTTCCAACTTCTGCCTCGCAACCTACTTTCAAAATGAGGAATTTCTGCTGAAACAGAATTGTTCCTTTCCCTGCACACAGGGAGAGCTGTACTCAATACAGCACACCCAGACAGTGAAACATATTTCATCTGCATGCATAGTGCTCACTGACCAATATAATATCCATTCCCCATTAACCTGTCACTACAAATGGCACAAATTTAGGAACAAACCTCTCACCCTTCTCTATGACCATGTTACAAAACATGACAGACACTTCTCTCAGCCAGCTAAGGACTGAAGATTGACTCAACGTCCGTTCCCGTCACAAAAATATGGTACAATCACATGGAAAAGAACTATTCCAGCTACCCACAGAGGTCAGCCACAATCAGAATGTTAAATTCATTAAGAAATTCATGTACCAGAGCTCACTGAAATGGGCTAAGCTAACTAGAGATGTTGTGGGATGACTAATCCATGTCCTGTCCAGGCAAACTCTTCTACTTGCAAACCTTAGTGCACTCTCCCCAGCTGCCACACTGACCTGCAGGTCAGATCCGCAGCATCAGCAAGAACACAAGCGGGGGTGGGGGGGAAAGAGAAATGAATGTAACACTTTCCCCCATTAATACTTGACTTTGGGCACAGAACATCCCACTGCTCTTTGTCTGGTACTTTTGAAAGAATATCCTAATTAATCTGTGGGGAAATTCAGGCAAGATTGCTTTAAGTCTTTTTAGCTTAAAAATGCAGTGTTGTCAAGTATTTTTCACTTTCAGATTTCACAAGGTTCTTGTGTGTTTGAGGCTATTATAAAGGGACATAAAGCATCTATAATCCCCAAGATTATACAACAGCATTAAAATACATAATATTTTGAGGCTCCAGAAGATTGATATTTAATGATGATAATTTTCCTGCCTTTCATCCAGAAGGATCCCCCAAAATAAGTTTTCCCAAAATAGAAGTGCAGCTGCCTGTGAGACAGGACAAGGCAAAAACCTCAGCAGTGACTCATCAAGGCAGCAGAGGAAAAGACAACTCTTATTCACAGGAAGATACTACTGAAGGTCTGTCAAGTGGAATGAATCAGAAATTCACCTTAATAAAAAGTCTCTGAGGATTTGTGCTTGTCAAAGTCTTGCTGCTGATCCACAGACATAAAGCTAATCATCATCATCAAAACAAGTCTTCTGGGCATATTTGCCTTATCGTTTCTAATGTACCCTGATTGCTGCATCTCAGTGCTAGCCCTACTCAATTCCAGAGCAACTTCTATCTAATTGTCTCAGTATGTCTTATAAACATTAAGGAATTAAGCCACAGGACAGTTTAGAATGATAAGAAATATTATCGTCCTTTGATGCAAATCTGTTCTGTTGCAAGAAAATCTGGATCAAAAAATACTCCAAATCATAGAATCATAAAATGGTAGGGTTGGGAGGGACCTTTAGAGATCATTCAGTCCAACTCCCCTGCAGAAGCAGGTCCTGCCTAGATCAGGTCAACTGCAAAAATTTTAAAGTCAAAACAGTCAAAGCCATGCAAGGTGATCTATGAAGGACTTGACTTTTGGTGCTGCAGCTTAGAAGCCAGATTAGTCTCTCTTGTTTAAGAGAAAATTAGAAACAGCAATACACAGTTGTGCTAAAACAGAGCCACAACGTGCTTCCTTAGAAGGGACACGAGATACACAGCAGTGTGCAGAGCTCAGGAGGGGCTGGCTGAGGGATATGAAGCTCACAGGTCACGCAGAATCACTTATGAGAGCCACCCAAAGCAAGTATATCAACCTTTGACTAAGGAACAAAAAAACTTGTCAAGAAATGGCACTTAATTTCCACACATAAATACACCCATATGCCATCAAGAAAGGGAAGGCCTTCTCCTTGCTTCTCCTCCTTTGCTTATTTTCCTATTAGTCACAACACAAGTCAAACTGCCAAGCTGACAAGGCCTCCAAACAAGTCAGCAATTCTGTGGGCACACAGACATGCTCCCTGGCAACACCAGACTAGCAAGGCCTTCAGGACACGGTCCCCTCCAGCACACAGGCCCACAAACTGCACTTCATCCCTTGTCACAAGCGGCTTCTGCACCAACAGCCAGGCTCCTTGCACTGGGGATGGCATCCAAACACACCAAGAAAACAGGCTTGAACACTAGCAACACATTTGGTTTGGCTTCACAGGAAAGATCACCTCAGCCCACCTGACCACCAGCTTTATACTGTGCAACCAAGATCTGCAAAGTCCAAAATTTATCAGTCACTTTAAGAAGTGAGGGTTTGATATTAAATATGTCGTTTGCTACACAAGTGAAAGCATAAAGCTATACAGAAATGAACATTTTACTCGTCTAGATTGGGATATTACTTTAGATGTAGTACAGCACTGCTGATATTTGCTTTAAGATTTATTTAACAGTTAGAAATAATTTGGCCTTCAAAGAAGAGCTTGACTCTTCCCTTTGAGAAAACTACTGAAGTTTTATCACAGTACTGTATTATTCCATTGAATCCAGAAGAGGAGGAGGATTCAGTTTCATATAAGCAATAAAATCAAGAGACTAAACTTGTAAGTATTTAGGCTTTGCTCTCATGCTGGAATTAATTTTATCAAGTAAATAGACACAGATCTTTCACTCCCTATTAACTCCTAAGGGGTAAGAGATAATCTTGAAACTACTACTGAAGAAAGAGTCACCTTAACATCAGTTTTTATCTCTATAGATAAAGAGCTCAGAAGCATGTTAAACGCTGTGGTACTTAATGCATTTCAATTTAAGGGAAAATAATTACTTCCTAAACTACACTTACATTCAGATTTTGTAGAACATGCTTAGAACAGGAGGGGTGAAAAAAAAAAAGACCCCTATTTATTGCATATAGCTGTTTGCATCTGAGCATTTGGCATTTTTGGGCTGCTCCATTATTACCAGAATACTCCATTAATACCACTCCATTAATACATGGTGGGGGGATCAAGGTGTAAACATGTAAAACGCAAAAATCCCATCTGACTGAAGAGCAAAACCCAATGGGTTTCATTTTGGAAAGGGTAGTTAAAAACAATTAACAGTATGGTGTGCTCAACTGGCAGAATCAGCCATTAGAAACCTTCTACTTAATTGTAAAAACAATCTGGCTGTCTAGTGCTGAGTGGAAAACATTAATATGCTACGTAGTATAATCCAATAATTGAGGTGGGAAGGAATCAGTGCAAGCAAAGTTTACATGAAAGTCATGCTGTTGATCAAAGGTATAAAAGCAGGTATAGAGAATCCACACTGTGTTCTTCTAAGAATATATGTTTTATATTGTTGTTATAGTGAAGAAATCATCAGGCTATTTCTTTGTTGATCTGGAAGAAAACTGATTGTCATCTTCAACCTCTTTTGACATGCTGTATCATTTCTAGTGTTTAGAAACATTTTGTCCTTCAAAATTTAATGGAGAAAAACAATAAAGAAACATGAAAGCAGAAAAAAATTAAAGAAAACTTTAAATATACCAAATTAAGACTTCCTTTAAGATAAGTTATAGATAACTGCACACACGTACTTCAACTCTCATACAGATCATACAAAATTACCACAAAATATGATTAAAAATGCCAGCCTTTGCTAACAAGTATCTTTCTCAACAGTAGATCTGCTCATTTAGTTTTGAAGTAACAAGAATTCTACCACTGACCACTGAAAAATAACGTACACATGGTGAGATCCCAAGTTTTTAATCTTCATTAGTTAAATGCCACCGAACATCACTAATGTAATTTTTAACCATTCTCTCATCTTAGAGCAGGAAGAGAAGCAGCTAGGGCAATGCTTTCTTTGAAGCTCTTCCATCGTGTTCAAGCTTGGTGTTACACTGATTGTCACATAATTTAACTTCAGAACTAGTGTGCAAATGAGTTTTTGGACGCTAGCCACGGAGAAGTCTCCAATGCAGAAACTATGAAGTTGTCTTTATTAAACACCCTCAAATCAATGTCACATGCAATGATACCCAGGGATGAGTGGGACTGGGGTCAGAGAAGCATTTCTTCTACTCTGCCCACTTCTTGATTAACATTTCTAGCTTGGTGCACTGCACCTTTTGCAGTTCTACTTTTTTTACTCCCTAAACAATGTCATTAAACAATAACACATCAAATCCCAGGACTTTGTGAAAATATGTACTTGTCCTGCTGGTTTTCTCTCCATCTCTGAAACAGTGGCTTCTGCACACAGAATCACCTCAATGTAAACACACTGAAAGAGTTTTAGGCTTTTCCTAAATTGATCAGGTTTATACAAGCCCAATCCAAACCACTCATCTAGTGCTGACTCTGCAAGTCCACCAAGACCCACCTCACCTGAGTACTCTGTATTTTTTGAAACAGAGCAGTGTTTAGGGAAGGAATCAAACCTTTGGTGGAAAGAGGACAGGGTTGTGAGACTCCTACTCTCAGCTTTCCATAGCCAGGCCAGTGAACTCTGAAATCTCATTTCAGTCTGTACCTCAGTTTCCCCAAGTACACAACATCAGCTAATAACCACATCCTTCTCCTGCTATGAGACTTATCACTGAGAGTGAGAAGAATTACTGAAAGGATAGTTGGACTGAACAGTTGTTTCTCACAAATTTAACATTTAGGAGGATGAAAGCTCTTTTGCCTTCACATCCACACCAGAAGCTGTGGCAGTTTAAATCATATTTTATGCATACAGTAAAATTGTACTGATGTGATAGGACTGATTGAGAAAATGATTTTGTTAGATTGGTGCAATTCCCTCATGTAGGAAGTATTACTTTGATTTCAGGATATCTATTTGAGATTTAGGCAAATCACTGATGTTTTCCAGTCTAGGAAACAGCATAAAAGGGTACAATAGAAAATATCATTAGGAAGAAACAGAAGAATGTAACAACAGCTACAAAACGTATACATTATCTTCAATTGGTAACTCTACTAAAGCAGCAACACTTTTGCCTAGTGTATGCAACTGAACAGCCTCAGTCTGCTGGGAAGCATGTGACTGAGGCAGGATAGTGAGGCATACAACAGAACAGGTATATCAAGCTAGTGCTGATGGGATAAAACTAATTTTTAATCTAGCTTACACAAGCAAAGTAGGTCCTCTCTCCAGCCTGCCTGCTCCAAGGGCAATAATTCTGGCCTTGTTTCTACATGAGGAGCTTTCTCTCCGAGGAGGAAAACTGCACAGTAGACTGAGATGGAGTCTGGGCCAGCTCCAAGAGAAGTTTTCAAGGAATTTGGGAAAAACAACACTAAACCCCTCCTTTCCTGTGCCATTCTTAACCATTTCAAGGGCTCTCTCTCATTTAATTAAGCAACAGAGACAAAAAACAGACAAAAGGAACATGAATATAGATGAGCGCACAGATCAACTAGTCCAGCTACAGACAATCTAAGTCTGTTGGATCTGGTAAAATCTGAGCTCTTACCACACAGCAAACTTATCTGGAGCTGGAAGCACTTGTTGCTGTAACTGTGTCACATTGAACCCGTCTACAGGTAGGCAGCCCAGCTGTCTAATATCAGAGTGTAAAGAAATTACCATTAGATCAGTGAAAGCCCAGAGGAAGACTCAATAAGCAGAGATGTCTGGATGAAGCCTTGCTTTCTGTTTACCTCTCCCTGGAAAGATATTATAAGCCTTAACAAAATAGCTAAATCTGTTTCATTTGGCCACAGACTTTCTTCTGTTGCCCCTGCATGCATGTACAGACCCCTGGCATCCTGATAGCATGTCCAGAGACAAGTGTTTCATTCGGCTACAGAAATCTGAATGTTTCTAAGAAAGTAGATTTCCTTCTTAAACTGGCCTCCAAGAGATTCACCCCATCAAAATGCATAAGCTGTTGAACTGAGTGGGGATGTAGCCTATGCTAACACTGAGAGCACTCTTGTAATAGCTCGAGTCCCTTTCTACTATCTTTCATCTGGTTTAGCTCAGTGTTGCTGGTGTATGAAATTTAAAGAGCTCTGAAAAAGATGTTAACGAGCCCTAAAGAGGAGAGTGCTCTTGCGTTAGTCATTCCCAGGAACACCTGTGAACTATTGAGTTTAATTAGTCTACAGCTGGCACAGGGTGTGTGTGGAAAGACAGAGGATTTATTATCCGATTGCTAGTCCTTAGATTGTCTCTTCCAGCACGTTTTTTCCTGTTTGTTTGTTTTGTGATAAAGGACACACAGAGAGGGATTGCAATTGTTTAACTAACAGGGAAATCCCTTCCTGGAAAGGGTGCCAGACACAGCAGCACTTGGACAACGGCATTGCAGGGGAGGTGTAGGCAGCAGCATCCTCAGCAGCGGGGAGAGGCAGGCAGAGCAAGATGAGCTGAGCTCTGCACCCCACATCTGCTACTTACTGTGCAGCAGAATTGACTATCCAATACATACCTTACAACTAGAGAGTATTTAAGAACCAAAATTTTCATTCTAGTAACACAGTACACTTCTTTTTATTACTCCTCAAGACTCAACTCTACAAGCATCCTGAAACAGAGCTAAGAGGTGGGAACAACCTCTACTGCCACTTTACTCTGCCATATAAAACATCCAGTGACTTTCAACACAGCTAGCTGGTTTGGCACCAATTATTTCACCAATATCACACAAAGACACATTTAACTTTAATTAGTGACAGTGAATTACAATTGCTAATCCTCAAATACTTCCATCTCATCTGCCTAAATTAATGGCTGCACTCCCATATGGTACCAGTTTTCTCCTCTGCTCCTCTCCTCATATTCAAAGTTTTTGAGAGAAATGAAAATGTGCCTCCCAAATGATGTGGAAGCCAAGCAGAGACACAACTCGAATTACCTGAGGCCTCAACTATACCCACCACAGCCAGCGCACAGTCCCCAGGGCAGCCAGGTGGCTCTTCACAGCTGCCCGCTCGTGAAACTCCTGGCATTCTCACAGAAAGCAGCCACAATCTGGAGGCTTTTATCTTCAAATGAGTATTCCCCTACCTTGTGCTAAATCCAAATTACCTCAACAGAAACAATGGCCTACTTAAATCACAGTGTGCAAAATAATTATCATCCTGACATCATCTTTCCTGACAGTAGCTCATCTCCACAGTGGAGTATGAGATGCTTCTCAAGCTGATCAGACTTCATTCTGCCATCACCTTGACATTGTCAAGTCAGTCGTGCTGACATTTCTTCTCATTGACATTGGAAAGCCTTCAGTAAATCTGTACTGACAGTTTAAATTCTTCTTTTCCCCCCCCCCCCTCATACTTTCCTCCTGTCATGCCATCTCCATAAAATTGCCCTGCCCTTGTTTCACTTCATTTTGACATCCTATTGTTATCTCTGTGGATCCTCTTTAGCACAACGTGCTCCTGTCACAAAAGCACAACATCTCCAAAGACCTGACACGTCAGCACCTGGACAAGCGTGCTGAGAGTCTCATTAAACTGAGTTAAATGGCTGTGCTACTACCTCAACCCCTTTCCAGCAAGTTACTTCTTAAACTACAGCCTCACGCTAGAGTGCCAATAAAGAGCTTGGTTGCATGCAATTTGCATCCCTCAATTACTGCAAGAGTTAGATGTGTTCGAGTCTGAAAAACTGAAAAACATGCAGAATAGGTCTGGAAAACACAACAAATCAGATACTGCAGCAAGTCCCTCATTCAGGCCAGCCAGGACCACTCTCTGCATAGCACCAGTAACCATAAGGGATTGAAATACAAACAAAGTTACTAAATCAACACTTGTCACCTGCTCAGCCTCAGGGATGTACTTCAGTACCTCCCCAGACCCTAAATGCAAGAATGGCTCTAATGAAAAGCTTTGTTTTGCAGACTCAAGACAGCAGGTATGACCGATTATAATCTCAGAATCACACAGGCCCACATCCCTCACGGATTCACAGAATCATAGAATGGTGGGGGGGAGATCTCCAGAACTCCTGCAGCCCAAGTCCCTACTAGAGCAGGTTCCCCTCCATCAGGGCGCACAGGAACAGGTCCAGGTGGGTTTGGAAACCTCCCAAGCAGGAGCCTCCACACCCTCCCTGGGCAGCCTGGGCCAGAGCTCCCTCACCTCAGCACTAAAAGAGTTTTTCCTTTCAACTCTTTCACCAAAGGAACTTTTTCTCTTTCGCAGACATTAATGTTATGCTAAAGACGATTAAGAGCTGGATATTAATAGCAAGTACCTACAAGTGCTGACAAGCACCTCATGGCATTCCTCATCCAAGCCTCACACAGGCAGTGCCCACTGCACAGAGGTCCCACGGACCAGGCTCATCCAGCCCCACAACCCCCAAAGGACACAGATCTCCCCCAGGAGACACCCCATGACCCCCAAAGGACACGGCTCCCCCCAGGAGACACCCCACGCTGGCTGAAATACCTGAGTGCTGCCATGCTCCTGCACACCCCCCAGTGAGGAGACCTCAGCCCAGGGCAGCTGCATGGCCCTGATAGGATAGAGCTTGGCATCACTCTCCCCACAAGCCCGGCCCAGCAGCACCGTCATTGGCCCAGCTGTCCCTCATTAGCAGGATTCATTACCATCATTAGCAGACCAGGTGGGCCTGCACTTGGCCCTCAAGACCACTGAGAGACTGCAGTCCCACAGGCCCAGCTCTGGGGAGCACCAGTAAAAGCAACACAGAGACTGATTTCATGCTCTATAACTAACAGGCTTTATGATGGGACCTCAGGTCTTGTGATCATGTCATGGAATGAGAAGAAGAGGTATTAATGCTCATCAGGGTGGGGAAAGCAGGGGAACAGCCCTGTGAAACTGAAAAGGAGATAAACTCTGTATATGCTTTTACAGTGTCTTAATGTTTTATGCACAGATGTGCTACTATGTTTACGATGCTTTCTGACACCAGATATTTTGGTCTTGCTTGATTCATATTTCTCTGAGCTGTAAAAATCACTTACAATTCAAAGGCCCAAGGTCCACAACAAGAGCCTGTGCTCATCCCCTGAGTTCAAATGCTGATTATACACCAGAATCCAGAACAACAAAACAAAATCTGTGTACTCCTAACTCACATCAGAGGGGAAAAATAATCCCACTCTTCCCTAAATCCTAAATATTTGTATAATTTCATGTATGTAGCATGCATCTACAAATTCCTCCAAAACTATATCTGCAAGAAATGCACCGTTGCTGCATTTTCTAGAAAAAACTCACCTAACCACTCCTTCCTCCTGCCCCCTGCTCTCACAAGTGCGACAGACTCTCACAGGTCTGAAACAAATTCATCTATTTTAAAAAGTGATGGAGTACAAAAAAACCTCAGTGAAATCTGCCCACATGGATACATTTACACCACAACAAGCGAGCACCCATCAGCCAGGGTTAGTCACTTTATTAGGAAACAAACTACAACAAGCTCTATAGCGTAAACATCTATACATAGTTGAAAATCATTAAATTCTGCATAGATAAGCTCTAATTGAGTATGTCTGTTTAGGTGAAACAATTAACCTGCATATGTAGTGAGTTGCAAACAGCCCTGGAAGACTTTACACCTTTCAGCTCAGGGCACCTCTTCATTTGACCTTGTGTTCAACTGCAAAGCCTTAGAGAAATGCTGACTGAGAACGGATGACTGCACATTCAATAACTGAGGAAATCTTTCATGCAACTATATTAGGGATGCCATTACTACACATTTTTTGATCAACAATACAACAGCAGAACATTTTACTACCCTTGCTAACTCTCTGCTGTGGTTCAGAAACAAATGCCTTAGGACATGTACTACCACACTCCTACTGTGTATACAAGAGATATGCTACTGTATCCTCTATGGAATATGACTGTCAGCAATTAGAATTAATATTGAAAAGACAGAACACGGTTTGTGATGCATTTTCCTGGCTTTTGTGAACCATTTGTTCACCAGATTTGCTAAGTCTCAAAACGCAAGCATAGACGAGAGGTCTGCTAATCCAGGGAATTAGCAAGGTATTGCTCCAGCAAATTGCAAGACAACGGTGCTCTGTTTCATACAAATGGGCTTTAGACAAGCAATTGGTACACTCCATAAACAACTCATTCTTCCTAAGAGCTAGAAAAATATCAAGTGATCAAAACATAAACCAAAAAATAATTTATGCTTGCAACCTTTTGAAACAAAGGCTTGAGGGTAGAGTTTTTTTTGCCCTCTACCTTCTGAACGCTGATGGCCTGCAAAGGCATAACCTTACAGCACAAGAAAATAAGATTTAAACACATCTTAAATGAAACATCTTAAATGAAATGGGATAGCCTAGTTGCTATCCCGTTGTTATTAGCAGCACTGCTGCCAACAACCCACACTGGAGCCAGAGTCTCTTTGAACACCATAAATTTCCAGCTGCCTTAAAGGATGTGCACCTTCATCTATCTCTGAAGCCCTGCAAGGTCAGGGGAAGACTCTGCTGCATATCCAAAACAAAAAATGATCATTGCAAATAAAGAAATTAATAAAGTAGCAATTTACTCAGATTTTCTGAATAATTCAAGTCCCATTCTTGACAGTGGTAGCATTATAGCAGAGTTTGCTAAGAGAAGCCAATAAGAGGGTTTATGATCTCTATGAATCTGTATGAGGGGTCCACTTGATGGATGGTTCTTTTCAGGCAGAGCTATTTGGGGTTCAGCTGTTTACAACAGAATTCCCATTCCATAAAAAGCATCATCACCTTTTTCATACCCCTTAACAGACATATTAATACAATAAACACTTCTATAATTTGTCCTTTCTTGTTGAAATAAAACCAACACAAACAACAACAGGGAAAAATGCCCAGCAACTTTACATACTTAGATGTGGACAGATGAGTGGCTTGTACATATGTGCATTTCTGTGCACACCCAAAACCACTGAGTACCAATTGTAGGTACACATGCAACATCTGTCTTTTTAAAGCAAGGTGTTCATTTTTATCACAGGAAAACATAAATTAATTAATAGTAAGAAGCCTTTTTCTGGAGTAGAGAAGACAGTACTGATCAGGAACCCCTCCACTCGCAGTTGCGATATTGGCAATACACTCACATTGAAAGCTTGACCCAGCCATTGGGTCAAAAAAAGTAGACCCTGAGCCCATTCATATTACAGCATTTAAGTCACATATTTTACTTTTGTATGGACACTTTGGCAAACCGAGCACTATAAACTATTCAAAACCCCAAATAAGCAAGAGAAAGCAGCCCTCAATCAGAAAAATCTGACATAACAGCGTATAATGCCATCCATACTCAGCACCTACAAGTGGAAGACAACCTTGAAAACCCTTCAGTGTATGGATAAACAAGGACTCACACCTCACCAACAGATGATATGGAGCTCTTTGGAAAAAAAACCCATCAATCTGCTGTCCCCAGAAATGCTTCCTACAGAAATCCACTGATACTGCACCTAATCCTGCTGCTGACAACAATATTAAATTGCTGTTAGTGCCTGGCTTGTCCTGCAGATCCAGCACGAGGGCAGCAGTCCCCTGGGCAGCAACCAGACCAGGCTGCTCTCCAGTCCAGCTGTAAGGCTGCAAGCCAGGCTTGGTGGTGCAGACACCCACATCCACACACTCCTTCATGTTTTTGTTTCTGGGGCTTGTTATCATTAATTATGATTCACAAACCAGAAAGAAGCCATGCAAACTAAATTTACAGAGCTCCCAAACCAGGCCACAGTGTCAGTTCCAGGCACAAGCTATGCGTCAGGGCTGTCCATCTAAACATGTGGAGGTTGTAACACAAAGGCAAGTCCACATGCTCATGTGTTACAGGACTGATGTCTCCAAAGCTCTTAGAGCTGACTTCCGCCAGGACTTGCTTAGTACTTTGCTCAACTCCCTGCATCTTCAGTGGTCTCTCCCATCTGAAGTTACTAGCTTGCTTCCTGAATCTTCATCTTCTTTCCAACTAGGTGGGGAAACAGCTAGCTGCAAATCTCCCTTTCTAACCACAGTTGAGTATTGTCATGAACTAATAAGAAAGCATGTCTGGAAAGCAGTTCTTTAAGTATACTATTCACATAAGGCTAGTTTTTGCTTGAAAAGCATCAGAAATAAAACCCCTTAAAAATCCAGTCTCTTGTATCCTCATAGCTTGTATCTCCACTCAATAAGCCAGCAACAGTATCACATGCCCAGACTCTGTATCACTGGGATCACTGGGGCTGAGTAAAGCAGGAATTTAGCCAGCACCTATTTAATTCCAAATACATTTAATATCTCTATACCCTCTTGACAAATAAGCCTCATAACATTATGAGTTAATCAAGCCAGGCACTAGTGAAGTATTTTTTTTAAACCCTTAAATCTAATAGAAGATTACTGCACCCAACCGTAGAAACAATTTTGAGCCTAAATTTGGCAAGACACATTAGTTTTATATCGAGCTAATTACTTCCAAGTGTCCAGGAAATACAATTCAGTAATTACAGCTGTATTAGCTGGATGGAAACTACACAAGAGGCAGAGCTTATTTACCACTGAGCGGGTGAGTCACCCTGGACATCCCACACAACCCAGCCCTCCTCACAAACAGATTTGCTGAAGCCTGAGCCAAACTCAAACCTCAAAGATGCCCAATGCAATCCTGGTTGAAGGCTTCTGAGTACTGATGTGCGGGTGTATTTGCAAGGCCTCAATACCTGAGGTGGAGATCAGGTTTTCGAGGCACCTCAATTCTCCTTTTCTAGCACTAACATACAGGGTTGATTTTGTGAAACACTCGGTCTCCAGTGACTGGGTCACTGTGTGATGTGTCTGGCTGTGCCATGCCAGGAGCCAGGCTGTGGGTGAAGGTACAGGGCTTCAAACTCTTCACATACCTGAGGGGAAAACACTTCTCATGACCACAGCAGCTATTCTCATGCGCAAACACCTCAACATTAGAAAGCACCATGCTTGAATTTAATATCAGTATAATCAAACTCGATTCAGAGAGACAAAGGAGGTGAAATGACGTGAAAAAGCTGGCTCTGTGAGCTATCCAAAAAGCCCACAGAGAATGGGCTGAGCCAGCCCTCACCACAAGCACAGCTCCAGTCCTAAGAGCTTCCAGACCATCTCCGTGCTATGCCATCTCACAGGATGAGTTCAAGGCACAATTTTTACAAGACACTTTTCTACTGGCTGAAAACAGAGCTCATACTAAATTAAATGAAGTTAAATCCTATCATCTGTATGCTCCACAGAAAAGATACTCCATCATCATTGTCAAGAGAAAACCCATAAGCTGAGCAGCAGGAAAAATAACCTCTGCTCCCCATCAGGCTGCTCTGAAAGCGCTTCGCTCAGCTCACGGCAGAAATGGATTTGATAGTGCAGCAAGGGAAAAATATGTCATGGGACAACATCTCCAGTTCAGCATTCTCCACCCCCACATTTTCCACAATAATTAATAACCAAAGCTGTTAATGTTTAAATGATCCACATTCTCTAGTGCAGCCAGCGATGCCTCATGAGGCTTTCCACTGGGGCTAACGCTATTAACTGTGTGGATGCCCAAGGATACATATTGCTTAATGGATGAAAGGACACTTCTGTACAATCTCCAAACATTCAAGAACTCTCTTTTCAATCTGAACTGGCTTAATAGAGCATTTGGGTTCCCGAGCTTTGCATAAATGTCCATGTTTTACTCAAAGGTTAAAGGAGTAAAATGGTTTTCCGGACTCTCAAGTACTAAAAGGTATTGTCCACTGCTCTTCCCCTTCCAATAGTTCCCTTCTAGGCCAGAAAGCCCAGCCTTCTCTGTCTCACCAAATGATTATCCAGGGAGAACAGGCAGAGATCATCTGTCCACAAGGAAGCTGAGCAGTAGGCATAGGGAAGCTTCATCTAGTTTCAGACAGTGCTAGAAATTAAATCGCTCCCAAAAGCAGCCCCAGAACTCCACTTTTTGTTTATTTGCTTAAGTCTTCAGGAACCTTTGCAGTTACCAGCACACTTGTCAGCACTTCAGGCAATAGAGAATATTTAGCATGGAATTATAATCACGATAACCACCAGTTTTTCCTTCCCTGCCTTCTCCAACCCCTCCCTGCCCACTCTCCCATCCTGGGATTAATTCACATGAAGGAGGGTTTTAAGACCAAAGCAATTTCTCAGTTTTTCTTTCTTTAAGCCTAATTTTCAAAGAGCAAGGGGTACAGAAGTTCACCCTGCCTGTGAGTGTTTGCCTATCTGTTCCCCTTCTAAGAACTTTTGAATCCCACTAATTTCAAGTAAATTTGACAGCAGGGCAGAGGTCTCAACAATACCAAGTTCCCATAAGTTCAGTGAGGAGATTGCAGACACACAGCAAAGAGGCGCCTGGCTTTTCTCACCTCCCACAGCGGGGGGAAGGCTGGCGTGTTAGCTCACACCTCATTAGACAGCACAAACCCACAGAGGAAATCAATTACAAGATAAAAGTCCATCGGAAACCAGCCTTCAATCATCCCACTGCTGATGCAACTACTTGATTCTTAATTCTTCTGACAGCCTGATAACAAGGGCTGCCACGGCCCCTCCCTGGACAGCAGAAGAGTAAATACAGCAAGACCCGCAAAAGACATCTTGTCTCCTGCACCATGTCACGCTGGAGTAGGGCCCTGCCTTGAGAGGGAGAAAGGGCAAAGCATTGTGGAAATGGTCACCCAGTACCAAAAAGACCACGTGAAAGATTTGTTTTGTGGAAGGACTGGAAGGATTTAGAGCCACATGCTCAACTGTAAACGTGAACCAAAAGATGCACGTTCCTCTCCTCAGGCAAAGTTCAAGCCATTCAAACCAATGCTTTGGAAACACTGAATGTTTCTGGGACACATCAGTCTCTCATTCCTTTACTGCTTCAGACGTCAGGGACATCAACACTTACGTTTGCACTACTGGGCTTTGCAGTAACAGATAATGGTCACTGCAGCCTGCCCCCTGCACACCCAGACACCCAGCTGAGGGCCAGGTTTCCCCAGCCTTGCCATCCACAAGGTGAGCTCCCACTCAGACATGACAGGTTTCTCTAAACAACAACTAGAGGTATCAGCTACACTTACCAGCATGATTTAAAACAAAACAAAAGACAAAATAACCTTAAGTGCCTTACTAACAGCTGGACTCTTTCTGTTCCCACTTTGGGACTCATTTCTTTAAAACAGAGGCTTCATTCTTCAACGTAAGACTTCAAATACATGGAAAATCTGAACCAGAGCTATCACGCCAGGCTACAGTTTCCAGCCAGATGGTTTCATGGGATCTTGGAAGGCATTCTTCAAATATTTCATTCCTACCATTCCTTTCCCTTCATGGTTCTTCTTTACAGACAGATGCATGGGCAATGAGGGAAAACTGGGTCCACAAGGATAAGTCAGACATGTCTGAATGTGTCATGCCTTCTGTGTGTTACCTGCAAGACTGCAAACTGATTTCTCTCTGTATTTTCTAATAGATATTACACTTGCAGTTCAAACAGGTAAACCCTGACTGGCATACCTCACCACTAAGAAGTGCAGCTGCAGTGAGCAGGAGCTAAGCAAGTTTTCAGCAAGGCTGTCTGGCCACACTGGCAATGTGGGCTGTGCAGCTCCACAGCTAAGAGGTAAGTTTAGTCCATCTATACAAGCTGTGGAGACAACAGTAATTGCAAATCTTTCTGTGGAGCAGCTAAGACTGCATCTTCCCAGAAAGATAATAACTGGGAGGCAAATTTGGCAAATGCCTGCTCTAAGAAAGGAGTCAGGCAAGTCCTCTGGCCAGCCAGCCAGCAATATTTGCCTCCACTCCAAAAACCACCCCCTGCCCTACTTTCAACTACAATTTTTGTTGACAAAAAAAGATCCTTCTAGAAGCACAACAGGAATCAACTAACTTTCAGGCAGATGAATGCCTGAAGTGTGAATGCGAAACTCAGGAGTATACCAGTAGCTCAAGTCCCAAGTCTTGGGTATCTCCTCCCACATTCACAGTTCACAGCCATCCTACCAAACTGGAATCAGAGAAGGCGTCATGAATAAGCACTGCTACAGTAGAAAACTCTTCTTTATGTGCATTATCTATCAATAATCTTGATTTGCATGCCACAAGTAATAACTATGAACTCAATTCCTCTGCTTTTCAACACAGAATTGGGCCATCGCTTATAGACAGAGAAGCTTGAGGAAACACCACATGCTCAGACACTGGAGATTCAATAGCAGGGGTAATTCTGCTTACCTGAAGGCAAACTGCACATCCTCAGCACAAAAATATGAGGTTTGGATTAACTAATGACAGTGACTCTGAGAGTACTCTGCCTTAGTAAATCAAAGTCAGATTCTTAATCTTACAATGTCATGATTCCGTGGTTCAGTGTGTGTTCACATCAAAAAACACGCTCCAGTGTATGGGGCACTATGTGAGGGAGGCTGGGAAGGGTTCAGGTGGGAAGGACCAGGAGATGAAGACCATAATGTTGGTTTGAGAATCTGAAGCTGAAATACAATACAGTCTCGAGAAATCATCTCTTATAACTGGTAGTACAAATTGGCTTTAAGAGACATCTCAGCTGGCACATGTATTCCCTGCTGAACAGTGATACCTATTCAAATGATCAAAACCTGTCAGTTCTTAAATTCAGGATAAATCCCAGACCTCAGAAACAGCCAAATGGAAAAAAAAAAAGGAAAAGAAAAAGAAGTTCAAAAGCAGAAAGGCAGCAAATGTTACTCTCAGGACCAATCTCTCTGATATGCCTCAAGCTTGCTAACAGCATTCTAATGCCACAGGCATGTTACTTTCCTTTGCCCTCGTATTTTATTTCAGCAAAGCCCTGTCCTAATAACTGATTACAAAATACCAAACAAGCTGTAGTGTTATCTTGATAGCTGGTGAAATATTTAGGTCCATTCAAGTGCCATGCATAAATGAGTCTGAATATAGAGGCTATAGCAGGCAGAAATAGGAACTTTGCATCCAGAGACCTGGAATACCCTATTGAGACTCATTCCTCACTCCCAGAGAGCCTGAAAGCCCTCTGCCAAATCAATGCAAAACAGCTTGCCATTGTGACAGGGTAAAACACCTCCCCCGTGTTTAATGTGGAAATTACCACTCCTCCACAAAGGCATTCACAGCAAAGGAGGAAGCTAAGTGCCAGCTCCTATCCTCTGGCCAGGTTCACTGGAAGAGCTGCTCACCTGTACACAAATGAATGCTCCACAGAGGATGACCCACCTGCCAAGCAGAGCCCTGGAACGGCAGCACAGCACCTCCACAGCAGCCCTGGCTGTGGCAACGTGTCCACCACACTCCAAGGACTGATGTGGGCAGAGGACACTGCACCCACTGCAGAGGAACACTGGCTGACAGCCACCTTTCCCATGCTCCCATGTTCAGCACGTGCTTCAGGACACAGAATCTCTGAACAGTACGGGTTGGAAGGGCCCTGCAGAGATCCTCCAGCTCAATCCCCTGCTAAAGCAAGTTAATCAGGAGGCACAGAAATGTGTCCAGATGGGTTTGGAAACCTCCCCAGAAGAAGCCTCCACACTCTCCCTGAGCAGCCTGGGCCAGGGCTCCCTCACCCTCACAGGGTGTGCTCAGCACAGCCTTTGCACTGGGAACAGTCAAAAGTAAAAAGTCCTTTTAAAGCAATTGCTAAGGGCACAGATATATCCCAAGGTTGATGCTGGTTTCTGGCAGCCCATGGCCAGGCAGAAGAAATTGACTGCACTAAGGAAATCCCAACTACCCTGCTGTGGTGAGATGAATAATGCAGGAGACCTCAGAAGTCACTGCCCTGACACTGAGGCAGAAAACACAAGGACTGCATTCTGAATAGCAAGAAAAAGTAGCAAGAAAAAAACCACTCTGGCAAAGACTTGATTGCTATTTTGTGTGTCTCGATTAATGTTAACTGTCTTCAATACACAAGATTCTTCACATTGTAACATCCTCCCTTCCAATCCATGCGGTTGTATTTTTTTTTGCAAACTGGGTTTTTTTTGGGACCACTGTCCACTTCAAAAACCAAAATCCACATTTCCCAAGCACTCACATTCACAAACTCACTTCAACATTTCCTAAGGGCATTCACAAGAAACCTATGTCCAGAGGAGACACCAAAGCATCCAGCAGCAACATCAGCAGCTCATCTACAACAGTCCAGAGCTTCACGTTCCTCCTCTGTGCCACATTGTATGCTCATAGTGCTGAAGAACATGTGGGGAGGGGAGAACAACCCACCCAGACATTTTTCAAAACACAGAAGCAAACCAAACCTCTTCCCCACTCAGAAGAGCACAACGATGTAATTGCAAATTTGGCCCTAAATCGTTGCCTGCTTCCACACTGCAAAATATGTTCTCTGGTGACAAGGGCCTCAATTACTCTTGAAGCTTTGGTTCTTGAAAGATTTCCTCTCTGGTCTTTCATGTGAGATAGTGAAGTTTGCCTTCATTCACATCATACTTGCCAAGACCTGTGAATTGGGAATTAAAGGCTCCCACTGCTACCACATTGCAGCCAGCTTTACTGCATTCACTCCAGCAACTTGCAGTGCCCAGAGGTCAGATGCAATTTCAATAAGCACCTCTCCTGTTCTGTTTATTTTAATACCTTTATTGCCCCATCAAATTTATAATAATTAAGCATATTATAATTCCAGTGGATTAAACTCCTTAAATGTATCCCCCATTATTTTACAATCAATTAACATTTATTCAACTGATTGTAAAATCTAATATCTGGTGTATTCTAATGTCTGTACTCGTCATTACAAATAAGGTCTACTCAGGTCACAGCCAATAGCAGAGATTTCTGTACTATTAGAAGGTCTATAATAATCTTTACTGATCTTCTGGTACACAGATCCCTTCCACAGAGTACTACTTAATGTCTTGATTTTCCAGGCTTCTTCCAGAGCCAGCAGCAGGCCTGGCTGGAGAGAACTGTAAAGAGAGTTGACATCTGGCACCAGGTACGAGCAAATGAACATTTTTCCTCTCTGACAGCAGCTCTCAGCTGTGGACAGGTCCTGTCTGTTAACTGGGCAGAAAATGGGGAGAGATGGGATCCACCTCAGCTGCTCACCTAGGAGTGATTTCCTAGAAATGAAGCACTTCAACTAAATCAGAGTCAGGTTGTCCTGCCCTCTGATAACTCCTCACTTTCTATCACCTGCAGATTTATGCTTGCACAATCACACAGCCATCCCCACACACACCCCAGTAGGTCTGCTGCCTTACAGCCTGAGTTGTTTCCTTATCAATTATATCTCTTAATTTACTAAAAGCATCAGAAAATAACCCCCAAAGACTTCATTTCTCCAGAAGAGCACAGAGGAGCTGGTGCAATCACAAAGGTAATAGGATTTTCGGTATAAGTACATTACTTTGTGGAACTTCTTGCTACAGGGTTCTATTGGGGCAAACAGTTGGACAACCACTATTTTCAGCAAATGACAGTGAATTGTACTTTTAGCTGTAAGAACCAGGCTGAAATCACAAGATAATAAACTCATCAGCACTCCATCTGATGAATTTGTGCTGTCAGAAGGATCTTCTGCTTCCATTTACAGTGGTGGATACTAATGCTGTTGCCTGTCCTGCACAGTGTGGTACTCACCAGGGGCAGAGAAAGAAACTGGAATAAATGTCACCCACTGGGCTAGTCTTGCACTTTCTTTTCCTATTTCGGGGTTATTTGGAGAGAGAAGGCTCCAGAAAAACTGCCATGAAAAAATGCTGTGATCTGTGGGAAACCAGAGTTACAAGGTGAGGAGGACGCATAGATCTGACTCTGCTGAAGCAGAATATGCTTGGAAAGAGGAGCCTGTGCTGGCTCACTGCAGAGCTAATGCATCAAGGTCTTCAGGAAAATGAAGAGGCAATCTATAAAACAGCACACAAAGCCCCTGAATCTCTGGAAAGCTAACAAGAACTCTCTTCCCTTTCAATTTCCCTGGGAGGAACTTTGCTTATTAATTATACAACTTCAAAACCACTACACTTTGTGCCCAGTGGACACAGAGCTCGGCGGTGCTCATTGCACTCCATTTAGCTTTTGTTGCCCTGGACATACAGTTTGGTTTCTTCCCTGCTTTGGTTTCCCTCACTATTGTTTTGAAGAATCCTTTTGGTTCTTGTTCCTTCAGCACCTGACACAGAAGCTCCTTGGATCTTGATGTAACTCAGCCAGTTCACATCTGACACTGCAATGCAAAGTACGATGTGACTTGGGCCTCCTCTGAACCACCCCGTTTTCCTAAGCAGGCACTGGAGAGAAAGGCTCCACGTGCCTGGTGTTACTTCTTAATTTGCACCGCCAGTTAATGGCAGCTGCTTTAATTATGACACTCTGCTGACTGCAGGCCCTTTCAGTACTTGTCAAGCTGCTTTGCTCTGAGCCTCTGCGCTGCTTCCCTTTCACTGACATCGCTCTCCACCGAAACGTTCTTTTCTCTGCCAGCTTTGGGGTGGGATGGGAGCTGCTGCCCATCGCAATCAATGAGTGTGAACTTCCCCTGTGCCATGGGGCCTCGCCACCACTGCATCAGCGTGGGAGGTGACACTTGTCAGCACCTCCAGCTCCGCTGCAGCCAGCAATCAGCTCAGCTACACTCCTCCCCGAGACGCCTGCTGCACAACAAGTCATTTCTCTGGCTGGATCCCCTGCTCCCCGCAGGAGCAAAAGAAAGAGTTACATCACAGCAATCTCGGAGGAAAGGCAGGCGATCTGCTTACTCAGAGCAAGCTTTTTATTTTTAGCCTCAGAGGAGGAGGCAGTGGCTATATAAATAAAAAGGCTGCTCTGAGTCTGAGTAAGCACGATGCCTGCATGGCTTGTGTCAGCACACTGACGGAACGCTCCGCTGCCCGAAGGACAGGGGTGGGAGCCCACAGCACATGCTCTCTGGGTGCAGAGGAGAGTGTATTTCATTGGAAATGCTCCAGCTTCAGAGCCAGGCACAAACAGGAGCAAAGCACATGGCCACAGAGACTCAGCTCCAGCACAACACCAGCACCCACGGTCCCCATGATTTCAAAAGAAGTCAAACCACCACAGCCCTACACAACAGAATCCCAGAAGAGCATTCATGACCCGAGTGTTTTATCTTGTAAAGCAAACATTCACAGAGCCTTTAGCAGTCTGGAGCAATAAACTCATCCTTCTAGCCAGTACCTACACCATTTACTAACGCAGTCCCCTCTGACAGTAAGTTCAAAGACAAGCTCCCTTGGAGAAAGCCCGAAAAGTGCTGGTAGATTCTAAGCTGCTGAGAGAAGGGCAAGGTTTGTACCTTGAGGGATCTAAAACTGGCAGCTTAACTCTTCTCTGATATCCTGAGCAAATCTCCAGCGTCATTTCCATGTGCTCATTGATACACCTCCTTGCTTCCTTTCTGTAGCAGGAGTAGCTGTTCTTCATCACTTCCATCAGCTGTGGAGCAATAACCGGTTTTGGAAAGAGTGAGATGGATTCTAACTAAACACTTGCTATTTCATCTGTCCTCCAAAAGAACAAATACATAAAGTAGCCGGAATGTCATCTCTGCAGCTACATGCAATATGCCCTGTTGTTAATCCTGAGCACACAAACACCAACATTTCCCATTTATGGGCTCAGAGTTCTTTTTTCTCTCCCTGAGCTATTCTTTACCCTCTCTGCAACACCACCATCCTTCCAAGCAGCTCTCCCAGCTAAACAGGTCTTGAAACAGCACGTCTCTGCTTTCCATCCCAACAGGCATGCTTCATTGTTCAAGGCATTACAGTTCTTCTGAGCCTAGTAATATCTGAAAGCAATAAATAAATTCATTGTTTTTGAAACGAGTAGGCTTTGGAGAGTTTGTGATGCTACAGAGAATCCCATCAGGCAGGACAGCACAGCGTTTTGCACATCCTGCTGCTGCACCTCGCAGCTGAGCTGGTACTTGCAGCCGTCCCACTCTTCCCACAGGGACTCTAAGCCCTGCAGATTTCTGCCACGGCTCTTGCAAAGTTACTCACTATCTCTTTTTCAATGTGACAGCTTTTTTCTTTTTTTTTTTTGTATTGCCTAGCTGATCCTAGTAGTTGTGTTTAGTTATTTTAGAAATGAGAAATGACAAGGCTTGGGTCTTGCTGCGTGTCCAGCAGACTCTGTGGTACGTGCAAGTCACGCAGCCAGAGACGTGTCTCCCTAACAGTCAGTTCTGCACTGATGGCTGTTAGGACCCCTAACACATGTACTTAACATGTACCCTAACCCATGCTTCAAATCTAACCACAGTCCTCTTAGGCACAGCCTTTCTGACAGGCTCCAGTCGGGAACTCTTTCAAGAGAATCATTAAGTACATGTATAAATCTTTTTGGGAGTCAAGCCTACTTTTTGAACTCAAGTCACTGATAGTTCAAATCTAAATTTACAGCAGTTCCACACTTCCATAAAAGGAACAACAAAAACCCTGAAATAAAATTAATGATCACTTGTGTTTACAGTTCTGTTGGTGCATTTCAGTAAGATTATAGTCACATAATCAGAAGTTGAAGACATGTTATTCATAATACTACCAGCTCAGAATGTCCTTCCATCCTCTGTGGTTTTTGCTCAGTTCTGCACTTTGGTTTGTAAAATGCTTGCAAGGGGTATGTACCCGTTGTATGAAGCCACACTAACAACATCTGCAGACTGAGCAGCAGAGCCAGGGAGACAAGTCACCATCAGATGTGTCACTGCTGCCTCAAGATGTGCACCCAGTGAGCCTGAGCTTGGCTGGACATGTTCCATGGCAGAGAGAGAAGGTGGCTCAGCTCCTGTGCTACCAGGTCAGACAACCAGAGCTACTCTGAAATAAAGCCATGTTCCAAAAGCATCTAATTACACAGCTCTTCCTGTTCCACTATTCCCTGATACCAAAAAAGAAGGTGGAGTTCAACCTCCATCCATCTGGGAATACACTGCATAATTTCTTATTGCACATTCTGTTTATCCCACAAGTATTTCTACAGCACCAGGATGAGATTCTTCTTGCACAGATTGCTGACAGATTTGTGTGCCAGAGAAATCAATGTCCCCATTTTCTTGCTTCTTGTTCTTTTAAACTCTCCTCTCTGTCCTCTGTAATGGTGAAGAGGTGAGGCACGAAAACCTGCCAGGACCAGTCCACCCACTAAGGCACCCCAGACAAGCTCTCTGCCTCTAAGCTGCACAAGCCCCTATCAAAATGCAAGGGTGCTGATGGTACTTTGCATACTAACAAGACTGCTCTCATTAGGGACGTTTTAGACTGCAGGCAAGCTCCTGGACTTTAACTTAGGGAGCTCCATGATATACTCAACGGTCACAAGTTTTATAGTATCTGAACTAGGTGTCCCCCTGAGCAAGGGAGAAGGGGAGGGAAGGATTAATGACTGCTTGAATGAATTATTCAGCACTCTTTGTCATTCCAGAAGGAAAGATGCCGGGCAGTTGAGACCAAGAAAGAATATAAATATTCCCTTATTGATTCACAGACTATTTGTTCATTCCTCCAACAGTAAAGTACATGAGAAAGAGCAAAGCATTCTGTCCCTGAAATAAATCATTTCTACTTCCTAAAGCACCACCATTCCTTTCCCTGCAAATACTAAGGCAAATACACTAATAGAAGTTACATCTATTATCACAAAGTTTGTTAGGAGGAAGTCCTGACCTCTTAGAATGGGATACAGACCCTATTAAACATAGCTGAAAATACATCCCAGTTTGGCAGAAATTCATTTGTCACTTCTTACCCACCAGCATCTGAGCTAAATTTATGCCTTGGTTAGTTCAGACATTGGACAGGGAGCGAGGCAGAGCTGTATGATGAAGTTTAAATCCTGGCTGTGCTGAAACTAATGGCAACAAGCCCATTGGCTTCCAGGGAGCTCGATAGCTCCTTGAATTGCAGCAGAAACTAAAGAGCTGCTGACAGGGGATGTTGCGTGGTGTGCTAGGAGCACCCTGGCACTCATCGTCCATCCAGCACAAAGCACTCATGACACATGAAAGGAGAAAGGGAAGGCTTTGATTAGCAGACATGAAGCATTTTCTTAGTCATGGCAATACCCTGCCATTCAGGAAAGACATGCTATCTCCCTGTTGAAAACTCCCTCTGTAAACTTAAGAAGCTCACTTGAAAAACCTCTTTCCTAGGACAGAGCTGTCTCAAATGCAGCAGTGCAGTGATGCTGAGTCAAAGTATGATCAGTAGAACAAAATGAAATCAGGATGAGTCTAGATGTCACTGGTGGAATTCATCTCACCTAAGTTCAGTCACATAAGTCAGCCTCCATTGCCAATGGAGAGAGGGGTCTTTGGAAAGGGTTTGGCTCCTTCTTATCATCAGATGGGAGAAATAATCCTCTGCAAGCCCTTAGCTAGAGAGGGATATTTGCCTTTCAACAGGTAAAGTTAGGTAAGATAAATCCCACCTTAAAAATAACCAGCACCAAAAGAATGACCTCCTGGTCCCCAGCCTACAAAACACAGATGTACCCAAAGCCACTGAAATTGCCCATTTGGCTGTTGGCTCAGGCTGCAGCACTGAGTGCCTTGGAGCAAGTCACAAACTTGGCATGGACACAACAGGATAAGGCCACATCATAAAACCAAGCTCATGTCCTGTGTGCACACAACTCAAGTGGAAGAGGAAGCCTCAGCTTCTCTCTCCTCACTTTGGAGGGTCTGGCTGTGTAACCTCAACATTCTTGAAAATAAAGATCCCTTCTCTGTTTTCTCAAGAGAAAGATCTTTAAAACTTCACTTTTATCATGTGAAAGTTTTAATGGCCTGACCTCCATTATTGATAGGAACAGCACATAGAACATCCTGAAGCAAACCTTTTCCATAGCAATGTTTATTCAAAGAACCAATTAGGCAGGCTCCAAGTTGTAAAACCACTCGAGGACCATTTCCAGTTAAATGCAAGGACATTCATTAGAACTGTCATTATCTCAAAAAGGACTGCAGCTTAATGTCACTGAACTTACAAACCTTTTCTGTGCACATTACAAAAACCATCTCTCAGCCTTGCACATCCTGGGCAGCAGTGAGTCCTTGGCAACCCTCCAGCCTCTCCCAAAATGAACCAAACCCAGGTGTCTCCGTGCTGGCAACAGAGAGACTCACTAAACTTCCCTGTTTATGATTTTATCTCCATCTAATTACAGCTGAAATAATATAATAAGATTTGTGCTCCCTGTTTGAGTCTGATATATTTAATAGATTTTTCAATATTGGTTTATCCAGCTCTGTCAAAATGACAGCTCCACTTAATGTTAATCAGAGGTTGTGTGTGAGCATCAACGTTGAGCTCTGCACAGCTCAATGGAATTATCAGAGCTGCGAGACACCGTCGATATGTTTTGATCTCTGTGTCAAATGAATTTGGTTACTTGTTAATTTCTTTCCCCTTTATGTTTCGCTGCTGTTTAATTGTTTTGTCATCCCTATGCACGCTGCTCCATCTAATTGCAATATTGGATGTTTAAGCAAATCAGAGGGCACGGTGTGACGTTCGTCGTCACTGAAGATCGGTGTTCTCTGCTTATCTACGTCCCAGCAGCACACAGCCCGTGTACACTTGCAAAGTCCAGCTCCAGCTTCCAAGGAGATGTTC
The DNA here is from genome assembly GCA_013401255.1 of Urocolius indicus. Taxonomy (NCBI): domain Eukaryota; kingdom Metazoa; phylum Chordata; class Aves; order Coliiformes; family Coliidae; genus Urocolius; species Urocolius indicus. Next base: position 92,627 of record WBNH01008556.1, read on the forward strand.
AAAATCATTCTCACAGTTCTCTAGCATCACTCAGATACCAAGAAGTACAATCAAACAACCCACAGGGCTTTGGTATTCTACAGTGAGAATTATCTGAACTGAAACCATGTTAGTCAGCCTGTGTCCTCCACTATCCACACGACTCAGGGGTAAAGGGAAGAAGACCTTGAGTTCTTGCACAGAGCTCACCAAGCCTATCCTTTAATGTCCAAAATGCATGATCAAATATGAGAGGCTGGAAGACACCTTCCCCTTTTCCAGCATAGCCCAGTTGCCTGAAGAGCCTGGTAGGCAGACCACAGAGTGAAGTGAACTTAAGCTACTGCCCAAAACAACAATCTTCTGTGGATATTGGTCCTAGAAACAAGGGATGACCAGCATGAAATATCCTCTGACCCTCTCCTGGATGTCACTGTGAGTTTGGTGCAATTAGATCAGTGCCTAATTCCAGTTCTCTGTGGACTTTAATTAGAGCAGGATCATTTTCCCAGATGAACCCATCCCACATTCAGTGTAAACCCCGAGAGCACCGTGACAATCTTTCCATCTCCAAGTTAAAACTCTGCATCAGGCTGACTTTGATTTAACTGAGATTGATTTCTTCTGATGCCACTTATTGATGCTTATTATGGTCACTATGAGGAACTTAAATCATGCCTGCATTTAGATCCCTATTTTATCCAAATTAAAGACATGGCAACAGATGTAGATCAGTTGGCACACTGGATCCAGTCACCTAGTGTTCAGCAATCGGTATCTGGATGCAACCATCATCAGCATTTTGAACCCAACGCTCCAAACCAGGCCCATCACACAATGCATTATGATTTAAGCTAGACAAATTGGCAACAGGAAACTGAAGACAAAGCAGCTGAAAGACAGTCCTGCTTGATAACTTGTCACTGTCAGTATCTCTGAGAAGTGTCAGACAAGCCAACACATGGTCTATCCATCATGAGACTCTCTTTGGATTGACTGACAGATCCTGCAAAGCACTTGCAGTTAACTTGGACTTAAAATACCATCAGTTGCTTCTTACACCTTACCTACTACAGCCTGCTTTGTTTAAGCTGGCTAATAGTTTTACACAACCAAACAGACTCTTGTCCCTGATCACCACAGGAAATTGTAACTCTGATGCAATATTGGAATGTACCTGAAAGGCCAAAGCAGACAAGTCTGGGATGTAGGATCCTTGCTGGGGTAAAAGAGGCAGGAAATAGTCAGATGGATTTGGGTGATGTATATTTTCTTCCTTAATTCAGCACATCCATTGCCCCGACATCTGGTTTTCAAATGTTCGTTGAACTCACTGATGAATTTTCCCACATGCTGCAGCCCAAACAGCCCGTTCTCTCACAACTCACTCCAGCAAAAACCAGTGAGTCCAGCTAAAGCTAGAGCAGGAGGCTCATGCTGAGAAAGCTAACAAGCTGCCTTCTCAGCAGCTGTCTGTTCATGCAGACACCCAGGATTTCAAACAACTTGGTCACAGATTGGATTTAGAGTGTCAAGGAATACCATGAGGCTGTTTCTGGCACAACAAGAACAAATAAGACCAGATCTCTGGTGAGGAAAAGTAAATTCCATTTTAACTGTGTAGCCTCTGCCATGATTTTCCAGAATTGTGGCAGAGAGGAGGGGAGGTCAATGTGAATCATCTTTAAAAACCCCTCACTTCTTGGAAAACTTTGAGTTCAACCATCAGTGCCCAAACTGGACAGTTCAAAACAGGGAGATGCTTCTAAAAACACCATCCCTGAGGCTTTACTCTGACAGCTTTCATCTTCTGCACTGCTCAAACAAAGCCAAATCCCAAACTGTTATCAGCAACTCTCACAAGGTTTTGCTGTTTTGCTAAACCACCCTTTAGACTCTCCCTCTACATCATCGAGCAGTATCTCAGGGCCACATTCTGGGATCAGCTCTGCAGCACACGCCACAGCAATCCCACCACCTGAGAGCCTGGACGACAAACAAAAGAGAAACCCCCTGGCTCCTCCGGCTACTGTTGCACACAACTTTGAGGAAACACGAGATACAGTGATGCTGTCACAGTTACCAGCTCTCTGCTGAATTTGATGAAGGTGGTTTGCACTCTGCAAGAGGCAGAGCTCTGAGCACAGCTGTGGCTGGTTTCACGAGGATGCACGTGAACCGACGGGCTGCCTCAGAGCCACCACATCCCAACCCATCCCACCTCTACTGACAATAGGAACATTCACCTCAGATAAATACATGCTTTTCTCTCCCAGGTGTATGTCTATTTCTTTCACTCCTTAACAAGAGGAGGCAGCTCCTCTGATGGGAACAGAGTTTTGCTGACTGCTAAAGTGGAATCGGCCCTGGGGCACGTTGCACACAGGAGATGGTCTCCTCAGGAATAAAGCTGCTACCTCTGTGCCAGTCTGACTCAAAACACACACCAAATATTTCTAAAACCTCCTCCCAGATGCAGATATAATCCTGCTTACAGAAAACTTGTGCTAAAACATCATCCCTCTCCTGTCCTCTTCTGTCCATGGCATGGTCAGCAGGATGATCAGGGGACTGGAGCATCTTCCTTATGAGGAAAGGGATTAACAGGCTTGAGGTCAGTTTTTAGACAAACAGATCAATAATAATGATCACAGGTGGTAACCAAGCACAGACTGATGCTGCTAAAAGTATCAAAAGCCTATTCCAAAGAGCACAACCCCTCTCTCCCTAAGAGTCCACATGGCAGATGTACACCCACAACATCCCAGCAGGTATTATTTTACTGTGTTTCTGAAGGCCAGAAAGATTAAGTCAAGTTGCCTGAGGTGACTCGGTAGGCGACCAGCAGTGTCAGGGATTCAGCAGAGTCTCTTCCTTCAATTGCCCAAGAAGCTCAAGACACAGCAGTTCCCATCCAGACAGCAAACCTAGGATGAAACATGTTTGTGTGCATCCAAATCAAAAGGCACTGAGAACCTCCTTCTTGTTACTTTGCCTTCTTTTACTTGGCACACCCTTTGCAGTATTTCTCAGAAGATTTAAAACAAAAACTGCTCACTGAGCTTCCTTTCTCCACTGGCTCTTTTGCATTTAATGAACAAGGATTTACCTATCTGTATTTCAAATGGAATTTGAAATGAATACAACTGTATTTAATTCATTATTACACCAGCAACACCAAGGGGACATCAGGGCAGCTGTTAGAGGTGGTTTGCTACCAAGTCAGAGAGCACAGGCTCGTGTTGACTGTGAAGCTTACATAAGCATTGCCACATTCCAAACCCAGCTGGGTGAGCTCCTGTGTGACCTGCTCTAGGTGGTCCTGCTCTGGCACTGGATGAGCTTTCAAGGTCCCTTCCAACCCTTTTCTGTGGTTCTATGAGATGTGGATTCTGGAAAGAGGGGAAATGGGATAAAGAGCTGTAATATTTCCCAATCAGCATGTTAATCTTTTCCAGTTGTTCAAAGTGGTACCTTAAACTCACCACCATTTCCCTGGTTTCCTAACCAGGAAGGATCCCATCCATTCATACACCCACTGTGCTGCCTGTGTGTATGTGATGGCTTTCTTCCATATGCATATGAGCTAAACTGTCTCCCTTTTCTCCTCTGGGCCAGTGCCAGACACATCCTGGCTTCCCTATGAGCACCATGACTCTGCTTGTTCAAAAAAAACCCCACAATTGTTACTTTTGTGAGGGAAAATATCGAATCTGATGTTTAAACAAAGAAGTATCCCACATGCAGTCATCACTCCTGATAAAAACACTGACAGACTCCAACAGAAGACCAGCCTGGCTAAGAGGCCATTCCTACAGCTAAACTGTTTTTATTTGTTCTCTTACCATATTGGTCACAAAATGCAACAGGTAATGGTCAGCTGTCCACGTCAATGCCACTGGCAAACACGCGTCACAGCTCTAATTGCTGCTAGTGAAGGTGAAGGGCTGACAAATACAATACTGGCAAAATCATGAGTATGTAAACCTGAGCTGTATCGTACTCCTGAATGCCCTGGATGAGGATTTCATCTTTCCTCATGTGTGAGGTTATGGTAGCACACACATCAGCTAGTGACAGCGTGGACTCCTTCCTGCTCACTCATTAACAGGTTTTAAAGATCACTTGTGCTGCCCAAGAAGACCAAAGAGGTCAGTTACTTTGCCTCCTTAATATACCCACCACTGGGGGCCAAAGCATAGGCAGGAGAACAAATTATTCTCTCTCCTCTCCTTGCCAAATGAGTTTGGGAGAGCAAAGAAAGATATCCTCAGAGATAAAAAACAGGCCCAAGAGGCACCTCAGCAACAACAAGGTTGCCTGAGTATCTTAACTCCTACATGCTTACACTGCTTGAAAGTTTATAACATGGTCTTGTAAGACAGTGAAGCTTTTTCTCTGACCTGGCAGAAAAGCTCCATCTATTTTCTATACACTAACAGACAGGTATCTTTCTTGGTTTACATACATAAATAAAACATACTAGAAACTGAAAAGCAAAAGATATATGTTGCCTCTTCCCTGCAGAGTCTAATCTAAGAGTCCTTTTGCTCTCTAAATACTAGAATGCAGAACCACATCTATGAGCTACAGGGTTAGAAGAAGCACTAAAAAGCAGCAACCAGAAATAAAACCACATCCATAAAAAAATGAATGTTTGTATGCTCAGATGCTGAAATGTCAATAAATTATTTCTGCTGGCCATAGTTCCCCATTCCCTTCTTCCCCACACACATTATACACAGTACACACCAGGCACTGGTTCCTCACACACCACCAGCAGCCTTCCCTCTCGCCCCTGCCCTGCTCAGTGGAAGATCTGCAGAGCACAACAGTCCATTCTGAGGCCCTTTGGGTTAATGGCCACTGCAAACACCACTCACCCGACTTCAGTGAACTCTGCAAACCACCTTCAAGTATTCAAAGGTCCTTGACACTTCGCACCCGCTTGCTGTAACGAGGGAAAGTACCAGCTCCTTCCAAAAACCTCCACAGATCACAAGCTGGGAACTAAGAAGCCAGTCAAAATGAAAATGTGGTTTGAAAATCAACCTGAGATCAACCAAATCCCTTCACCAGAAACCTTTCTCTATCCCTGCAACTTGACTAAAGGCTCTTCACATCCTGAAGGATTGTGAGAAAAATGGGCTCTTTACCCAAAGAAACCTGTTAGACAATGTAAGCAGGGAGGGCTTTTGTCTTCAAGGAAGCTTCATGCCTTCTGGCCCAAATTCACTCTGTATCAGGGAGTCTCTGCAAACTCAGCCTGGGCCCACAGGCAGGTCATGAGCAATAAGTGGGGGAAATGCTGTAACAGCAGCATGTCTGCAGAACTCTCAACACAGCCTCAGCCTCTGCCGTAGAACACAGAACTGCCTCACGAGTACCATGATACTCCCTGGAAAAGAGGTATATCTGGGGAGACTGATGGATGTTGGGGCAGTGGGACATGCCTTGGTTCCCATGGGCCATTTAAATGGTGACAGCCACACTATGAGCTAACTCTAGATGAACTGTCAAGGAAACATGAGGACACTCTGATTTCACTGTTGAACCTGGGGAAGTCAGTGTCAGGGGAGCAGCACAGAGGGCTGCAGCTGGGAGGCTGCCCCCACAACCCTGATCCAGGACCTTTCCTTCTCCAGACTTAGAAACATACCTCAGAAGTTACTTTACCATCTCTAATGCCAGAACTTTTAAGAAAAGGGCTGAGTCCTCCTCCTGTGTTGATTTAATCCCTGCAGTCAGGCCGTGGAGTCAAGCACAGCCTGAGCCAGAAGTGCCTACAAACCCCTTGCAGGTGCCCCATCCTGATGCACATGTGCCTGTGTCCTCAGCAGGACCTGCAGCAAATCCTGCAGTGTCACGATTCTAGTGAAGAGAGAGAAAATTCAAGAAAGAGAGCAACATGCACCCTAGATCTCCCCACCTCATCCCCAATGTGATGGTAACACACAACTTCAGCCAGGCCATCACCAGCCACGAGGAACATCACACACATTAGACAAAGTAAATTTAACCACACTGGAAGAAAGACTTGATCAGGAGATTGAATTTAACCAACTCCTCCCACGATAAGCAACTGAAGGACCACATCTGGTTCCCAGGGGAGGAAAAGTAAGTCCACGGTGTCAAGTGAAAGAAAGGAGTAGGGGAAAGCAGCTCAGGTGATTATGCAAATCAAATTGAAATTGAAGTTTCAGTCTAACCTGCTGGGAACAAACCCACAAACTAGGGTAATTAGAAGAAGCAATTACTACTGGATATAAATAAGAGAGATAATTTCATTTTTCACTGAAGCTATAAGGGCTTTGGGACCTCAGCTGATGGAGACAGAGAACTTTCCGGTAACACAGGGAGCAGCTATTGCTCCTCCTCCAAAGTAATGGCATGTCTCTTATTCCCATAAGCAAAGATAAAGCAGCCCTTCTGTTTTCACCATGGGGAAGAGTTTTACCTTTCTGGTCCCCAAGACCCCATCTGAGATGTTCAGCATATGCTGCTGCTGCCATGCCAAACTACCAGGAGAAAAAAAAAAAAACACAAAAGCCCCCTTTTTGGCACCATTTAATACTCAGGGAAATGGACTGTATGGGGAGTTTAAAATGACTGAAGGCTTCATGCAGTCCCTTGTGAGAAATTATGACCTATTTCCTTCCTTTGATTGTATCTCCTTCCTGAACAGACTTTTGGATCATTCAATATTAAAAATGCATTGCCCTATAAACAGGCAGGGTAAAGAAACATCCCTTGCACTTTAAATCACTCTGCTCGAGATTATATTCAAGCCTCATTACTCTAAAGAGACCTGGGATCCTCTTCCAAATGACTGAATTGGGACAGGCATTTTTTCTGACAAGATCCTGAAAGTATTCAAGTCCATCCAGGCAGCAACGTTGGGCTTTTGTTTGAAAGAAGAGATTTCTTGTTCTGAGCAATGCTACAAAAGCAATGTCATGTCATGTTTACTACTTCCCCTCTATTGACTTCTGCAGCTGGTGAATTTTTTATGACAGAAATTACAAATATTTAGCCTGCTGATGGCAGGATGAGCCAAGTATTCCCAAGGCTCGTGCACACCAGCCTCCTTTGTTTCCTGGTTTCAGCTGCCCATGTTAGATCTGCTTATATCCTTGCATCTGCTGGCACAAAGATAGGAAGGCTGCCCGTAAGACATTCATCCCAGGGAACAAACAGCTCCACTGCAGCCAGTTTGCAGAAGGGGGGTTTCTTTCTCTCTTCCCACGCTCCACAGCACATTCTGTAGCGACATCCCAGCCCTGTGCCAACCTCCACACACAGTGCCTGGGCAGAGAGCAGTGATGCCACACACAGGGCCGCACCATGTGCATGCAGAGACCCAGAAGGGGCTGTTTAGCCTGGAGAAAAGAAGGCTCAGGGGAGACCTTCTTGCTCTCTACAACTACCTGAAAGGAAGCTTTAGCGAGGCAGGAGTCTGTCTGTTCTCCTTGATAACAAGCAATAGAGCAAGAGGAAACAGCATCAAGTTGCACCAGGGGAAGTTCAGGCTGGATGTGAGGAGGAATGTCTTTGCTGCCAGGGTTGTCAGGCACTGGAACAGCTGCCCAGGGAGCTGCGGGAGTCACCGTCCTTGGAGGGGTTTCAGAACCGGGTGGGTGTTGCACTGAGGGCAATGGGCTGGTGGGTGATGGGGCTGGGACAGAGGCTGCACTCCATGGGCTTAAAGGTCTCTTCCAGATGAAACCATTCCATGATTCTAATGGGGACTCATTGTGGTGACTTCTAGGCTGGCAGGGGACTGCCATGGGGCTGAGCCAAGTTTGGTGGTAAAGCAGCACAAATCCTCATGTATAAGATGCTACAAAGTGCCTACGAGTGCCAGTTATATAGCACCAATAGCTGCTGCTCATTATGTGCCTCACTAGACTTCTCCAGTGCAGGAGAGCCCCAGTGCAATGGTTTGGTTTCTTTAAGTAAACATCACAAAATAGAAACTGTTGGATTTTTTTTTTGCCCTGATGCATCACAACACATGAGCTGAGCATCTCTCCTCCACAGCTGTTGTTTATTACTAATTGAACCCTTTTTTGGCTACATGATAATACCTGTGATGTGCATTGTGGGGAGAGCATCCCCCACCAAGGCCATGTCTGGATTACACTTTGGAAATGTGACGACAGACGTATTTGGAGCCACTTTAATTAGTCAGGTCCTGCAGCAGATGACATGGCAACGTAGCTGAGGATCCAGTGAGGCCACATGTTGTCGTGTATCAGAGCAGCCACCCAGGCTGAAGCTTGTGCCAATGCATCTTCATTATCATTTGTATCCCATTTAGGTGAATCAATGTTGGATGGATATTCCAGCATTCCTTCGGGCTGGAGCATGTGATGAAGGAGAAGAGTCTGAGACACATTCATTCAGGAAGCTGAGGAGGACTTTCTTGCTGACTTCAACCATCCAAGAGCAGGTTGGAGAGCAGCTGAAGGCAAGCTCTAGAGAAGTCCTCCAGGACAAGCAGGTTGCAGCATGAAACACTGAAATATCAACTTTCACCATGATGGAGATCCAGCACATTGAGGCTGAGGAATTGGCACTCTTGGCTGTATTCAGAACTCAGCAGAGTATAAACCTGAGCAGCCCCAACCTAACCTCAAGCTTGCCGTAAATTTGAGAAGGGGCTTGGATCAAAGGTCCTCCCCACAGGCCCTTCCAACCTCCATCACCCAATGATTAAATCACGCTGCAGCTCAACTTCAGGCATATCAGCAATGGTATTATTTGGGAATGAAACACTTTGAGGTAGGAAAGCAGAGGTTTCAGTCTACAATAAATAGCAGTTGCCCTTAATGATTCAAAAACTAATCACATGTATCAAAATAGACACATCTTATAAATAAATGCATTAGCTACAAATCAAACCACACCATGTTATGCCACCTCAATAATATACCTCAGTGTACTATGAAAGGCAAAAAAAAACCTCTTGGAGAAAGGTACAGACATAAAGCTCCTCAGTTTAATGCTGACATCTTTCTGGATCTACATAATTTTATTTCCAAACTTTTTTTTTCCATGGAAATTACACTGATTTGACACATCTTTCTAATCATTCCCATTTATTAGAAGTGTTTTGGTTTTTAATCAAAAAAAGTTTAGGCAAATAATTTTTTCCAGCTCTGCACGTAACAACTTCCCCAGTCCTATGAACAGCAGAGAAAGGGAAATACTCTGGACTTTGACAGCATCATGTTTGTCACTGCAAAATGTATACATGAGATGTGTTTGTCACATATACATGGGACAACTCCAGGTTGAACAATCACTACCCTGGTAGCTGAAGACCTTTCAAGACCCAGCTGTATGTATCAGATGTGATGCTCCCGACTCTTCCTCCTCAGCAGACACCAGAGCACGGCCAGAGCCACCCCTGGCTCCTTTGAAGCTCCCCAGGGGCCTGAGCACAGTCCCAGGGACACTGGACTCGCTCATAAAAGATTTATCCACTCTGTTTCCCTGCCAACAGTTAGTCTACGTTATTGCACAAGCTGTACTGAATTATAAAACAACAGTGGCAAACACACCATGTCAGACTTGAAGGTGGCTGACATCCACATGTTTCCCTGGAAGCCAAACCTCTGTGCTGGGTTACACTACTGAAGCATTGAGGCTGTATTTTTAATCCTAATATCTCACTATTTTACCAGTCATCTAAGTGACCCAAGTTCCCAGCTACAGATGCAGCACCCTACAGGTTGCAAATCAGAAAGCGACGATACGTCGATGGAGATCTCTTCCAGCCCTTTTGCCATACATAATCCTTTCACCTGCCTCGAGCTTGTTGGGCTTTTTTAAGGGACTGAGTGACTGAGAAAAATCACAGTGTTTAAATGACTGCACACGAATAAATCACTGGGCTGTCTCCTCTTTCTCTACTCATTATATACAAATGTAATCTTTTTTTTTTTCAGACAAAATCTCATCAGCCCAAGGATTTAGTGCATTAGAAACCAATTACTATCTGAAACAGCAAGAAATGACCCAATGTTTGTTTCTTCCAAAGCCAGCACCTGGCAGATAGCACTGCTCTCTAGGACTATGTGATATCTTATTCTTGAGGTTCAGGTTGAGATTCAGCACTGAATATAACTCAAGTGAAGACAGGGGTGATATGTTACCCAGGCAAGGTCTAAGCCAGACCCCAGAGCCAAACCTCCCTGGCTCTCTGGGCTGAAATGGCAAAGTCTCCCCCTTCTCTGGAATTGGAGACAGGCTGCAAATCCACACAGAGCTGTGAGACACTTTCACAATACAAACGACCATTTCAAAGAAGAGTGGCACATGGTAAACAACAGGCTTGTACCCCAATGTCCCAATGGACAGAGAAATCATTTCACACATATACACATATGCACAGATAAGCATCTACATACACGTGTCCATAAGCACCTTTCACATGTGACATTTCCCTACAGATGCTCACAAAAGACCTCTCCATCCTCCTGTCTCCCTGTGCCCTCCCCCAGCTTCATCCTCCCCTTTCTGTTTGCCATCTGGTACCCATCAAAGGCAGTTAGACCCATGACACATGTGTGCTTACCAAATCCTTTAAACCTAACAAGAGCCCTGCTTTGTTTCTTCCTCATCAGAAGCCGCGATGAACCCTGATTCAGTACATCTGGACCTTCTAATAGGGTAACAGCCTGGCTGTGCCAACTCTGCTTTCTGTCTGACTCCATCTTAATCATTCACAAATCACAAAAGAATTGGGAGGGGAGCAGAGCCAGCACAGCAGCACTTGCAAGGATGGCGGCTGAGAACAAAACAGTGGCCAAAGATACCACTTGGACGAGTGCTGGCATACAGCACACACATCCTTTCCTGATTTCTATACATGTCCCAGTGCTCTAATCTACTGGTCTGTTGTTGGGTGACTGGTGTAGCCACCAAAGCTCCCAGGTTTGTTGTTTGCCCTGGAAACACAGCCTGATATTCCCTCCACGAAGCAAACCCGATGTGGCTGCAGGAGCCTGTGCTTGGGTGAGATAGCACGTTCCCAGAGACATGTAAGGAAGTGGAAATGGCTCCTCCCAGCTTTAATCAGCATATGCATTTAGTGTAGTGCTGGTGATGCCTGGGAGTTTATTGCAAAGGTTTCCACCGCTACTTTTTGCCTTTAGTCTGGCTGCTCATTTTTAGGCTGCCCTTTCAGGAACCACGTGCTTTGGGATTCTCAGCTGCCAGGAAAATTAATTTCTAAATATCATAATAGAATTGAATATATGACCCTGTGACAGATTAAAGTCCCTCTCCTTCCTTTTCATTTTGATGATTTTTGAAGTGGTACCACAGCTTTACGTGAGGGTCTGACTCCTGCGTGTTACATTACAGGGCTAAAGATCCTGTAAAATCACCATGTATCACCCCTGGTTATCCCTCAGCCCACAAACCTCCTGCTGCACAGTGTAACCTCTGTCAAAACCACGCAGAAGCACAGAATAAGGAGCAGCACTGCTTTACTGTTTGCACTGAAAAGCTCCACAAGTTTTTCATTTCTCCATTTGCTACGTTCTACCTTCAGCCTCCAACCTGCCCCAAGACCCAAAACCACCCAACAGAATCTCAGCCCATGTGTCACTTAGCAAGGAACACAATATAACACAGCATTTACACAAACATGTCACTTTCATCTGACCTTGAGACCAACACATAAGGCAGATGTAAATGTTAGAAGCTAACCCCAGAGCTCCTGCTGCCCACGGGCAGGTGCTCAGCTTCCTTGCTTCTCTCTAAAATGGCCACGTCCTCCTTCTGACACAGAAGGATGGGGGATGGGGGTTGATGTTTGACCAAAATAGGCCATTAAAGACAAGGCATTAATCTGACTGAGAAAAAGTAAAGAAAAAAAAGCTCAACAAAACAGAGGAGGGGATCTTGACTTCAAGCCAGGAGCTTCAAGACTTATATTTGTTTATGCTTTTCATGGGAAAGACGTTCAGAGGCAGTAATCCATGACATCTGGCAAGAGAGCAGGGATGGACCTTTACTGCAAGTTGACTGGTATTTTACCCAAAAAAGGGGGAAAAGAAAGCTCTAATTGTTGGTTCTGCTAGCAATTGCAGCTGACAGGAGACCTTGGCAGACTCTGAATGTGCATTTAAGGCTGGGAGGTTGGGCTCTCCCTGGTCATGTGGAGAGCGGGTGATGCTACGAACTGATTCCAGAGGCATGGCAGAAAGCAAAACTTGAGCTGGTGGATGAAGAAACTGCACAATAATAGGGATAATTTTGACCAGAGGGCTGGGAGAACACCTGGAGGTCCAAAACAAGAGGAGAGCCTTCAAACCAGCCCAACTTTGCCTCAGCAGCTCAAGCTTTTCCCTGACCCATCTATCTCTTCAAGCCTTCACACGGGATCCTGGTTTCTGATACAAAGCAAATAAACACGAGGTATTTCGTTTCAAACAATAGGATGACTCGAAGTGGTGTGCAACTCTGCAATGCCAAATACACATCAGCTCAAAGTCTGAAATGAATATGGAAAGTGATTCACAACAAGAGGAGACAAAACAAGTCTATTCATGCTACTCCATGTCAAGCCATCTTACAGTTATTTTGGATCCAAATCCTCTCTTCTTTTCCAAAACCAAAGAAAGAAAAGCAAACAGATGTCAGCCATTGCAGATTAGCAAAGAAATGAACTGAACAGCTCATAATACCAGTGTTTTTCTTTAGCACTTTCCACCTAAGGGATACAAAGGCATTTCTGGCCTGGCCTAGGGGGAGCGAGTTGAGGCCGTGCCTGACCGGCCTGGGACTGGGCACAGTCTCACACCCAAGCTCCAAGGGCTCCACCACATTATTTCCTGCTGAGACATTATGGGAAAGGAATAGATACCCTGTCAACAGGCAATCTAGAAACATACAAGTATTTCACGGAGTTGAGGAGCAATTTCAAAACAGCACACGCAGGGCTCGACCTTTGAAACTCCCTGTTCAAAAGCTGCTCTGAAGCACAAACAGCTTCGGCACCACTGGAGGTCAACGAGTGAGACAATACTAATTGCTCTACAAAATGTTACCCATATGCAAGCAGTATGATTGTGAAGTACCTCTGATTGTAGGGGTTTTGTTGATTTGCTGGCTGTGGGCACCGTAGCACTGAAGCCTGTCACTCCCCGGAGGTGCTTTAAAAGTGGTCTGGATTTCTAAAAAAAAGCAAATTTAAGCATTGATAGTGTTCAGAAGCTCTTTGGTTACACACCAAAGGATTATTTTACGGAGCCCTCCCCTCTTCTCATCTATTTCATGGTAAATTTTGTGCCACTAAGGGTCAGTCTCAGAGGCAAATCCTTCCGAGCAGCCCACGTGCGTGTGAATACAGGGACTCCGCATTTGTTTTCTGGTAATGCTCTGGCAGCTTTTAGAACAAATGTGAGCAGCATCCTAGAAACAAAACGATTTCACTCGGCTTCTGCGTTTTTCCTTCCCTGTGCTGTTCTTTATTTGTCAACGTGGCACTGCAGAAGCTGCTCAGCAGACAGCGGGGCTGCTGCACACTGCCGAGCACAGCCACGCATCGCCACAAGAGCCCAAGAGAAGTTGTCACTGAAAGCTCCAGACAGTCTACAGCTGGATCTGGCTATCCTGGTAGCTTCCACAGGTTACAGATTTGCTCAAGAGAAATTAGGGGTAGACAGCTGTGTCAGGAGCAGCTTTTCCCCTGGGAAACACTGATTCTGGACACGAGCTGAGCCTTTCTGCATGGCCACTGGCCAGCTCCCTCCCCCAGATAAGGGGTCTGCACAGCCCCCCACAGCCCCTGCTCCTGGCCACACAGACAAAGCTGCCACAGAAACCCAAAGTGAGCAATGTCTGGATTTCAGTTATTTCTTTTTTTCCCTACACCAGAATCAGTAACCTATTGTTAGCTTCCAAATGCAATCAGAGAAGTCAGGAGACTGAGAGGGTCCTGTAGCAATGACTTCATGAACAGCTACAGAGATAAATGCTGGTTTAGACTGTTTGCTATTCACAGCTGCTTTTTAGAGGATGTGCATCTCTGCATTACTCAAAGGACTACCATTACCTCAGTTAAAATATATATAAACTCAAGACTGACATTTCCACACACCCTTCCCCTGTGTAATTTCAACTTCTAATTTACAGCTACAAAATAGAATCACACATTAGAATTTGCATAAAAATGAACAGACCTGCAGCAAGATATTAAACTTACACACAAGGGTGGCCAAGGAACATCAGTCTACCGAGAAGTTTGTGCCTGTAAACATGAGAGCTAGTAGATGTAACAAGGAGAATTGGTACATTTCAGTGAAACCAAGCTGATTCAACGGCTTTCAGGCTGTTGTTACAGAGCAAGGACACACACACACTGACAGCAGGCATGCTATACAAGCACTGCACCATCTGATCTAGCATGATGTGGCCAGGACTTGCCCATGCAAGCAGTCCATAAGGTGTCTTTTTAAGTTACAAACCACTGCTACTAAAGCTTTACAGCAAGCTGCAGACTGAAACGTTTCACCTGAAACCAGTGGTAAAAATTCCTTCCTGTTCCCCTCAGATGGGAAGATGGACAGACAGGGCTACTTCATCACCCCTCATTACTAGATTGCTTGAGCCTGGCTTTGCTGAGGAGCAAGTGACCCTGTCACAGTTGTGTATTGAAAATCTGGGGGCATTAGGGAAAACTGATAGAGCAACTGTACGAGGAAGATGAACAAAGCAGAATGCTGTCCCTCAGCTGCCTGGTCTGTGCCAGAGGCTCTGGCAGCTCTAAGAAGCCTCTTAATTCGACTCCCACAAAAGCCTCCCCGTTAGTCTCCACCAGATAGCAAACAGGGCCCATTATAATTCCTGTTCTGTCCTTTCTGAGGTCAAAACCTACTGCAGAGCATCACTGGAAAGCTTCCATCTCCTCCTGGCCACCCACAGGGCTGGAAGGAAACCAAAGCAAGGGCAGAGGCTGAGCAGATTACACACATCGTATTTCAGCCCTTAGAATTATCACTTGGGATCTCACAGGCACGGCTAAGCCCCATCTAACAGCCACACAAACGGGAATGAACCACTCCCTTAAGAGAAATTAGAAACCTAAAGGGTTTCTGCCCTGATTTCAAGGAGAAATGCCCACTCCCTCAAAAAAATCTGTTGCTGAACGTGGCCTTGGGCTAGGGGCGGTAAGCTCAGTGGTCCTGATGCCCCAATGTTGTCCCTGCACCATCAGCCCACAGACCTTCACCCCCTTTGTTTGCCTCTCCCTGTCTAAACGTTGCTCACTGCGCACTTCTCCTCGCCATGATCAAAAGGGATGAGCAATCACTTCCATGACAAGACAGTGCTTTGTTCTCACCAGCCTATTTTTTGCTGCCAGCCTCTCTTTGCCTGTACTTTGCAGACTTCACTCGGTGCCTCTGTCACTGCATGCTCTGCTCATTCCTCAGTTGTCAGGTGCACGTCGTTCTGATACCAGGTACCTACTTTCTCTTGGCTTTTGAAAACTTTGTTAGCTCAAATGCATGCTTTGGACTTTCAATAACTTGTCTTTGTCAGAAAAAAAACAAGGGTTTAACAATGCTCTCATTCCTTACCTAGTTATAACTCAGAGGACTTAAATTCTTCTAAGCTAAAGTATTTTCTAGTCTTCAATCCAGTAAACCACCCGGTCTGTGGATCACTGGAGTGGTAGTAACAGTGTCTTTTCAAGTCAGCAGAAGGATGAAAACCAAACACCCTGAAGCTGAGGCAAACTATCTCATCCTCCCTGGTTTCAATCCTCAGCACTCGGCCTCATCCACTCTCTAGGGAGCTCTTGAGATGCTGCTGGAAGCTTGGCACAAAGAATCTTCTCTGCTGCACCAGTCCTAAGCTAGCAGAAGACAGCAGGTCTGATCCTCACTGTCATCATTTTGGATGACCATGCTGACCTTCCATTGTAGCCACATCATCTCTGGTGGACACAAAGGCTCACAAAGTCTGAACCACAGCCTTGAACTCAGTGAGCAAACACCACAGGCACACAGTGGAGTGATGCCACAAAGGCCATACAAGCATCTGTCACTTTGCAGATGACAGGTACTGTTGATTTGCTCAAAAATAGTCTGTGGAGAGTCTGACAAGCCAAGAGCTTGTCCACCCCTGGACAAAGATGGCTGTAAACCATCTCTTCACATGGCCACAATTTCCTGCAGGAGGCATCTCCAAACAGTGCAGCCTGATCAGAAAGCACGTTCATTTAAGATGCAATATGGTAATCAGTGAGAGACAAGAGTCTTGACTGAGAGCCAGTGTAGGAGAAATCTGGTGTCTTAATGTCACTCCCTCACTCGTACACCAGCTTTTCTATTAAGACATCCTGAACAAACCAGAAATAGCCCTTGCCCCCTCCAGTTTTAAGCCTAACACTGTCCCACTCCATGCCCATGTATGTGTTTTGCCCCCAAGTCTCTAAGATGTCATACTCAAAGACAAGCAGGACTGCTTACCATCAGAGCTGTTTTTATGGCACAGCTGCTTGGGCTACAGCACTCAGCACAGATTGCTCAGGATATCATCCCTTTGAAGGTCACCTTCAGGCTCATCAGTAACAAGACATGATAGTAACAAAAAAAAAAATCAGTAAGAGAATAACTTTCTCAGCAAGGAAATGATTCCTCTCAATAAAGATCCAAAGAGTGTCTTAAAGAGGAGTCCTTTTGATAGATCTCATATACAGGTTAAAGTAAAACCCTCCTTAAAACTATTCAGAGAAATATTGTCATGGCTTCTGGTTTTTTTTTTTAGCTTTGTTGGAAAGAAAATCCTGGAATTCCCCCCCACATCCCTCTGAACCACTGGAAAACTAAAGCAGGTAACATTCGTGCTAATGGGCTGGACCTTTTATAGACAATTTCTAGGAGATCTCCAAGGGTAACACAGAAAATCAAGCTCTTATCTAGCAAGCTTAAATTCACTATATACACCTTGAGGAAAAATAACAGGGGTCTTCAGAGAGAAAGGTGGCAGCTACATGTTAGCAAAGCTAAAGGTGAAAACTACCATAAAATTAAGGCCCTTATGACTATGGTGCTGTAGGTTCAGTCTCTAGCACTGACTGGCTACTAGTCCTTATCCTGTGACCTTCATGCTCTCCAGAGTCTTCACAGGGACTTCTGCGTGTCAGGACTTGGACACTTAAGCCAGGCTTATGCTCCTCAATACCTTCAAGCACCTGAGTCTAAAACCCATTAGTACTTCAGATATGAACGAAACGGTGACATCAGCATTCCTTCTGCCTTTCTACCCTGTTCCAGCGGTAATTGTTTTTAAGATACTGACCATCTTTCTGTGCATGCAATTCTCCCAAGCTTGGTTTAGTGTAGAATACACATATTTTTGAATCCCCTCTGCTGACATGAACAGGAGCACCGTGCCAGCACAAAAGCACTCGAGTGAATCTGATCGCTGTCATCACGATGTTCAACTTGAGTGACATGTTAAACATCTAAAACTGAACAGCAAAGAGTTTTGGACTAAAACCGAAACTCTGGCAGAGGGTAAAACACAGACAAAGGCTTACTTCTTCTCTTGACTTTTATCTTTGGTGTGATCTTCCAAAGCGTGGGCAGGAGGAGGGCAAAGAAGCTGCTGAGCCATGACATGACTTGTCCAACCAACAGCCAAGCAGCAGGAGGATAAAACCACACTGACGTGCACAGCCACTGATGAAGGGTACACTGAACAGAAGCCATTACTTCCATAGTTCCCATCCTTTTATTCCCATGCTGATTAATATAAAGCAGAATCATTACTGATCACTTTGTAGGCAATCAAAGAGCACCTGGGCACAAGAGCTGTAATTTGCAGAAGATTGGTTCAATTCACCTAGATCGTGTCACCAATGCACATCCAAGCAAGCAAATATGCACATGCATGCTTGAGGATGCCAAACATCAGAACTCATCACCAATCTGCAGTTCTCTTATCACTGCTCCTGGCTTTTTACTTGTCTGAGGTAGGCAGCGGGCTGGGAGCTGCCTGCACATTGAGGTCAGATCAGCCTTCCCATGCTGATGGGTACATTGAGAATCAGCTCAAAGGTTCACAAAGGATGAGGTCTTATAATAACCAGCAGTTTGCAGGTTTGGTTCCACAGTTTATTTATAGCAGCTTATTTCATAGAACCCCAGAGGCCCAGCTCTGCCCCAGGGAGAGTCAGGTCAGCCTTGCCCAGGATGGAGGACTGCCATTACCACACATGGCACGACAAACAGAAACTACCACAATCACTCCCGTGCCCTTGAGAGCAGAAGAGATGCTGTGTACTGCTTCACCAGCACAGCGCAGAGATGCCACAAAGCAACTGAAAATACCCTCAGCTAAACCACTAGCAGGTAAAAACTGTTGTCAGACAGCTCCATACTGGAACCATCCATCTCATACCACTCTGTCCTTGAGAAAACAGTCTATTACAATCTATTACATTGTGTGGTCCTGCAAACCACCTCCTGTGTGCTGACCATGTGCTGGTCGTTTGTGCACAGATTTCCATGTACCAAGTGCCTAAGGAGCATGCACAGGAGGTGGATGGTTTTAGCAGTGCCCATTTTGCCCATTTTTTGAGTCTCCAGCACAGAGACTGCTCAGAAAGGGATGAAGGGAAGAGCCCACCATTGCCATCAATGGGCACAGCCCAGCTCAGGAGGAAAGCTGTGTGTCCCATTCCAGTCTGCAGGCAATACAGCACACAGAGCTCTCTGTGCACAGTGAGACTGAGCAGCAGCAGGTTACCCTGCCTGTCCTACTCCAGCCAGACAGTATTTATGCTGCCAGCAACAGAACTTAACCTACAGTCTTTAATGAGAAAAGACTCAAGGTTCTCAAGAAGCCTCTTGGCACAAGCTCTCACCTATATTTTAAACTCATGCTTAAGAAAGCCAAATCTGGGATGTGATTGTCCTTTTTAGCCCAAGCGCAGCCAAGACTTTGGTCCCACTACCCAGGAGAGATGTGCAGGGCACACAGCAGCCAGTTACTTTTCAAACAGAGCCAGGCATGGCTTTCTTGAAAGCATTCTGAAGAAAAGCTGTCAGTCTTGAATGCATATTAATCCCATTAAGAAAAATATGAAAAGGCTGGTTGCTTGGTAGCACTGCGAGAGCCGTTTTGTAATTAATATGACCTTCATCTCCATATGGTAATTAGCAAACATTTATATTACCATTAAAAAGACCACGTTCATTACATAACCTCACTTTTTTCTATTAGCTAACAGAACCAGTAAAGCCAATTTAATCAAAGCCTTGAGCTTTCACAAATACTCCAAATAAACACATTCAAAACTACTTTTTTTTATATATATACCCTACATGGTTGATGGCTGATTGTAAAAGCCACCAGAAGCTGTTCACTGAGGCTCTGGTAGGAGTGTCTGGGAGATAACATTCTTCCTCCTCCTTCCTGCCACAGCAGGAGAGAGAGGAGTGTCTCATGTCTGCACAGGCAACTCGAGCAGTGAATCCTCACTCACAGTCCCAAGCCCTGTGGCAACTGCACCCAGGCTCCAGCGCTGGGAAGGCTCCTGCCTTTCTGAGGGGACACAGATCCAGGTCTGGGGTGGGCAGGGACTTGACAGAGACACAGTTCCCAGCTCCACAACCAGCACGAGGAGCAGCCTCTCACATCCATTTGCCTCCTCATCTATTTGCAAAGATGACACTGTCTCCTTTGTAAATGATAAAAGGAAATGTCTATAGAAATCACACTGTGTTCAGTGCCAGAGGGACACTGAGGGGCTGCAGCGTGGCCAGAGCCGGGCACAGAGCTGGGGAAGGGGCTGGAGCACAAGGGTGCTGGGGAGGGGCTGAGGGAATGAATGGGGGTGTTGAGGCTGGAGAAGAGGAGGCTGAGGGCAGACAGGAGCCCTCTGTGACACTCCCTGACAGGAAGCTGCAGGGAGCTGGGGGTTGGTCTCTGCTCCCCAGTAATGAATGACAGGATGAGAGGAAACAGGCCTGAGTTGTCCCAGGGGAGGTTGAGGTTGGAGCTGAGGCAGAACTGTTTCCCTGAGAGGGGTGTCAGCCCCTGTGCCAGGCTGCCCAGGGAGCTGGGGCAGTGCTCAGCCCTGGAGGGATCCCAAAGCCATGGAGCTGAGGTGCTGAGGGTCGTGGGGCAGTGCTGGGCTGGGCAGGGTGAGGGCAGGGCTGGGACTCTGGGAGCTTCAAGGGCTTTTTCAACCATAATGATTCTATTCTATGAAAATGTATGATTTCACCACTAACGCCAATATCAATCTATTTTCTTCCCCTCAGAGCCAGATTGTTCTACTTGAGGGAACAACCGATGGTCAGCAATTCTATTGATAGCTTCTCTGCCTATATTAATCCAGAATTCCCTCTGCTGGTTTTTGTGTGCTGCAGTCACTCCTACTCCCTGGAGTGACTCACCATTTAACGGGCTTGCTAACAGAAGACCCAATGTAGCAGTGAACAACTACAACAACAACCCATTATCACGAAGTACTTGTTTTTCACAGAGGCAGAACTTGTGGTAAGTCATTGAAGAGGCAGGGGATAAATAGGAGTGAAACCAAAACGCACACTTGCCCACACACTTCCCTGCTCCTTTAACACATCTCTGTGAGTAAAAAAAACCACCAAACCCTAAATCTTTCTGTATGTTGAATTCTGCTAATAACAGTTAGGTTTTATGAACATACATTTCCTGCTCCTGATGAAAGTTGACAGCTCGTGAGAAAAGGCATGAAGGGGGTGGGGGGAGGAATGACACCAAACGACTTTGCTAATCAGTGCTTTCATCAAAGGGTATGAGATGATGTAAGTCTAATCCAAGGCAGCTTTCTCTTTTACTTGCAAGCTGCACCTCTGCAGAAAATAAGGGATTTACTAATTGGAAAGATGATATAAAAATGCTAATAAGGCTGTTAAGCTGACAGAGCTGGGAACATCTAAATTTTATACACATGTATATATGTATGTGTCTCAAATAATTCCTGCACTATGAATGATTTAAGTAGGACTAAACATTTGCAGAAGAAATTAAAAGAAGCCCAGTCCTCCTGGAACTCAATAGAATCACAGAATCTGTAGGGTCGGAAGGGACCTGGAAAGCTCATCCAGTGCAACCCCCCTGCCAGAGCAGCAGCACCTAGAGCAGGGCACACAGGGACTCATCCAGCTGGGTTGGAAAGTCCCCAGAGAAGGAGCCTCCACAGCCCATCTGGGCAGCCCCTGCCAGGGCTCCCTCACCTCAACAGGGAACAAATTCTTCCTTGTGTTTCTTTGGAACCTCTTCTGTTCCAGCTTGTGCCCGTTGCCCCTTGTCCTGTCATTGGCCATCACTGAGCACAGCCTGGCTCCAGCCTCCTCACACCCACCCTTTATGGATTTGTAACAATGAATGATGTCACTCCTCTGTCTCCTCTTCTCCAAGTCACAGAGCCCCAGCTCCTTCAGCCTTTCATCACAAGGCAGATGCTCCACTCTCTTCATCATCTTTGTGGCCCTAACTCACCAAAGCCACACACATAGCTCTGGTCATCTTTCTGCAAATCCCAGCAATTTTATTCCCTCGTAAACTCTAAGTCATTTCCCATTTTTCACTGGGTTAAGGCTCCTGCTAAATGGCTGGAGTGCATAAGGTTAAAGAAACGCATGTATAGGTTAAGTCGAGCAGTGGGATGTTTGACTGAGATTGCTCGAACCAATCCACAGACAAGTGTCTTGTAAACCCAGAATATTCACACTCCACGTGTGCAGCTGTGCACCAGGAAGGTTACCTTCAGAATTTAACCCCAAAGAAACACACATCTCATCCATAAACACCACACAAGACTTCAAAGCAGTTGCTTTTTTTTCTTTCCCCCCCTTCTGAGGCAGCCAAAAAAACCGTGTAGGATCGAGCCTGATGATAGCAATGTACTGTAAACTTATCATAAAAGCAGGAGGGAGAAACCAGCTACCAGCTGTGAAGAATATTTACAACTGCAAATATTATATTGCAACTGTAGAGCGAGTAAATAGCATGTTATGGAAATGCTGCCTTTATCGACCAGCTCATCAGAAAGGAGAAAGAGAGAATGTAATTTTGCAGTTTTCAGCTGCACAGCGCTTCGCAGACATTTGAGAGTGGGGTTTGGAGATACTGACTTCTGCAAACAGCAACAGAGAGATCAGCTTGCTGATGAAGGAATGCAATAACTTGTGTTCCAACACCTTCAAGGAACACCTTGCTACCACTTATTTTGGGAAGAATGCAACTTAAAAGAATCAAAGGATCAGGACAATTTAATTTCCATTGGTTTAATTTATTTCCACTGATGGCACCTCTTATGACATCAATTCAGGGCAACATCCACACCTGAATTTTTGAGTATTTTCCATTCTAACAGAAGAGAGAATCCGCTGACACTCATCTGTAGCATAAGTAAGGGGGAGAAGTAGCAACATAAGCCGCATGTACAGTAATGCCCTTAATTTAAAGCTACAAATGAAAAATTAATGTGCTTGCCTTGTCCTGCAGTTAAAAATCATTAACCTATGTATGGAGATTAATGCAAATCCTACTGACTTGTTTTAGTATGACCTATCCAACTTCTAGTAAGACTAAGAGAGATTGGAGCAATTAGGAGCTCGTCCAATAGCCAGGAGTTTATGACTACATTTTAACAACGCTGGCATTCCCACCAGCACACACCTCACAGCTCCTGCAGTGTAAATCCTCAGCATGACTTAAACACTGGCTAAGGGGGGCCTGAATAAGGGTTATTTCTTTATTTTTAGAAATCCCCTTCTCTGAGAGCAGTTGATAAACAAACGTCAATATTACAGAGTAGCCTATCAACAGGAATGACACTGTGAAAATGCATCTGTGCCTTGGAAGCACTGGGGGATACAAGAAGGTGCCAAAAATCCTGCTGTACAAACGAGACTGTTCATGGCTATGTTCTGGACAAGAAATTTCTCTTACCTCTCCCCATCCCTCCTCCAAAAGGAGATTCAAAGTCTGTGCAGATCTAAGTTCATTCTTGTTGGCTTTAAATGAAACTTGAGTAACTTACAGAGCATTTCATCTCCAAATTCCCAGGTTTCACTCTACTCTGGACAGTAATGGCCAACGTCTACTCTCCCTATGGTGAGTATGCAGGCCATTGGCCATGAAACCCAAAGTGAAGTGAAGCAGAGGGGAGTATAACCTGCCCTGAGAACACAATCTTTCATTAGTTTATCAGAACAGAACAAGTTTGGCAAAAACATCTTTCTTTTTCATATAGTTTTCTATGCAGCTGAAAACTTGACAGCCACAGGGAAAGGTATTGGATTCCTCTCTCATGCAAGGCAGGTCTGTGAGCTCTGGATTCTTCTGGCATGTACCAAGGCCCACTATGGCAGAAAACCTTGATGCTAAGAACCTCTCTTGGTCAATTTATTTACTCTGCAGTGACAGCTCCCCACCTGAAACTAAAAGTAGAACAAAATGGGAGCAAAATTCTCCTTAAAGTGAGCTCTGTTATCCACCACGTCCTGATGAGGTGTCAGGACATCATGTCAATTAAACGGTGTAAAACCAGAGCAGAGTTACAGCCCAGGTCCCCACTAAGGAACATTCTGGGAATGAATCACCCTCCGTTTTCATTGATTGCAGGGATTTGTCAAGCAAGGACAGAAGTTCCAGTGGGCCAGAAACAGACAGACCAGGAGATGACCTAGTGAGAGGCTAAAGCAAAGCCATGTGCAGCTGTACCCTGCAGCACAGCTCGAGGCACGCATGGAAAACACTCAGGAAGTGGAGTTTAATTTCTGGCTTAGTAATTCCTTTCTATATACATGAATTTTATTTAAGTGGCTATTAAATCCTGTTTTCCTTGGGGTTGCACTTAATCAGCAAGCTGACAGGTAACTGTGTAATGCAGCTCAACACAAGAAAGTGGTTTAATTCTGCAGCCCAAGGCAAGAAAATCCCACCTCCCCACATGGGTCAGTCCCAGTGCAGGATCTAAGGACAACTATCTCAGTTTGCATTTTTCCAACTCAATCCACAACATACCCAAAGCAAAAGATTCCCCAAACAAATGCAACAGTTTTTGGCTTTTCAAGTTCATTTCCACAGAGCACATACTACCCTTCCTTTGTAACCCTGGGATAATGACAGGTTCCAGCCAGCCTCTGCTGGCTTTGAGGGTGTCACAAACACTTTCCAATGTTTTGAGGTCCTTTGGTGAACCATCATTATGCAGCTAAGAGCTGGATAGTGCTGCAGATCAGCAATTTTGGCAAGTAAAACAACCATCAATAAATAGTATGAGGCCACTGCAAACACAGCACAGCCTCATCACCCACGCTGGGCTTGGGAGAGGCAGTTCTCATCAACTACCTTTAATTCCTTTCAGAGAAAAAAACACCTTATTCAGGGTGTTTTTTTTGTGGTTGCTTTCAAACAAGAAATGGTAACAAGCAGCCTTTTTGTGTAATAAAACAGAAGTGGTAGGTTTAAAACATAAATGAACCAGTTCACCTACATCAGCATCCCAGAAACCTGGAAAGAAATGAAGCTGAATTCAGAACTCGCCTTCCTAATGTCCTTCCAGGCTCCTTGATCACAGGTAACACAAACACTGCAAAAACACCCCAAGACTGTAAACACATGAAAGCTTGCTGCTTTCAAGTAAGATACTGCCCTGACTCTGCACTGCTAAATGTAAATCACTGATGAATTTTCCATGCTGGTGGCATTTAGAAAAACACTCAGAAACCTGGTGTTCATCCGAAACTTGAACGTCTTGAAGCAGACAGATACCAGTCATTCTCTAGTGAAGATTTTCCTAGAGCTGCACAGGGGAGCTGAGATTAAAGGTACGTTATCCTCTACTGGAAATTAATTTTCTACAGTTGTTAGAAAACTTGTTTCTGGAGGAAAAAAACTACTCACTTGACTAGATAAACGCTTCTATCTCCTCCAGGAAAGCGTGTTTCCTTGAACCTCGTGACCTTACACATTACACAATTTAGTATCATCACAGAACAGTATTTGGCTTCTTGTGCAATTTCAGAAGGTAAAATCTCAACCACCAAATTGGGAAGACATTTTAAATATCTTTTGAAACTGCCTTAAAAAGAATTAACACACTTTTGGGGTTTTTTTTCCCCCCAACCCTCCCACCATCTTGTAATTACCAGGCATGAGTATTTTCAAAGTGGAGAACAAAAGGATTGGGAGGAAAAGGAGTTTACTGAAAATGGAAGGTGTTTTTCAGTTTTAAAACAAACCTGGGTTTTCATTTGTGTTTCACTTTAAGCGTGGACATAAAATGCTGTCTCGTGCAGCAACACAGAATCACAGAGTGATGGGGGTTGGAAGGGACCTCTAGAGCTCATCCAGTCCAACCTTCCTGCAGAAGCAGCTCCCACCTAGACCAGGTCACATAGGAATGTGTCCAGGTGGCTCTTGAAGACCTCCAAGGAAGGAGCCTCCACACCCTCCCTGGGCAGCCTGGGCCAGGGCTCCCTCATCTCAGCACTGAAACAGTTATGTTTAAACAAAACCTTTTGTGTTCCAGCTCCATCCCATCACCTCTTGTCCTGTTGCTGGATACCATTGAAAAAAGTGCTGCCCCAATCTCTTGATACCCATCAGTGAGATATTTATAACTATGAATGAGCTTCCCCCTCAGTCTCCTCTTCTCCAGACTGAACAGCCCCAGGTCCCACAGCCTTTCCTCAGCAGGAAGATGCTCCAGTCCCCTGATCATCTTGGTGTCACTGCACTGGCCTCTCTCCAGCAGTTCCCTGTCCCTCTGGAGCTGGGGAGCCCAGAGCTGGACACAGGACTCCGGATCAGGCCTCAGCAGGGGAGAATCTCCCTTGACCTACTGGTGTAGCAGCACTGGTGTACACGCTGGTGCAGCAGTCAGAACTACAAGCACTCCGGCAACAGTCAAAGGCAAATCTATCTTTTGATGTGAAGAACTGGAGCTCCTGAACCCCTGTGACCTCAGGGGGAGAGCCGTGCCCAATGCATCTTTGTGGGTACCCCCTTCAGTGCTCCACCCGCCCCTGGATGTTTCCCAAAACCACAGATTGCTCTAATAGAAGAATGGAGCCCTCACTTTTGGCTAAACATTTGATTTTTGTGGGTCTAAGCACGCTCTGGAATCAAAGCACCAGCCCTGATTTCCAAAGCAGCAGGATCAAGCCCCCACGTGAGCGTGCAGCTGGCTGGAGCCTTGCAGCAGGTAACCGTGTACCCTGGGCTGCTGATAGATCCACATCCAGCAGGGACAGAGAAATCCTTTAGAAAACACAACATTCAATTCCCTTTTCATTTCAGGGATGCAAGCCAGGCTTAGTATCTTTAAAATC
Organism: Urocolius indicus; assembly: GCA_013401255.1. Taxonomy (NCBI): domain Eukaryota; kingdom Metazoa; phylum Chordata; class Aves; order Coliiformes; family Coliidae; genus Urocolius; species Urocolius indicus. The sequence continues at coordinate 118,966 of WBNH01008556.1, forward strand.
TGGCGGTGTGATCATTTTTTTCTGCCTTTTTTTTCCTTCTCTTTCCTCTTGTTTTTTATTTTTTTTTTTAAATGAGGATGCTTTCATTTCCCTGTGAAAGGGCTGATCAGAGCCCACAGGCACCGCTGACACCAGAGCTGCAAAGATGTTTTTGAAGGAAGCCAAAACCAAAGTGCAAGAGATTAAAGAGACAACTCCCTCACAAGCCAAATGATTAAAGCCTTTGCTCTTTGGAACAAGCATTTCCTTGAAATAACAAAAAAAACCAAAAGGGAGAGGGGAGAGTGCTCCAGGTCTCTCCAGCAGTTTGCACCGCTGCACACTTGGCTTTTTTTGGAGTACTTCACATACGTTGGACACCTCATGGAAATCACCAAGGGATACAGCAGGATTTTAAGTGAGGCCACGGCTTTAATGTATTCTTTGGTGTTTCCTTCACATGCAGAATGGATTAATAGGAGCTTTCCCCTGGATTATGCCCCAGAAAAGAACAATTATCAACAGCCTGCAAGAGCCGACACCTAACCCTTATCAATGACAGGGAAAGTTCTTGTGATCTCAGGATAATTCTTCCAGTGTGCAAAGTGGCTTCAGAACCACACTAAAGATATCTATAACCTAACTCCCTGTCCCAAGCTCAGCAATAAATCTTCTGGTTACTACTCTGAGCAAATTTCCAAGTGGTTATTTGCCAAAGGACAATTTGTGGCAGAGTATAAAGGTAAGATTAATGCTATCCAAGCCCTCATGCTGCAAGTAGATCTGCCCTTTTGATCCAAAACATGGAAGAAATGCAAGAAATATGCATTCTCAGGCAAGAGGGCTTCATTACATCACCATTTGATTTTTTTCTTTTGCTTTGCAAAACTGCAGTGCTCAAGAAAACTGTGTTTATTAATGGGAACACCTCACAATCAACATCTATCAGGTGTTAAGCTCAGGGACAGTTTAAGGGAGGAAAGTAAAGAAAAACAAGGCTAACTTCTATGTTGTAATTAATACAGATGACAGTCCTCTCTTCTGCATAAGTACGCTGCCTGGTGAGAACAATTCTTCTCTTGGTAACAATACTCTGTCTTTTTTAATACACTTTTCATCCATTAACATTGCCTTCTTATGTGTCTAATTCACAGGCTACACACCAAACAAATTATCCAGAATCAAAACCATCTCATTCATTCCCTCCTTCCCCACCTCCACCCCATGTCTTTCAAAATCATTTTGCCATGACACGTCACAAGGACTTACTAACTTCTTTGCAGGGGGCTGGTGGGAACCCAGACTCCCTTTGTATGACATAATGCTCCCATGGCCAAGGTCTGCATTTGGAGAAACTGATTCCAAGAAGCCCCCCAACTTACAGGCTCCCCTCATTTTCTGCCTACATGACCAACAGGGAGACACTGCTAACCTGCACACTGTGCTGCGTTTTCTCCTCCCTGATCAGCAGAGCCCTCCACATCTAGCATAAGAAATGACAGTAGAATTTCATATTCATATCTCATTTAGCCAGCTCCTCCTTCTTCTACAGCACCTTCTCAATTCATCACCTGTTTTTTTCTCTGCAATCATCACTCCTCTTTTTAATTTACACTGCTTTCTCCCCTCAGGAATTCTTGAGGAGGGCAGATGCTGAATGAATAGCATTGTGGACCATCCAGAGGCAGGTCAACTCCTTAAATTCTTTGTTCCATCCTTCACGGACCTCAGGCCCTCGGACTATAGCCTGTTCTGCCCAGCCACATCACTCATACTCACTATCATTCGGGTACCTGTTGAACACAAATGTACTTCTACTCCACTGGCCTGTACAAGCATGCCAAAATTACTTCATTTGCTTCCTGCAGCTCTAGCTCAAACTCTTCCCTGGCTCCTCCAACTCTGCCAGTTCATGATCATCAATTTATGTGGCAGTTTCCTTTAACTGGATTCCATCCAACTAACGTCGTGGCTGCTTCCCTATGAAAAGACCTGATTTTACTCTCCAGTAAGCCCAGCACTGCTATGAAGGAGCAGAACTGTCATGCTGTTTGGTATCAATCACACCTAGACTGACTCAGTGTTCTACTCTGTTCATGGATCTCCAGGCTATATCGCAGTTTCTTCCTAAGGGATACTGGTAATGATGATTAGTTTAATCCTGAAGGTACATACCATGTCACATCGCTGACACCAGACAAGTTACTCCTGCTGCAGCTGCATCTACCAACTCCTTCACAGCTGCAGAAAAGGTTCTCTGTTAGGGTTTGTGAACTTCCCTTAGACATTAGGGTAGAAGAGGTACCATAGGAATGTAGATGTTATTTCAAGTTGTACAAGTTGAAGGACAGGGAGAGGTCAGGACTGAAACCAGCTGAGCCACATCAGAAACATTGACACAATCTTTATGCTTCAAGACTGACTCAATCCAGAGAAACCAAGCTCATCACCTTTGGAAAATCACACCAATTTCAGTAGGCCTGAGGACCGACTGGAGACCCCAGAGTCGACCCTTACCCCTGGCTCTACATCAGCCATATAGGCCAGGTACGGTTGCAATACAGATGGGAACACACGGCACACACCAGTAATGGGACTAGAAGTGGTAACAAGATTCATTCCTGGCGTTACCATTTGCTCCCTGCACAGCCTTTAACAAGTCATCTAACCTCTCCAGGCAAAGTGCATAGGTGCCAGTAAGGGCTAAACAATTCAGAAACGAGCCTGCTGGTCTTTCCAAAAGTACAGAGGTCCTCAGCTGCCACTGGAAAGTTATGACACCAACTGACTATACATCTAAAGAAAGGGGAGGAAAAACAAACCAAAAGAGTTTATGCCATCTCAGCTAAAATGATGCTACGCTTCCCTGAGCTTTGTAAGATCTCTGAATGTTAACAAGGTAGCCTGAACTCCACAGAGAGCCTGTTCTTGTTCCAGACATCTCCACTCTAACACACAGCCAAACACAGCAACCTTCAGAGTAACCCATCTCAAGGGAAGGGAGGGTCTGCAAGGAATTGCAACACAGGGCATGCACATCATGCCTTGAAGAGCAGGGAAACATAACAGCTTAAACATAAGTGACCCTGAAAACAGAAAGGGAACAAAGAACTTAGCATCGCCTACAAGGTGGAAGAGAGACACTTCTAGGAGGCAATTTTCTGAGTGAGTAGCCACATCCTTTAAAGTAAACTGAGGGTGATATTTTCAGGTCTTTATTTTTAATTTTGGACACAACTCTGGTGGCAGCAAACATTCTCCTTGTAAGATCACAACCTTACAGTGACTTATTTTCAGACAACGCAGAGCATTAGAGGAGATTTATGTTTACTGCTGAGTTAAAGGTCAGGAATGGAAGCTTTCTCCCTTCTTCATCTCTCCTCTCCTCTCTTCCACCAAAGAGACTAAGGCTGCATAATCTGCTGCGTTTGTTTTCATACAAGACCTGCTTTTAAGCACTGCCCTGATGATCGCACAAGGGTAAGCAGATGAAATCCAATCAAGTGGCTCTACAGGACAAGACACATGACGAGACAGCCTGCCAGACTCCTGCTCTAATGTACACGCTGAAAAGAAGCTTATGCAGAGCCTGGGTAAAGAATGCTTTGTTAGGGAACACAGGCAGCTCACACTGCAGTGTCTGTTCTCCATTAGCCATCCATTTAAAAACACTTCTGATTATTTTGGAAGTACTTGCATTGCCCTTTCTCGAACTCAGTACTTGCAGTTAATTGCATAGCCAGTGTACTTGCCTCCAATTTAAAAGCACATTAAGCCTGATTTTTATTTAAAATAGCAATATTTCCACCCAAGTGCCGAAAATAACAGCACAGCCAGCAGACAGCTTTCTAAAGCAAGACATCTCTTTGCTTCTGAGAGTGTACACAGGCACTTTGCTGTTACTGAAATATAACAGAGTATGGAAATAAAGAGTCCCTTTGGGCTTAAAGAGGGAATCAGCAATCATGTGCCTTTCTGCAAAAATCTAAGAACACACTGCAGAGCAACAATGACCAGGGGACTATTCTTTGCTGGATGGAGTAGTCCCTGAGCCCATCTGAGCACTCTTTCACACCTTTTAGGGAAATGATCTTCACAAGGATCATTCACCCCGGTAGAGGCCGGACTGCAGCCACAGGGAAAAGTAGAGCATGGGAGAGCAAATCCTGATTTATTTTTCATGTACATTTATATAAAACATAACTATCGAACCTATCAACCAGATTTATGGGGTTTATTCTTTGCTTTTAAGAGAGTACTTATCATGGACAGGGCAGAGCGATGACTCTGACAGGCATCAGCCCCTCTCTCTGACATACCTCTTTCTCACATTTAGTCATGGGGCATTCACCCCATGGTGAAACCCCAAAGGTTTTCCAGAGCTGGAGCATTTCCCCACACTCCTTGGCAGAACCTGCTGCACATATGCCCCTCTCTTCTCTCCAGCCTCACCTTCCAATAAGTTGCTCAGCATTCAGCACTCACAATCACCTGCTCCAGCAATTCCTCAGCGCTTCGAGCTTCGAAAGTCACAGCCAAACAAGTTTTATACAGGCATCATCTCACCAGTCATAAATCTCTTTCTGGAAACTTGACTGGTGTGCTGACATTACTGGCTTGCTGGAGTGATATGTTTTGCATTCCCTGGTGCCCTGGTCTTTTTTCCCTTTAAATAAAAAGTGGGCGAAATGATCAGCTTTCTGCATTTATATTAAGAATAATCCATTTGGCTAGTTCAAGCTCAGCCAGCCTGTCTAGAAGAACTAGAGCAACTGTACCACATCCCACACTGTCCAAAATACACACAGGAAGAATCAGAAATCATAGAACCATTTCAGTTAGAAAATACCTTTAAGATCACCGAGTCCAACCCCTGGCCCCCCCCCCCCCCCCCCCCCACACACACACTGTCAAGTCCATCACTAATCTAACCCTTGGCCCTCAGCACCTCATGTATGCATCTTTTGATTGTGTCCAGGGCTGGGCAGTCCCCCAGCTCCCTGTGCAGCCTGGGACAAGGGCTGACAACCCTCGCAGGTAATAAGTTCTTCCCAATCTCCAATCTAAACCTCCCCTGAGGCAACTGGAGCCCGTTCCTCTTGTCCTGTCATTCACTACTGAAGAGAACAGATTGAACCCCATCTCAGTACAACTCCCTTTCAGGGAGTGTCAGAGAGTGCTCCTGTCTCCCCTCAGCCTCCTGTTTCCCCATGCCCTATCACTCAGTACTTGAGAGCAAGAGATTGATCCCCATCTCATTACAACTCCCTGTCAAGAAGTTGTAGAGAGTGATTATATCTCCCCTCAATCTTCTCTACTCCAGGCTCAACATCCCCATTCCCTCAGCCCCTCCTCAGCACCCTTGTGCTCCAGCCCCTTCCCCCAGTTCTGCGGCCTGGCTATGGACATGCTCCAACACCTCAATATCCTTCTTGTGAGGGACTCAAAATTGAACACAGTAGTGGACGTGTGGCCTCAACAGTGTCAAGTACAGGAGGACAACTACTTCCTTGGTCCTGCTGGTCCCACTATTTCTGATACAAGTAGCATTTATGCCAACTGGCACGGCTTGGCTGGTTGGCATCACTGTCCTTGCACTCTACGACACTGGGAATCCAACCTATGACCATACAGACCAGCAGGAACAGCTGTAATGAGCACAACAGCTAGTGCACACAGGTCTTGCTTGGGAGCTGAGGTACAGAGCAGAGCTAACATTTGCCACCAGTCCCACCACACAAGCACATTGTTCCCCATCACTCTGGTACCCTGCACGTACCACCCACCATGTGCAACTCCCCTCTGGGAAGGTGTTTTTATTCACTTGGCTTGTTTTAGTTTGTAAATATTGGCACACCTAAATAAATACAACATAAATATGAAGACAAAGGACGTTCTGTTCCCCTGTAATAGTAATAGTTAATGTGTTGGCTTTGCTCTCTTTAAATACTCTTAAAGAAAAGTTGTAACAGAAACGAGTAGAAGTGTGTAATTAAGATACAGGGTATTTTAATTCCTTTAAGAAGAAAGGAAAAAAGAATAGCCTAGAGAAAGTCCAAGTATAGCATTTCAAAAGGATCCACTCCCATGAACTAATTAAGATTTAAACCATGACAAGCTGCAAGTATCCCAGTGTGCTCTCCAGCTGCAAGAAACCGACAGGCAAAGCACCCAAAAACAATTTGGAAATTACTGTTGGGAATTAGGGGAGTTGTGTAATCTGATTTTGTTGTTGCTCTTGTCAATAGGAAGATATGTTTTGAATTTCCATGAGAGTTTGAGAGCAAGGGGGGGGAGGGCGGAAAGGGAGAAAAGATCAATAAACTAATCTATAATTTCATTGATGGCGAGGGCCACAGCTTGTGCAGGGCAAGTGAGGGTTTGTTGTCAGAAGAATGATTTGCTCTTGAGACCCAAAGCTATCTTGATCTAAGTGTATAAAGCTCCCAGTCAATGCAGAGAGGTTGTGTGTGCCTTAGCAGGGCTCAGTTTGATCTCTAATGTCCTGAAAGGATAGATTTGCAATAAAAATATGTGAAAACGTTTAGAGACATTAAGTTTACAAGATGATTCTGATCCAGTGGATTAGTGTCGAGTCTGCAAGTGTGCTGAAGCCTGCCAGGGAGAATAAAGCACTGTACTGTCCTTACACTAAGAGCAATTTCATTTGTATGTCCAGATGTTCATTTCAAGGTTTTTATCCACTGTAAAGAGTTGTATCTCCATTGCCTTGCAATAAAAACATAATTATGTGCCAGTCATTGACAAGATTCCTGTGGCAAATATTGCTAACCCTGCTAGGTTGTTCTAGGGCAGCAAAGCCACAGTTAACACAAGGGAGGAGGGAGGACTGCTTGACAGAACTATTGAGATAAATAAAAGGACTTGCTCAAAATGCATGTCAAAGCACGTGAAAACGTGAAGGTTACTGAAGCCCAAGAGATCCTTCAATCTCTTGCCAGGCCTCGAACTGTTGGGAAATGTTTCTAGCAGCAAACTGTCCCACTTTGCATTTCTAAGAGGCTGAATCCCAAGAATAATAATGCACAGAAGATTGCAGCCCTTGGCTTTCTAGCCAGATAGTAATTCATTGAACAATGCGGCCGGCCCATCAAAACATCCTTGCCAAGTTACACAAGTACCACTTGTAGGAAAAGCTTTCTACTAGCAAGAGAGACAGTAAGAGAGAATATGCTGTCAAAGAGAGAGCTGACGGGAAGGGCTCACTCTTAACAGGATGCTTAATTGCAGCACTGCTCCCACAAGAGTTTGCCAGGGTGTCCAAAGGAGCACATGTGCCATGTGGGGACTGGTAGGAAACAAGCAGTTCAGCAGAGGGCTTGAGGGGACCAGTCGTGCCCTGGCATCAGCCCTCTCCTGTCAGGATGTGGCCTTCTCCCACCATCCCCTAAATGATAGTGGCAGGGTCCCAGGGACTATTTTAGTAGTTCCCTTCATTTATTTATTAGGAGAGACTCTAAATGCAGCAGAGACTGAATAAGGAGCAAAATGCTGCACCACAGAGAAGGAAAAACATTCCAAAGAAGCTGCAAATTAAAGTCCTTTGCTTGAAAGTAGAAGGGCTTTGAATGTGCAGGGCATTGATCCAAAGGCTAATAAGAAGCCTCCCAAAGATACAGGACTCATTTTAAAAGGAAACAAAGATAAGCATTTTCTATTTTAAGTGTCCTCTGCTTCACTAAGTCAAGTCACTGAACAGCTGGGGTTTGGGCTTTATAACCTGAAAGCCTTCACCCAGCTTTCCTAGGCTGTTTCCTCATTTTTGGCTACATGAACGTGTCAGAGTAAAATACTTCAGTAATTCTGTTAGCATCACCTCTCATGGCTTCCTTGGCAGCAGCCCTGGGCAGAAACAGAGCAGTGCAAAGAAACACAGCTTCCCAGTTTCAGATCTGAAGAGCAGCACCACACAAACTACAAACATATCAAAGGATTTTCCTCCTGCAGCACTTAGGTTGGGTCAGACTTGGTTGACAACCACGTGAGCCATATGGAAACCAGAGCAAGAGAGAAGTATTTTGGAAAACTAAGCATCGAGGCCCAGTGATGGGCTGTCTGGACAGACTCCAGGTCTGCCCAGCACCATGGAGATGGAATGCACCAACATGCAGGGCAATGGGTAGTGGGGCTATCTCACTGACAGGGCAATGGCACAGGAGTGAGCGCCCGGGAAAGCTGGCCCCGGCAAGCTGTGCCCTGGAGCAGTAGTGCTCATGGTGCAGTTCCAGCCACACCATCTTCCCCCACACTTTTTGAAGTAATAAAACTACAATATGCATCTATTCCACAGCAGCTTTGAGATGAGTATTAAGGCTTCTCAGACCCTTTTCAGCCAGACAGCTCCTATGCAGTATGAATTTCTCTTATGTTATCTTTACAATGAACTGACTGATCTGACTGGGACAAGTCAGACTCCCCAGAGACAATTTAGTGCCTGTGTCACTCCTCCTTCATCTCAGGCTGCCAGTATCTCAGAATGCTCATTTGTGTATTGCAAATAACCCCAGAAATCCACAGCTAAATGCACAAAGGCTTCTAGCTGAGTTTCAGCTGAGCCTCTGAAGGTTGCACATCATTTGCTTCAAGATCATGCCATTAAGTTTCACTACAAAGCTCCAAATGTGTATATTAATCACTTTTGTCTCTGGTGCTCTTTGGCTAAGGACAAGTCATACAAACAGAGCCTTGGGTTGGCCTCACCTCTTGAGAAAGGTGTTTATTTTCAAAGACAGATAGAAAATGTGCCAGAAGCATCAATTTCAAAAGCATGCTATTGCTGAGAGCAAGGCAAAACAAAAGACACAAAAAACATTGAATCTAGAATTTAGGAGAGACCAAACAGACCAAAATAAACCAAATACTTTGCATTTACTTGCTGTTCTGCTTGATTGTTTGCTTACTTTGGCCAAGACAAAAAAGCAAACGGGACTCAACCACAGAGGCCTTGAGAGTCAGCTCTGCTGCCAGGGCTGAATTACCCAAACGGGCCCACAGGAGAGCAGGCTGCTCCTCGGGCCCTCTGCTCCTCTCCTCTTGCAATTCAGTGCTATGAGGCAGCGCTGAGATGTGATAGGGGTATAAGCAAGGCACGTAAAGGGAATGTAAAGGGATCTTGCATTCGAAAACAAATACATTTGGTGCAGCAGATGTAACATCACGTAGCCTTGCTACCGAGCAGTCCGTGGTGTGAACGCTTCTAAGCTGGAATCTCACTCGGATGTCAAATCATGGGGTGTTTTGGGGGTTTCTATCCTTTTCAGATGGTGAGGCCAATTCTGAAACAAAGGTGTTTGAAAGGAGTTTCTAGGAAACCCTCTTTGAGAATCACCAGCCCAAAGCAGCAATGCTTCAGTTTCAGGGTCAAATTTGCTTTGATCAGAACAACAAATTGACTCTTCTGGTACTTCTAACCTCTGAAACAAAACACATCCCCAAATGAGAAAAACAGCATTGTGCTAACGCAGAAACAAAAATAGCTTGGGAAACTGAAAAAGGAACCATCTGGAGACTCCCACCATGGCAGCAGAAGAATGCTGAAGGAACTAAAAGGTGCACGGCAACTCCCATCCCTAAAGCTCTTCTCCAAAGCACTCAAACACAGTGGGTTGAGAACAAACACCAGCACATTCCTCGTGTGGCCAGGAATCACCTGAACCCACCTGCACCAGCGGAGCCCTTTCCTGTTATTCAGCAGCAACAGGTACCACCAGCAACGTTCTTATTTCCTAACAAAAGCTCCTTCCACAGAAGAACAAACCACCTGAATGCTGCGCAGACACAGTGTGGGATGCTGAGCAGCTCGTGTGCTCCTGTAAGCGACAGAATTAAGCTCAACAGCTGCAGTTTACAGCTGTTTTTTTCTAAGTTTCAGAAGTCTCTTTTTTTTTTTCCCTCCTCTCTTTAAAAGTGGGATTGTGGGATTTTCTTAATAAATATTCAGCATCCTCACCAGAACAAAATGGGAGTGAAAGCCAGACCGTTGGCTTTGGATCTGCTCCGTGCCTCTATTTTTCTGTGTAACCTGCTCTAAAAGTATAATGATCGGCATTAAATCGAAGCTTGAAGGCACAGTACTAAAGCCCAGGAAAACATTTACATTTCTGCAAGGATGAAGCATGAAAATTCAGTGACAAATCCATTTTTCTTATGCAGAGCTGTGGCTTCAGAGCATTTGTAAAGACAGAAGAGGCCAGCATGGGAAGGATAATAAAACTGCTGGTTACACTTCTCTGTTTCTTATAGGCAGCACTCCACTTTCTTTTAAAGAAAAGAAACAAAAAGACCCCCAAAAACAGGGGGAAAAAGAAAAGATATAAAACTCTGTAGCATTTCTTCCTTTAGAAATTTTCTGCTGGCACACACAAACCAACTGAGCAATCCACTACAGACTGTAATGATCTAAAACACTGCAGCAAGTGCCTTTCTGCATAGGCCTTCCTCCTGACATGGAAAGTTTGCTGGATTCTCATGCACCAGTCACCAGGACAAAATGGTGATGTTATGGGAAGAGAAAACAGAAGGCACCTCATTACTAGAGATGACCAAAAAGCCACTCCAAGAAAGAACAATATGCCTTCATCGATGTCTAAAGTGTATTAGAGTTCCCTCCTTCCTTCTGCATCGCTCACGGTGGCATGGAACTGAAGACACGTTCCCTCTTGAATGTTGCACTGGGCTGTGCACCTTTGATGTGACTTCAAGCATGTTATAAATACAAGTGAGACTTCACAGCACATCAGCTCAATGGACCAAATAATTCAATAGCTCTTCCACTCCTCTAACTTTAGAGGATTTAACAAACCCCAAAAAAAAACCACACTATGGGGAAGACAATTCCCACATTTCTCAAACACACTCTCTGAACCAAACACATCCATTTTGTAGGCGAGATCCCAGCTGACTTTCCTATGCCATACAGATGCTCCTGACTGCTCTCTGCTGCACATAATCATTTTAGGAAGCACAGCTTCTGAGCTTGGCAACCAAGAAGCCTTATATTGTACCTGGTGCCACCGTGTCATTTGGGCAGCCTTGCCCACAGCCTAGTAACGTAACCCCCCCTTGAGTCAAAGATGTGCCACTTGGAGATACCTGGGCTATCCATCTCCTGGGTTATGCACGTGCAATGCAAAATGATGCTCAGTAAGTGAAGAAGTCAGACTTTATAGAGACAGAAGGGATGGTCTTGGAATAAAGTCAGGCTTTGGAGGTTAGAAAGTCATTTCTCAGCTCTGTTACAGACATAATGTAAGGTCTTAAGTTGCATCCTTCTCATTTCTACAAGGGGAACATCCGTATCACTTTTGCCACATGTATTTGGAGTATTAGAGACTGGAAGGGCAGAGGGAAGGGACCGTATCTAATGGGAGGTTTATTGACACAAACACCACAGCGTGTGCCGGGCCCGCACTTTACTGGAGACTGAGCGCTCATTAGTGGACACCTGTGAGAGCTCAGGCCTAGCATCTTCCATGAAATCAAGCAGCAAATCAACAGCAATTAGAGCCGTGCTACTGAGACAGGATTTTAACATGCTTCCCATTATCGTTTATAGCTGTCTACAAACTGCAGAGCTGCACAAATCCCACTGGCTTTGAAAGAATGAAAGCAATCCTGACTTTTAGGAAATTTCTGATTATTCATTAATGGACAAGAACCAAAAGACTTAGTGGGAGGAGGGGGGAGTACTCTTAAATGTTACACAAGTCTGAGCCCCACTAGTATTGATGGAAAAACACTAAGTATCATTCAAGCTACCTGGAAAAAAAAAAACACAATAGAGTCTGAAGATTTCTTTTCCCCCCACCTTCTCTTTTCAAGATTTGCATCAAGTGCACAGAAAAAGCAACTTTTGTGCAAAACACAATGAACAGGGTCCATCTGTCCAGCCTGAAACATATCACACAACCAGGAGCACACACAAGCAGCACACTCGCAACACATTTAGCATCAAAAGCGAAGCAGAAAGCTGGGGGTGGGAGGAAGCAGAAAAGCACATCGCTCCTTCCTTAAAGATCAGATCCTTCCTCCTTAATCTAACGTGGAATGCTTTGCTCTTCCCTACTTCAGACATCCAAACATGTAGCTTAATATTTAGAGGAAGATCCTATCACAGGATAGGAAGGGAGGAAGATTGTCTACATATGAATTTCTGTTGAAGAGCTGTTTATAAATAATTCCACATGTGGTTATTGCTCATTGCAGAGCAAAACCACCTTGTTCTGGTTTAGTTTAACGCATCTTGGAGGTGAGAGGCCCAATTCTCCTTTTTGTACACATTTTACACTAAACTCACTTCAGTGACTGCAGAGTTACTCCTTAAACCAAACCCAACTCCACCGGCCAGTCACTGGCTATACTGGAGCATGCACCAGTGCAAGTTGGTTTCCCTGGCACAGTCTGCTTCATTTAAATCACTGCTGCTTTTAGCCTGATGGATATAATCCCCCAGCAGAGCTGACTTCACCCCTCTGTCACCCTGGCATCAGCTGATGTGCTGATTTCAGTGGAGCTGCTCCACATTTAAAATCCCCCCACTGTAAGGGCTGGTGCCCAGGAACGGGCCTGCAGCCAGGCAAGGGGGAAAGGCGGCCTGCAGCCAGGCAAGGGCAACAAGAGGCCTGCAGCCATGCAAGTCCCATTCCACCAGACATAAAGAGCCCCTTGGACCCCCAGGACAGCCAAGCAGGAGGGCTCGCTGCCCCTCCTGCCACTCAGGTGTATTCTGGCAGCTCACTTAATCCTTGCTGAAGTAAGATCACAGTTAAGTCTGGTGAAATGAGGACATCTTAAAGACATATAAAGCACCTCTGCGGCCTGTCTTAGTATCTTAATCAGTGCGGCTGAGATCAGGAGACTCCATTTAAGAGTTACTGCCTTCTAACAAAATGTCTGCTCCACTCTGGAGGTGCAGCAAAGATGCCCCAATCCCTCCTGGCAGAAAGTCCTATTATACTTCATGAATTTTTGAAGCTGCCTCATGAATTAATGCACTATAATAACTTTAATAGAGTCCTCGTTTACAAATGCTCCCTGGAAATGTTGGTAGTATTTAAAATATACACTTAAAAAATAAGCAAATGAATATTTAAAGCTCTCTTTTGGAAACAGCCTGGAGGAGAAAGACCACGTTCACAGTGGTGTTCAGCACAGCAAGAATCAGTGTGTGGTGGTGAACAGTGAGGCAGAGAGATGCTCACACTGGGGGAGTCCATGAGGGACAAACTCCACAGACCTGAGCTCTCCCCACCTGTGGTGTTGCCATAAAGGACAAGTCCCATCCTCATCTCATGCCTGTGGTTAGTGCTGGCCTCCCTCTGATAAGGGTCTGAAGATTTACTGGGCAACTGCTGCACCTTAGTGCTAGGGATGATTTTCTTCTGAGCAGTGGGAGCACTTCACTGATTAGGGAAAAAAACCACTTGCTTGCTCACCTGAGCAAGGTCACCTGAAAACCATCACAAGGTCATCTCAGTCCTTCCTGCCACAGCAGCAGATGAAGCACAAGTTCTCTGCATGTCTGGTTATGAGGTCCAGCCAGGTCTGCTTAGGATTAAATATATGACTGATTTCCCAACAACACCACTTGAAGACAAGGCAATGTTTGTGTGCATTTTTCCCTGCCTGGCTGGCTCCCACCACAGCCAGCTCACACTGCTTCCATGAAGCCATGAGTATTTTAGTTTGTGAGGCACTCTGAGATCCTTTGGGATGAAAGGAGCTATATAAATGTAAATCATTCTCATTAATGTAAATTGTGGGACAATGCGATGTTTACAGCAAACAGTCCCGGGGCTGAGCTTCAGAGTGTGTATGTTTATGTATCATTTCGCCAATGCAGAACACAGCTATCACTGCCCACAGCCATCACTGGACACCAGAAAGCCCTCCTCCATAAAGGACCTAGTTGAGCCTTATGATACATAGGGACAAGGGCAGCAGTGCAGCTACAGAACATGCATTTCCCTCATATGCTGTTGAAAGACTGAAAAAAACCCTCAAGTCATAATTAGCAACTCTTATCAATGTTATGCCCATTGTAAGAGAAAACAGTATTACTTCCTAGACAGCCGTTGGTACCTATGGACCAAAACAGAACATCAACCAGTTGGAAGAGCCAACTTCAGGCACAGCTTAACTGTGTTCACTGGACATATGACATGACTCAAAGGTCCAGCTGAACTTCTGCTCAGGGCAGAAAGTGTGAAAATCTCCAAGCCATAATGAAACTGGAGTATGAGGGCTTTCTAAGGAGTCCTGCTGTACACAGTCACCTGCAGACTGGGTACTCCAAGTTTGCACTTAAGGAGTAAACTATTCCCCAAGAGACTTGGCCAACTGCTTGCATATATCCTGGGGCACGAACGAGAGCTTCTGCTGAGTTCATAAGCTGAGTGTGTTCCTGTGCAGGTGGCTGCTGTGCCATCTGTATGGCTGGATTTACCTCAGCTGCTTGGGAATGCCAGGTTGGAGTGGGATCCACGAGCTGTGATGGGATGAGCTTTGAGGATGGCTCTGGATCTGCACTGACCCTAGCTGAGCTGCACATGTGCACCCAGAGGTGCACACAGAACAAACACACACTATCAAAATGCCTGCACAGAGTGTAAGTCAACAGCTCCAGCTTAATCCCAAACTGAGAAGCAAGTGCAAAGCATCACATTTAAATTTTCAGCCTCTTTCTTTTCTGTGCTTTTGTTTCAATATTTGGAACTCCAACTACAGAGCACCAGACACAATGCCACCTCCTCAGGAAATACATACCCATCTCCCTCCATCTGCTTCCTCCCTCAAGCTCCCTTCTATTCTGAAAGCCAGCTTGTGCTCTGAAATATTAATACTTTGCTCTTCCACCGTTATTCCCAACCTCAAATCTCAAAGTTTCTTCCCAGCTCCTCAGATCCCCCCTCTTACATTTCTTTCAGGGCTCACGGCACTGAAGGGGTTACGTTACTGCAAACTGTACCCTGTCTGAGTGGAGCTTTCATAAAAAGGTGGAAGCTGTCCAGCAGCAGCTTCTAGGGAGCCTTCCATCTGCAGCAGCATTTTATTTAGACAGCAGAGGGGAAATTAGATCCCTATGTTGCTGATTGGCTTTGGGAGTTGAATCTTCAGCTCTGTAGGAGGAGTTCATTTACACCACTGTAAGGAACCCAATACCAGAACTCCCACCGGTGTGATCGGTGCTCAGGGGTGGGGGGAGGGAAAGCGGACGAACAATGATTGTTCAGTTTCAGGGCGACGTGGAGCTGCCTTTAACTCGCACTGTGCCTTTGCTCTACACTCCTTTGAATTCGACTTTGTTCTATTTAATCTGGATTTCTGCTCCATCTGGCTTCTGCGTAACAATGCCAATTTATCCCATGTGCTTGCCGAAGAAGCTTTTCTTCAGCGTGGGGGAGAGGTTACGACAGAGCACTGCTCCAATGAGTCTAATTCAGTTCAGCTCTGAACCTTCTTTCCCCCAACACTCCAGCAAATACGTCTGTGAGCAGGAATCTCTGTAATTGCAGATGATTCAGATAACAGAAGAGCAGACAGCAAAGGCATCCCATTGGAAATACCCTGATCCAGAGTCCCACCAACCCTAAATCAGCTTTGGCATCGATGGTGCACAGGCCAATATCCAGCTGCTGGTGCCCAGTGGGGACAGCTCACTCTTCTCCAAGACTCTGGACTCAAGGACAAAATGACGTTTCTTCTCTTGAGCCCCTACCTGGAGCAGACTAATCCAAGTCAAAATTGACTATGTTTTTTAGAGTTAGACCTAAACAGAGCTGAAAAGAAGACTTCTCAGTGCCATTTCCATGTTTCTTTGGATCATGTGCTAAATTAATAACAGGCTCACTCTCCTTCTACCGAAAGAACATGTTTGCTACCAAAACCTTAATCAACCTTCATGTCAGTCAGTTATGCTTTATCTGTCTTATGCTCAATTGAGTAAGACAGGTTGCATCTAAAACACAACCCTCACATGAAAATAAACTTTTCCCTGCTTAGACTGTTGAGCAAAACAGCAGAAGCTACCAAGTCCAAATGGCACAGCTACAGAGAGCCCTCCATTCCTGCCATGCCCAAGATGGAGAGCCTTGAGGCAGAGTACCTTGCTGCTTGGAGTGATGGTGAGTGCCTGCCATGCAGTGAGACATGCTGCAGCCTGGCTAGGCTCCTGCATTAAGTACCTGATCTACAGCTCAGCTGACTGGGATCCACACAGGAGTTGGCGTAACAGTGGCAGTGAAGTCACCCCAGCTTGGGTACAGCGCCTTGGATCCCCAGTGAGATGGTGTCCACAGGAGCTCGCCTGCCATTGCTCCTATTAACCAACCCAGACACAGGCATGTGGCACACTCACTTCAGGATTGCAGTAGACTCAGAGTTATGGATGTTTATGTTTTTTTCAGTACTGTAAGTCACCTTGCCAGGGTCCAGCATTAAGGAGGATAATTTAGCAGGCTTCTCAAATGACTCTGATTCCTCACCGTTAAGGTGTAATGGCCCGAGTCCCTCACTGCTATATTTTTTCCTATTCACCTAAGGTCAGAGAAAAGCACTTAACCTTATTATTTCAGAAGGCTCAAACCCTTGACAATTATAAACAGGAGAGTAAAAAGGAGAGCTGAATTTGTGTAATACATTACTTATGATTTCCCAGCCTCTGAATCAAAGCAAGAAGGGCAAGGATGGTACTGACTTTCTTATCCAGACACTGGCTTGAATGGGAGCTAGAGAGAAAGTGGCATAAGTGATTAATACTACAGGCTGCTTCATGCTGTGGATCAAGCAAGTTTGCTCCTACCACGCTTCTAGACTTCACAATTAGTCTTCCAAGGCAAGAAAACCTTGACATAATAGGGGGGCAAGTGTGCAAATGTGCTGACAACAGAGAAGCAGACATCAGACTAGCTGCTGCTTGTACAGTCTGGATGATGCCATCATAAGGGTCCAGTACCTCCTGCCAATGCTGGACTCCCATTCTGGCTTACCACAGACATGTCCCACAAGAGACACTATTCTGCTGCAACTCCTTCACCTATTTCCTTGCACCAAGTAACTCCCAATCACTGGCAATCCTTGCACTGAAATCAAAACATTGAACAGGCAGTCCCACACGCCCACTGAGCCTCCTTTCCCTTTTTACCAGTCAGCATCTCCCTCCCAGAAAAGGGGTCCTGCACAAGCCCTCATGTATGGAGGAAAACCAGTGCAGAAATCCCCTATCCAAACACCAGTGAGAAATGCATTTAGACAGGGCAATGTCCGGTTTGTACAAAGGCAAAGAGGAAGATAAAAACCCCTCTCTATTTGATCTACATGATGAAGAATTTGTAAGACAGTTAAAGAGGACTTCAAACCTCCAGCTGCAGTGTAGGATGTGAGGCACTCACTCAAAGCAAAACAGCAGTCTGCTGTATCACCGCTGCTTGGGCACAACTTGGTGAGCTTCCTTTGCACTAAACGGGCAGGCAGAACAAATCCCTTCTTAAATGCAATCCTGCAACCCATTTCAATGTCTAGTGCCGGAAGATGAAGCTTCTGTCAAGCCAGTCAGGGTTGAAATATTGTTTACTGTACCTGAAAATTAATTTCATACCTTTTGGGGCATCACCAGATGCCTTGAACAATCACTGACTGTGCACATGAACCCGTGAGTTTAGTGGCCAATTTTCTTCAGGCATGTGCTAAAGTGCACCCACGTATTTAAGATCAAAATTCAGCCCATGGTGTTCAAACATTATGGTACATAACTCAACAGAAATGTCAGAGCTGCAACCATTAAAGCATAATATTTACTGTACATCACCACAAATTTACACAGCTCAACACTGCAACCCTTTGTAGGCATACAATAGTCCAGAAAGCCAGGAGAATTCATTGCTCATACACTGCATGGGAAGCCAGCATGAACATTTTCCTCTGTTATCAGCCATGGGCTGTCAGTGCAAGGAAGATGCACTAGGGTGTACATCTGCTGTTCTCCAACTCTAGCAGCATCTGAATTGAGATATGAGGACATCCTGACCAGATGGCTTCAGCTAACACAGAAAGGCTGTATACTAGAGGACATCACACGTATTTGGCCAAAGTCTCCCATATTGATTTCTCAAGAACAGACTTTTACTGTCTCCAACAGTCATAGTGCTGGGTAACCAGGAGGTCACAGTGACTCTGCTGGTGTGCAAAGGTCTAGGGAAGAGAAGAGGTCTGAACACTGAGTTGTAAATCTCTGTGGCAAACTGACCAAGTCCCCCACGTTTCTTCTGGGCAAACATGCCTAAAAGCAGGTGCAAAACTGAGCCTTGAACATAAAGATCATCTTCCAGATCAAAACCAAACAAGGTTCACAAGCCACAAATTTACCTTGTTCCCTTTAAAGTAAGTCTAAACACTAGAAGTGTTTATTGAGGCTTGCATGCTTATGCAGTCCAGCTGTATTTCAAGTCCAGGACATGAGAAACCTCATTGTTGAGGAAAATGCATCCATGTTGTCTGAGACAACACCTGCTGCTCCTCTCACCAAAATGATCTACAAATCCCGTTGAGTCAAGGCACTGAAATCCTTAGGGGAAAACCACCACCTCCAGACTACTCCTGAAATCACCTCAGCAGTGCAAAGAGAAAGCTAAACTTCTACAGGGTGAGGACTTCAGGTCTGACTGTCCACCAGGAATGAAACCAGTGCCTATCCTGCACAGGCTGACGTACAACCACGTGCTGGCAATGGCTTTGGGTCACTCCAACCCACAATAGTAAGAGCATACATAAATAACACTTGTCCAAATGTGCATTTATACAGAGCAAACTAATAGCTCCATTAGACCTTAACATTCTATCAGCCAAATAATATGAGTTTTTAAAAAACATTTAGTCCTTTAACAGGCATTTTAAGGGCTCCCATAACTCAACTGCATCTTCACTGTAAATCACTTGACAGCCAAATACTCCATTATACGGTCTAATCCCCTTCAGCATTTTAGAAAGGAAGAAACAACCTTCCTAAGGTTGTTTAGGAAGGGAAACAACCTTCCTAGGTGCCCACTCTCTACAGAAAGGAAAGCTTTTTGCTTCTCATTTTATAAGCAGGGCTGATTTATCCAGAGACAAGCTGCGTAGGGCTACAGCAAAGGCCTGGGGGTTCCTAACAGCAGAAAAATCAGCAAGGCAGAGAGGCCAGTTAAACTCTACATGTAACCTACTTTGGCTAAGCACAAGGCCCAGTCCCAAAAGGAGCTGGTCCAACATCAGAGAGGACAGTCCCAGCTCAGCATCAGGCTATGACCAGCCCTACAGGGAACCAGCACTAACCTAAAGGCAGCAGAGAAACACAGCTTTCCTCTGAGGCTGTCTTCACTCCAGCCCCTGCACCATTCAGAGCTGATAACCAGGGGCCTTTCTACCCCTAGACCTGCATCCAATGGAAGGAGCCGGCAAGTCACATACAACTAAGCCCCCTCATCCTTGTAACAGCAACAAAAGACTGACTGTGCAGCTCCACAAAATCCTCCCCTGCTGCCTACCAGACTCTGGGCATTTAGCTTCAACTGGGCACTCACTTGAGGGAGAAGGAATCCATGCACCCTCCACAGCAAATGGGGATTATCACCTCCCAGCTCAGCAAGGACAGGTTCTGGCAGAGGAGAAGTAGATTAAGCACAGGAAAGGTAGAACAGACAGCAGGACATGTAAAGAAGAGGTGGAGGTAGGGGAGAGAGCAGAGAAGAAAGAGGAAGAACAGCTCAGCTAGTATTTTATCAACGTAGAAGTGCCACAGCCTTTCAGAGGAGGCATGCAGAGAGGAGAGTCTGCAAAAGCACTCACAATGGGAAGGGAGAAGTATGCCCAGACAGAATCACAGAATCCCAGAGTGGTGGGGGTGGGAAGAGCCCTCCAGAGCCCATCCAGCCCAACCCCTGCTACAGCAGGTTCCCCTGGCTCAGGAGGCACAGGAACGTGTCCAAGTGGGTTTGGAAACCTCCTGAGAAGGAGCCTCCACACCCTCCCTGGGCAGCCTGGGCCAGGGCTCCCTCACCTCAGCACCAAAGGAGTTTCTCGTCCTGTTCCAGTGGAACTTGCTGTGTTCCAGCCTGTGCCCATTTCACCCCTTGTCCTGTCACTGAGTGCTACAGAAAAAAAAAAACAACTGGGCTCATACTCTTGACATCTGTCCTTTAGGGACTGATCAGCATCGATGAGGTCCTCCCTCAGCCTCCTCCAGGCTGAACAGCCCCAGGTCCCACAGCCTTTCCTCCTCACAGAGTAGTTCCAGTCCCCTCAGCACATTGGTAGTTCTGCACTGGACCCTCTTGTACTGGGAAGCCCAAAGCTGGACACGAGGTGTTTGTATGGGGTAGCTGAAAAGGTGAGGAAGCAGATCCACTGGTGAACAAGCGTGTCGGCCCATATTTGCACATGCAGGCATGAGGTGCTACATTTTGTGGTGTGGAAGCCTCCATTTTCCCTTCACCTCTCTCAGAAGTAGTGGGCTGGATTCTGACAGTCTCCATTCTATCTCCTGGAACTAAAAGGCTCAGTTCTCACATTTTCTCCTATATTTCAAGGCTTGCAGACAGGAGCAGGAGAGGCAATTAAGTCTAGATGCAAGTAGAAAGGGACTCTCATGGGAAACAGTTTAAGAAACACTGTCTCTAAGGGGCAATTTCTCTGTATTTCACTCTGGCTTTATGATCCACCGATGAGGAAAAAAAAAAACCAAAACACACAAACCTCCTCCCCACACACAAAATAATCACACACACTCACTATATATATGTCCATATATTTCTCCATCCAGATGAATGCTTTTGATCACTTAGTGTAAGTTTTTCTTGGCTGTAGAAGATGGCAGGATGGGGAGACTAAATGAGAGCAGGAAAGAGCCAAGGTAGTTGGATCTCAGTCATGCAGAGCCTGGACAGGCTCTGTTAAAAACAAGGACAAAGCCAGAGACAACCCTGGGAGATTTACATCATGTGGGGCCCTGCACAGAGAACCACAATGACATAGTGGGTATACAATGTTGGCCAAATTCCCTAAATAAGTACTTGATGAAGCTCCTGCAGGCCTAAAGATTTATTCCTTCCCCTTCCAAAGCACGTAATGCCTAAGAGACGAAGATCTCAGTTGGCTCAGTCATTCATAGACTGTATCCACAAAAAATCTCCCCAGTGCTTTGTAAATGCACAAAGTCTAGTTCAAGAGCAGGATGGGACTTCTCACGAGGTCTGCTCCTGGATGACAAAGCAGACATGAGCCTGGAAGCGAGGTGGGGATGAACACACCATGTCTCCATGCCTGGCACTGCACCCAAAACACGGTGTGACTGTTGGAGTGAGCACTCCCCAGGGCCAGTCTGTGTGCACAGTTTGGCTTCACCACACACCAAACCTAACAGCAGGTCTATCACACAGCCAGCTCCTCACTTCTCAATGACACTCCTAAAGCCTCTGACAAATCCTCCCTGCTGTTTCTCTCAACAAATCTCTTCCCTCTAGGCAACTTCTGCCCCCAGTTCTCCCCCATACACCTGTGGGCAGGACAGTGCTCCACCTTTTGAGCTGGACTCCAAATCCCAGTAACACCAGGTCATCACATCCTGCTGACCCATGGAGGAATACAAAAGAAAAATAGGCTGGGAGACACAGAGACCCTGCAAAAAACCTTACCCTGCAGGCTTTGTCAGGCAAAGGAAGGAGGTGAAACACTAAAGGGTGGAAGAAGGTAAATTATCAGAGTGAAGACATTTCGAATGACTGCTCCCTGCTGCGTTCAGCAGTTTTTTCTTGATGGAGTCACTAATCACTGTAGTTTACCGAATGACCTTGTTGTGGCCATCTCATCTTCAGGGGACCCCAGCCTGCAACAATCCCTGGTGCAGGAAGCTGCTGTGCTAACCCACAGCCATCAAATGCTGACTGCAGCCTGTCACGACAGGGCAGAGCAACACCACATTTCACGGTGAAATGCCTCCACAGAGGCGTTCATCATGTCCAACACACAGCAAGCTTTGTGCTCAGGGCAGAGATAAAGAGATCGGGGCAGAAACTCTCCTGCACATCCATTTAAAAACAGTGGTGGCCATCAGCTGGAAAAAAAAAAGCTACAGAAGAATTAAATATTTACTTCTTCTGTTTGTTAATATCTTTCATTAGTTACTCAGCTGTAACAGTCATTAAAATGCTGAAAGGGAACCTCATGTAAATTCATCACCAGCTTGGGAATACTCCTGCATTTGTGAGCAGGCTGCAGGCTGCACCAGAGCTTGGAGACTTCATTTCCCTACAGGCAAGGCCAAACGTCTGGTTCACTCACAATTTACAAATGATTATTTTTCTAATTAATCATTCATCAACAAAAACACCCCCACAAATAGCAACAGGGCACAAAAGGCACTGGTGGTGTAAACAGAAGGCAGAGTCCATCCATCACAACCTCCCCCTGCAACCGCTTTGCAGGAGGAGACCCTCAAATGCTGTAACTCAAGTGACTGCAGGGAAGGGAGATGGAGAAATATCGTTTCTGTTCTTTACAGCTACATAAGGAAATAGATGATCTACATCCCTCTTGTGCCAAACCTCATCTGTGTGAACTGGAGTTGCAACAGATCCATGAAACATGCTGGGAGCCAAATGCAGTGATGGTGTGGAACAAGAGGGTGGGGATCAGGGGGTGAGGAAAGGAGGGCAAACTCACAGCTGTGGGAGGAGAGAAAACTTGTGAAGCACAATGCACTGAGGCTCGAAGTGACACATGCAAATAACCCTGAAGGAAAGCAGTCATAAGAGAGACAGCAGAACAATGACAAGAGACTTGCTAAATCCCTTCCTTGGCTTTCTGCAGTAGTGACTTGGCTACAGCTAACCCAGTACCTCCTGCTGCAGCCTGAGGCTGCCTGGATCCAGGGAGGTTGGTCCTCTCAGCTCTTGTGCTTCCAGACCACAGAAACACACCAGCATGCCAACTCCTCATTTGCCTTAGCTTGGATTAAGGAATTCTGGAACCACAAGCAAATCCTCTGACTATATAATACATCTGGATATCACCTCTCCTGGTGCTCAGAGTTTGAATCTGCAGCCCCTCATACTACTGGCTTGCTTGCCAAACGGCTTTCAGCAGAAGACAACACGTCCACACACATAAACACCATCAGTAAACTGCAAAAGCACATGATTTTTCACCCTTTCATCACTATTAATCCAGGTTAGATACTTCCTGCACTCCAAGGACAGATGTTGGAAATGTGTCACTATTTCCAGGGCCCTGCACCTCTCCTTGCTTTGGCCTTGCCGTATCAGACTGCTGGCCAAGCTCTTGCCAAGCCAACAGCTCTTCAAAAGGCAGTATGAACTGGTAAAAGCAGGTGGCAGCATGATATTTCAGCCTTGCCATAGTCTCCTGTTGGCTTTTATTATATTTCACAGGGCTAGGCTTGAAACATATAATCAGATTTCAAAGAGGCTGGAGCATTGTTGGCAGTCTACTTCATTCCTGACCACCGAGATTGTGAGATCTGTCCCTGCTGCTGCTCTAAGAGAAGTTCTCCTCCTTATAGCAATTAATTACACAAACTCAAAACCTACAACATAACAACAAAGGACATTCAAGATAACTGGGACTTTTACAGGACTGGCAATGTGGCCTAGAAAAAACCACTACAGTGCTGCATTTCCACGTCACACACTGGGGTGGCAAAGTAAAACTAGCCTGAAACAGGGAGATTCTTCCAGAGGGCAGAATGGCCCATCTATCCAAACATACACCACACCCCAGCATAAAACAGTGATCTGTCCTCTTTGTTCAGAGAAAAGGTCTTGAGGACAGAGGTAGTGTTAATGAGGCAAGCTTTAGGAAAGTTCAAAAGAGCCTACAGCCAGTCTCCTGGAGGTGTAGAGGATCTGTCCTGAGTGGAGTTATCCAGGTTCAGACCAAAGTGTGTTCTCAAAACGGGGTGGCCAAACCTTGGACTGTTGTTCTTCACCTAATTTTAACACAGCTGAGAAATCTGCCTCAACTTGCGGGACATGCCAGACACAACAGCAGTGGGAAGGAGGGACAGTCACCAACCCAGTGGGCAGCATCATGCCTGGCACTTGGGAAACCTTGGTTACATGAGCAGGCCAGTCCTTCCTTCATGTTTCAGATCCTCGTCTATCATACTGAGGACATCACAACACGTTGAAGACTGTGGGACAGGAAAGTCTCACAGGAATAATGGCCCACATAAGCTACTCAGAGAGCCAGGAAGGGCTTTCCTTATGAAACAGAATAGGAAACTGACTCTACCAAATGTGTGTGTCAGGATACGCAGCAATATCCCCCAAGACAGGATTTTACTGAATGGCTTGAACTTAAAAAGGGAGCAGTGACAGTGACTGAAATGGAGCAGCGGCAGAGACACTCCAGGTTGCTCCCGTGGCACTTCTGCAAGGACTCAAATCCATGCAGCAGAAGAATCAGCCATGCAAGCAGCTGCTTGCAAGTTACTGATGGAATACTAAGAGTTGCAAGAGATACAAATTCAAATGCAGTTTGCCTTTGAGAAGCAAATGTGAGTACAGGTGTGAAGAACAGCCAAAACCACTTTCCTACAGCCCAGCATCAGGCAAACTAGAGCCTCAGATTTACTGTATGGGAGGAGAGAATAACTCTAGCCATTTGTATCCATTGCTGGACAAAGTGAAACAAGAAATTCAAACCAATTGCCTGCCTTTCACCACAGAAGTCCTGTAATAGCTCATAAGCACTAAATGAGGGAGGAAATCCATATTAACAGAAGCCACTGATAAGAAATACGCCTGGGTTCCAACTTTTTCTGGTAACCACTGCAACAGCTGTAACTTTACAAATTTACAGGAGGCAGAAGAGAATCCTGCATGAAGTGGCATTTAATCTCAGGTTTGGGACACTTCTAAAAGCTTTATTACTGGGCATGTTTCTCAGAGGAAAGCTATGACATGTCTTGAAGTATTTTTTCTAAGCAAGAGTAAAACATTACTGATCTGAGGTATTTCCTGCCATTATTTGCTTGTGTTTGTGTTCTCTCCAATGCGTCCTATTATAGCAAATCTGTTTGGAAGGGCTCCATTCTCAAAGATGATGCATGCTCCAAGAATGCCTTCTGTCCAAGCAATAGTCCTAAAGACGCCAGTGACACTGCTCACATGCTTCAAGCTTCTCAGATGTATGAGGGCACTGTGTGGGCTAATCCAGAGCACCTAGCACACCACAGGCTGGGCCACAAATGCTTTCCTTTTCTGAAGCAATCACCTTCTCTAGCCAATTTAACAAGATCTGCTTCTCACCCAAGATCTGCTTTTACATAGGAGGTAGCCCCATTCAATCTCAATGCACAAGGGCAGCACGTTCAAAACCAAGATGAGTTTTCTATGAACATCTCCAGTGCTCATTCCAGTTCTTCAAAAACACAGCTAACCCACTCTCTGAAGGAGGACACAGTAATAACTCATCCCCTTTATTTTTAGCCTAGCTCTTCCTTCAAAGCCCAGCAAGATACGTGGAGTTTTGCAGTGTGCAAAGAATCCCTGCTCATGATTAACATCTCTGTGAATAATAAAGCTTTAATCTGGTTTGAGTCTGTTACCTACTGCTTCAGCAAGTTTAACATCAGATGGGAGCAAGAATAGCAAGGGTATCCAGCCAGCTTTCATATGACTCAAAGCTGCACTACAAGGCTTAATTAATTGAGATCACCAGATGAAAAACTTCATCAGGTATATAAAAGGTAAGAGGTAAAAGATCTGCTGATGCTCAGACAGTACTGAGATGGGATACTACACAGGAACCTAAGATAAACTTCAAAGAGAAGGGACTGAGATCCATCTGTGTATCAGAACTATGTTCCGCCTGCTCCAGAGTCCCATCCTCAGCCGGATGCTAGGTCTGAAACATAACGGCAGGAACAAAAGCAAAGCTCAATGCTTTAATCACAGGCACATCACCTCTATTTTCTCAGCCAAGTCTTCTGGTAAACACAACACGGAACAAGTTCCCCTTTTAAAACTGCACAAGTGTGAAGGCAGCTCAGAGAGCAAATCAGCCTCTCAGACTAGCGCACATGCTTTCCTCCATTTCACAGGTGGTCACAGTGTCAGAGGTTCTGTCTGAACAGAAGCAGAGAGGGAAAGGCAATTTATGCAGGCCACATTTCAATACGGCTGTGACTCACTCTCCTTCCATATGTACCCATCCCCACATTTGGAGAGAGGCTGATCTGAAGCCAAGCCAAGGCCACTGTGTGAGCAAAGTACCAACCTGGTATCTCAAAGGAACTACAAACCCACTGCACTGGTTTCTGCTCTCCAGCACAAATCAAGGGAGAGAAACTACCAACTATCTGAAGATGCTTTGAAAGGGCAGCTTGGTACTTGCCAGGCCTCCTTGGACAGGAGCAACCAGGAGGAGGTGGCTTCACCACCCAGTCAGCCTTTCAGCAGGGACCATCTATCATCCCAAGCCATTTGGCCTGCGAGTCACAGCTGTGCTCAGACATCTGCTAACCCACTGCCAGGTACAGGCTCTTCAAGTGAGCCAATCTCTGCTGCAGTGGTAGACAGAGAGCAAAAATCATATCCACCTTGCCCTCCCATCAGAGAAGCCACACTCTCTTCCATGCTGTCTAGCTTCTCAGTCATCACCTCCTCTTCACTCACATCAAGTGCTAAAAGAGTGCTCCAGGAGGCAAGGAGAGCTTCTCCAGCCCTCACACCATCCTAAAAATGCAGGACCACTGTAACACCGACTGCTGGAGTTACCCACAGAGACCTGCTGCTCAGCTAGGACACATCAGGGCAGGCTGGCAACATGGCTCTGCCTGATCCCATGGCTGTCTGCTCACAGCATCACAGCCCAACCCTGCTTCTCCATCAATGGGGCACAGCATCCCATTAAATTAAACCTAGACAAACTTTCTTTGTGCTGGGGATGGGTGATATGCATCTATCTGCTCTCCTGTTTGCAATGTAAATGTGATGCTCATTCTTTTCCCCCCTCCCCAAGCACATATTTAGGCCTCATATATTTTAATGGCAAAAAGATGCTTTGCTCCATAGTGGGAGTGTGGGTGTGCATTTGATCCCTGTGCTTCAAACAGATCCAGGAATGGAATTTAATACATGTATAAAACTAAGAACAGATGCTGCAGACTGTTTAAACCAGCAAAGAAAATATTAAGAGGAACACTCCATGGAAGGTGAGATGAAAAACAGCGCTGAATGCTGCTGGAAAACGGAAATGCAGCAATGATTGTGGGATCTGGGGACACACAGGTCCATGCCACAAATCCCTCAGGAAAGACAGCTCCCAGCTCAGACACAGAGATCTCTTCTACATCAGCTGGAGACAGAAAAGTAATAGATTACACTAGCTGAAGACAGAGCACATTTGTCTTCCAGTATGAGAGACACAGTTCACCTTAAAATAGAAATCACAGTGCATGCAAACAGCAATCCTTTCCTTTTCTACTAAGTTTACCTCAAAATATCAAAGCAAATGAACACTTGGAAGTAGAGTTACATTCCTCTCCTGCTTCTCTCTCTGTTCATTTTCTTTTCAGCAGGTCCCTTGGGTTGGGCAGCCGGGTTTCCTGGGATGGGATGAAGCCACTGTCTGCACAGAGGCTCCCAGAGCTGAAAATGCTGCACGAGGTCATTCATAGAATCATAGAACGGTGGGGTTGGAAGGGACCTTTAGAGCTCATCCAGTCCAACCTCCCTGCAGAAGCAGCTCCCACCTAGATCAGGTCACACAGAAATGTGTCCAGAAGGGTCTTGAAGCCCTCCAAGGAAGGAGCCTCCACACCCTCCCTGGGCAGCCTGGGCCATTCAGTACATCCATTCCTGTTTTCAAAAAAGTGATGAAAACTTCTCCTCTTGGCTTTTGGTGCCCTGTTTGTTATCACAGGGTTTATATCCTGGGCCAAACCCAAGCCAGCATCGTTTTGGAAATGAACTGTTTCAGAATAGACGTCTGCCTCTTTCCCACATTGACTTAGAGGAAGCCTCACGCGTGAGGAATGGCCCCACATTTCCTATGAGGAGAAGTACAACTCAGAGTCAGGAGTAGTTTCAGCCTCTCTCTCTAGCCCCACGCAGCACAGCGTAATGTTAATGGTACTGCCACCCTGCTTTTGCAGAGCATTATGCTGAGGTATGGAGCATGTTAAGCAACTTTGGCCTCTGGTCACAGAAATAAGTGCAGGAACAGGGACTGGAATTCAGGGCCTGCACTCAGATCCTGCCTCCCCCTTCATCTTGTGCACAGAAGAGCCTGTATTGTTCTTGCAGGTCATACATTTGCATCGCAAAGCCAGGAGCCTCCTGTGTACATGGTGGATGTACAAGCAGATGCACATTCCATAGGCAGATCTTTGGAAAATTCAGTGCACAGCGTTCTGTTTACAAGTTGAAAGCCATCTCCAGTTGCTAAAACTTCAATATAAACACAAGTTGCTACGATTCATAAGGAGCTTAATAGTTATTACTATGTATTGCAAGCATGTAGCTATGTAGAAAGACTCCCATACTGTCTCCCATGATTATTCAAGGGAGGAGGAAAAGAAAGAATAGCCTTTGATAGTAACAAAAAAAAAGCAAGTGTGGAGAAAACAATGTATTAAATCCTTTTCACAGCCAAGAGGCCAAGGAAAATGCTATATATTTATAAAGGAAATGAAAACCTGTCAGGAGCAAAATGAACTGAGCAACAGAGCTTGGGCTGAATAAAAAGAAGCAAAATCTAAAGGACCAAAAACGTTGCTGGAGTGGAAAAGACAGTATACTCTGCGTCCCTGAAAGAGGGCTCTGAATGGACTGCAGCCCATTTGTGTACCAGACAGACAGGAGGCCCCAACTAGTCTCTTCTCCTGAAAAATCTGCAGGCAGGGAACCAAACACTGAATGCGGTCACAGACACTGTTCACAGAATGAATAGTATTGAAACACCTGGAGTATCTTCTGTGCATTCCCCATATAGGGACACATGAGGAACAGGAACCCTGTGGCTCATTGGGCAGCTGTGTGGGTAGTTTGGGATAATCTGCTGCTGCCAGCCTCTGCAGAGCAGAAGTTCAAGAGATACAATCATCTGGTGCTATGTCTGGTTTCCACATGCTGAGTTATGGCCCTATCCTTCTGCTGAGCCTGTCAGGTGCCGGAGTGTCTGTGGCTACAGCAGCCTTGGAGGAGGAGAAGGGGGAGGCTGCAATTGTAGATATCAGCTTCCAGCCCACAAGAGAAGATAGAGCCTTCAGAATATAGGGGTAAGAAACTTCTAGTGCATCACAGCAAACATGCCCACAGGCTAAAAGATCAATTGCACTGGCTGGCCTGGGTCTAACTCCTCACCTGGAAGAGCTGCCTCATCTCATTTCTAAATACTTAAACTTGGAAGATTACCTAATAAAAAAATCACCAGGGAACTTAACTATTAACAAAAACTCAAAGAAAACACAACTATAATCAACCCAAGTGCTGCTGTCTGGATAGAAACGAGATCTTTTTAGTGTGCACATAGCTTGGATTCGAGGTCTGATCTGATATTAAATAATTTAGCTTTATGTTTCTAATTGCAGGAAGTTTGTTTGATTTCAAAAACAAACAACACAAGTATTTCATAATTCAGATACTTAATTACTATTAACATATTGATTGCAGGAAATAGGATTAACCACACTCAGAGGATAATGCCAACCTTCCAGTGATGGCTACATACGAATTAGCTGCCTGTACTTACATTAAAAGCAAAATGGGAACCATCAGAGAGGAGAATTCTTAATAAATTGACATGCTCATGCTCCAGCTTGGACTCCCCACTGAAATCTGGGAGAGAAGAAACTGTGTACACATGGATAAAGTTACACTTTTTTCAGGAGAAGAAAGCTGGAAGGTCTTTATCTCTTGAACCTTTCCTTGCTTAGACGATTCATCTCAACAGTCATTCAAATAGGTCCAAATAATTAGCAGTGCAATGAATAAAAATGTTCCTTCTTTCCTGGGTTCCTGCAGTTTGGTGAACTAACAGGAGCTATCTGCTTAGATGCATTTCCCAAAAGAAGCCTGAGCATGGAAAGTACCTGTGCAGCTGGCAAGACCACCTCCTTCTCCTGGTGAGCATGCTCTGCTGGACACTGCTGCCAGGAGAGACGGTAAATCACAGAAGGCAGAAGCATCTCCAGTGTTTAATATAAAACCCACCCAGGGTTCTGCCCTTGCTCTATTTTCCTGTATCCTCACACACAGGACAGATGTGGGATGTGCCCATGGCAGGTGTCGTGAGACACCATCAGGCATTTCCTACATAACGAAGCTTTCCAGAGCAGCTGGTTTCACCCCCCTGCACAGCAACACTCAAGTACAGCCAGGAAGTCTTTGCTATGCTAAACTCCCACAGGATACCATGAAGTACAGCCTGGATTACAGCAGCCTGGAGTCCATTTCAGCTCTCTCAATGCAAGACATACTTTCATTTCAGATGGGATCAGCAAAGGTTAAGTTGTGAATTAATGACAAGTGGTGGTCTCAAACCTGAAAAAATGCATTTTTTGTTGTGTGTTTTTTTAAAGCACAGCTTTTGGAGATGAACTGGGTTTGCATCTTCCTCACAACAGGCTGCAGTTACTTCTGCTGTACATCAACAGAAGGGAAACAGCATAATGGGAAAACAGCACAGGCATTTTCATTGTACATGAAAGACAGGTAGAAAATCTCCACAGAGGCACTTAAACATCTCTTCCTGTATAAAAGACAATGCTCAGATGCTCCTGTGATTTGCTTTTCATCATCTCGAGGATTCAACAAATCCTGGGCTGCACTCGTGGCTGTTGGACAGATTCCACAGGGGAAGGTTGGCAGCTATGCAGGGAGGGAACAGGGCTGCGTTTCACAGGTCTCCAGGGGCAAGGATGGTCACCCCAACCACTGCCCAAAGTGCATCTCCAGAAATCACAAACTGCAGCTTTCATCAGCCCTAGCTCACTCTTTTCCTCTCACCAGGCATAACATACAATACAAACCCCCGTTATCCAGAGTGAAGGCATAAAAATGCTTGCATTTCCCATGCTACAACTCCAAAGCTGCCCCAGCACCCTGCAGATAAGTGAGTGGCCTCAGGGCAGCTCTATGAGCTGGGCAACATTTTGCAACAGAAATTTCTCAATGCCTTTTAGCTTTGTGAGCAGAGTAAATCCCTTCAACCCTAACTAGCATCCAAATTAGTAACTGAAGTAATCCCAATGGACATCCCCAGAGAAATCAGCTCTGGCAGAAGGAATTAGCACTCTCTCTCTTTCTCCTCTCTGGATGGCCAAGCAACACTTGTTTGCACTCACAGCTAACACAGTGCATGAGTCTAAGACACTTGTGTTGCTCCTCGAGGGGACAGCCCTGGACAGGCAGTACCTTAAGGCAGCCTGCCTCATGGTTAATGCAGCACTTCCCATTGATTTGTTTGTCTAGGATCTCCCACGCTGGCTTTACACCTGACTTCAGCCCTTACACATGCAGTGGTGCACTCAGATCTCACCCCTGACAGAACTCAGCACTTATTACACCTACACATTTTTGCTTTGGCTCTTTGTGGACAACGTGGGACTACAGGCAAGTGATTTTCACCCTTAAAGTGAAGCCCTGCATGCAATATTAGCCCTCCTAATGTTGGCATCACTGGTACAGCACAGCACACCCAGCCTGAGGCTGCTGCTGAGCATTCCCCAGAGCCTACAAAAGGAGGAGACCTCAGACAGCAGTGCTCCACAGCATCCCTACATGAGGGCTTAGGAGCTAGGACACGTCAGCAGTATTTCTATTGTACATGATTGTCTCTCACACAAAGAGGGCAGAAAAGCAGAGCTGGGCTCCTGAATGTTTGGCAAATGTCCACCAACCCCCTGTGTGCACCCAGAAAGGTCGATTACTGCAATGTTTTCACATGCAAATACCCAAGAGTTGGTGTCTTAGATGGACTTTTACAGATTGATCCAAGGCCCAAAGATGCTAACCTCAGGCCTTAGTGATCAGCAGCCATGGCACCATTTCCAGCAGTGCCCAGCACGTGTAACAGCAGGAACCACAGACAACTCCAGGCACTGAAGTACAAAAACTCCGGCCATTATCTTTTCATAATTCTGTGTTACATGACTCAGCTACACAGAATCCTTCATCAGATGTGACACAAAGGAAAACTGCTGTATTTACAGAGACTAGCACACACCACATATGTTTGTGTGTGTGTGTGTGTACACACTAACAGCAGAAGGTCAGGCTGGGTCACAGCAACCCACAGGTCTCCTAGGCACATCCCAATGCCAGAAGCAGCAGTGCTGACAGGTCCTTGCAGCTCTTCTCCCCTGCCCCTGATGGCCTAACACCTCAGCAAGGCATCACACAACAGAAACGTGGGCATTTCAGATCTCCTGGTAAGACACAGAAAACCAGTTCATGACTTTTTGCATTTCCTGAACTCCCACAGCAGGTTTCTTCGGTGGAGGTGACTTGACCACTGTCAGGTTCCTGCATAGGACGTCAGCTTTTCTGCCTAAACCAAACAGCTCCAAGTGCTCCATTCCCACAGGAGTCTGGCACTTCAGAGATTTAACAGCTTGCAGCTTTACAGAAGAGCCACTGTGGAACCAACATCACAAAACTAACCCTGTGAGGTCACCTGTGCTTAGCACAGATTTAGGAGGTTGCCAACAGTAGCTGGCCCTAAACCTCCATTTCTCTTGCAGCATTTTGTTGCCCATTTTGCAGCAACACCAATCTGTAGCCTAAACTCGGTGACTAAATAGGGGAAAGTGCCCATAATTAGCAGTCTACAGCAACCAGATAGCACTCTTGATTCGACAAGACAGAAAACAGGTGACTCTGCTAACAGGGTGACCAGCACAGCAAAGGCGCCCGTACTCCTGGTACCTGCTCTGCAGCCTTGATTCTGCTCTATCCATCACTGCAGCCATCACTTCTTTGCTCTGCCCAGCTCCTTTACAGGGGCAGCTATGAGAGCCCTGCAGATTCAAGCTCCTAAAGCTCTATGTGCTTTTCTGGTATAGCCCCAAACTCAGTGTTGTCCAAGACACAAGAGGAGCTGAGAGGACAAACTCATTTCTCCTGCCTGGCCACAGGGCTGAGAGCATCCCTGGGGGACAGCAGCAGCCTGAGTCAAGGCCATCAGTGGGAGCAGAGGGCCTGTGTGAGACACTCTGTGCTCAGGTCTCATCACAAGGGAATGACACATGTCACCTCTTGTAAGACACTGCCCCGTTCTGAGCACGTCACCCAAACGAGGAGGCCCCGGGGGGCCATGCACAGCTCTTTCCACAACACTTGCTCCAGGTTTACAGTAAGCAAGCTGTTCAGAGAAGCCAAGCACACTCTCCATGGTTAATGTAAAATATTAATGTCTCATTTGTTCAACAATTTTGTGGAAATTAAAACTTTTAGGTTAATCATATACTGAACAATTTTAATTAAAGCAGTTATAAAACAATTAATCCACGAGAGCAGGCTTGGATCCTTGCCAGCCTTATTGGTTTAATACATGTAGGCAAAGCTTATTTCTCTCCCTGTTTGACTTAATGAATGCTAATAAGTGACACAAAATATGCATGCAGTGCTCCTAATATAGTTAGTCCATCTGGTTTCACTTGCATTTTGTATTTGTCATTTTGCTTTGATAGAGAAATTGAAAACGAATTTTCTGTGCTAGAAATGAGAAGAACTTTGTACCCTGCTTAAAGTAATTTTAGCAAACCTTTGGAAGGGGAAATAAAAAA
The DNA here is from genome assembly GCA_013401255.1 of Urocolius indicus. Lineage (NCBI taxonomy): Eukaryota > Metazoa > Chordata > Aves > Coliiformes > Coliidae > Urocolius > Urocolius indicus. The sequence continues at coordinate 152,747 of WBNH01008556.1, forward strand.
AAAGACAGCAATTCAGTACTGTACATTAAACAACTATCTTCTTGGTTGTTCCAAGGTTGGAAAAGAGCATAGGACAGAAATACAAGACTGTGCTGAGCATCACCACAGCACTGAAGGAAGGAACAACACTTGCTCAGCCTTTTTTTTTCCCCTCCCCATCAGTACTACCAATGATTTTTTTTTTCCCTCAAATAGATGGTAACATAAAGGCAGAGGATAAAATATGATTTTAAGTGCCTGAGACAAATCCTCTCCTACTTCAATTTGTTCTGCATTACAACTTGTTTGATCCATTTGGGGACGTACTTGTTTGCCAAAGCAAGCAGAGCCCAAGTTCTTTGTTGAATATTTAATGCATGCCAAAATTTTTTTTACCTTTTTAGTGCTCATGTTTGAGTTTGATAGCCATGCTCCTTGAAATAATGCTGAGGACCATCCCTGTCAGGGGTAACCACTCCACCTTGCCATGTAAAAGACAACTGCAAAGGCCCTGCACAGCAAAAACTGCCCTGAGAAGAGTGTGTTTCCTCCCAAGGTCATGCCAAAAATGGACAAAAAGGACTCCTCTAGGTAAAATCCATAAGCACAACTCATATCACAAAGAGATCATAATGATGGAATCCACCACCATGGCAAGTGACATCTATATACAGGTTCTAGCTCCCAACACACCGCTACCACCAGCATCCTCCCTGTGGTCCTTCCAGGAAGTCCCAGCTGACCCTCTGCAGTCCATGAGTGTCTTTCCATTCCTATCACTGGGGTCTGGATCAGCTCTAGACACATCCCTTTCCAAAACTAGTGTGACACAGCAGGAGGCACAGCTGCACCCAGTTTCTTTCTTCCCTTCCTAAGGTCATTGCCACTTCTTCTGCTGAGATGTCCCAAACAGTGACAATAAGGAGCCTACAAGAGCTTAAAAACCTGCTCTGCTCCCAGGGGGAATCAGTGTCCCAAATTCAGCCACGTCAGAAGAAGCTGGAGGAAGGGAACTGTGTGTGTGCATGTCCTGAAAAGTGGGGCAGAGTGGAAGGGGAGAACACCATCAACCACCCCTGATCACCGTGAACCCTCAACATACCCTCACAAGGCGATGAAGAGGAAAACTGACTTTCTCTCAGGACTTCAGAACTGCAAAAGTGATGATAAATCTGGGCAACAACCACTGGCATGATCTGTATAACCTGGTAATTGATTTATGAGCCACCTTTGGGCTCAACTTCATCTACAGTTTTTCACTCACATTCCTCTTGCCCTCATGAGATATTTTCCTGCAAGAAAGGTGCCCATGGCAGGAAGGAAATTGGGGTGCACACCTGCACAAGGGTGACAGCGTGTGCTCCACACTCATCCTGCACCCAGCCTTCCCTCCCCTGCAGCGTTTAGTCACGGATGACCTGAAGGCTAAAAGACCTGGACACTTCCACAGTACAAGACACAACCTCATTCCACATCACACTTCCAGCTGCTGATTAGAAATGCCAGCTCACCAAGGCAGGGCAAGAGGAAGCAGAAGCATAGGGAGTGCAAGGAAAAGACAAAGAACAGGTGAAACAAACAGGGAACAGCTTCAGGCAAATGAGAAGCTGCCTTAAAATGTGCTCACTGTTACTTGAGAAAGCTCTAGAAACTCGTGCTTGAAATTGATTCCTCTAGAGTTTCTGCAGTGCTGGGGAGAGAAGAGCATGAATCTGCCCCTTAGCCAGGGCTCGGAGGCCATGAATTTGTCAGCCTGGTTAACGCCCACACACCATCCCTTGGCCTACACTCCACTGCAGATCCCTTCACATGGCAGATCTCTGCACTGACTGCCGGCTCAGTCCTCCGTCACAGCTTATCCCACAGCAGCCTTTGCAAGGATGATGCTGTGTTTTTCTGCCAGAAGGATCCCAGCTTACAAATCACACACACAACTCCTTGACCCCATGATCCTGCCAGTGCAGGCAGTGGGGCTGGGATCCCTGCTTGGGACAATGCCCAAACAGGTACCAGGAAAGCCCCCGGAGATGAAACTCTCACCCGGCAGCAGCACGGCAGCACCTCCCATGTGTGTCCTGCACAGCACAGCAGGAGAGATGCTGTGCTGCTGATGTTACCACCAGACCAACACACTGATTCTGTGCCAAGACTGAGTGGAAAGTGAGATTCAGAACCCAAAAGGAAATTAATAGAGAAGCCCAGTTTGACTCTATATCCTCGGAACTGAGAGCTCTCCAAGCAGCTCTTTGTAAGTGCTAAATACCTTCTCTGTGTGTCACTTAGAAAAATACAGATGTGGTTCTTCTGCACTGAGACACTCCAGCAGAGCAGCTTGCCTTTTTTTTCCTCTCTCTCTTTTTAAGTGTTTAAACATCCTACAAACACTGTTTAGGGAAGTCAGCAGGAGGTCAAATAGAAGCCTTGTGTCTCAGCGGATAACAATCCTTCTGTGAAATCATTCCAGCAGGAACCGAGTCACTCTTACATCTCCCTCCCTAACTATTTTTATTTTATTTTAAAGGCATTTGAGCAGAGCTCACTTTGAAGTTTAAACCTTCTGCAACAACACTGCTTGCCAACAAGATAAAATATTTAGCACTGCTCTAGACTAAAATCATATCTCTAACAATACCTTCCACGCCTGAGCACGGGAGTTAATTCAGCCAACAAAGCAATACTTGCATTTTGTGTCTTGAGAAGTAGCAATTTATCTTTTTTTGTGTATATAAATTACATTCACTATTGTGCCATTTAAACCTCAAACCTCCTGTTGTTAAATAGAGAATAGAAAGATCTTTAAACACAGACAAAAAGATCAGAGCTGTAGGGCGAGCCGTGACAAACGCAGCCTGGAAAAAGAAAGGCAGAAAAATCACGATGCTCCTCAGCAAATCCTCCCTACATGTGTCCTTCATCTTGTTGTGTTAGCTGGCTTTCTCTGGCTGTAGCATCTCCCTTCAGCGATAATGGCAACAGCCTTAATTTAGTACTGCCTGAGAGTGTGTGACTTCAGAGAACCTGCCACCCAATGCTGCAAAGTGCGAGTCCCCTCCTGAGGCATCGGGGCAGTCCTGCTCCTTGCTACCAGCATCTCATCCATGCCAGCAAAGAGTCCAGAAGGGAAGTGTCCAGAACAGCACTAGGAAGGCACACAAATGGACCCACCTGACTGGGATAGCAGATGGGGAGTTTAAGCACAGCCACTTGAACGTGTTCACACCACCCCTGCCATTTTCCAGCTTATTGTGCTTGGCGTGAAATGTTTAATGCCTGTGGCTGCCTCCCTCTGTTGGAGGGTCCCTGAACAGATGATGGATGGCAAGCACCCAGCTCCTTGGATGACACACTTCCACAGGAAAACAAAACAACTGCAGGTGAGGACAGGAAGTGTCTGGCCAGTGACAATGGTGTTCGTACAACATGCTGGAGCTCTTTAAAACCCTCTCTCACACTTCATGCACTCGCTGCCTTGGACCAGGTACACAGCAGCATGCTTAGTCGGCACCATCCACAGCAAGGGAAGGAGAAGCTTCACCTCTGCAACTCCAAGTGTGCTCAGAAAAGGCAGGAATGGTGCAAGGACTGGGAAGAGAAGGGAAACACATCTTGCAATCTGACCTTTTGGGTTTGTTGTTGAAGAAAACAATGAGAATGTTGCAATGACCGCAATGTTTTGTTGGCAAGGTTGTTTCTTCTTGGTTTTGTCTCCATTATAGGTCTTGCCTTCCTTAGTTGGCTCTTAGAAATAAACTTAGAAAGAACCAGAAACTACCTCCCCCCCTCCCCCCCCAGTCAAAACCATACCATCTGTTCCCATTTCTGCTCTTGCTTTTATAGGCTGCTCGGTACCGTGCGACGAGGCATCACCTCGGTGCCTCATATGCCATGTCCTCCCCCTTTGCTTATCTCAAAGCATTTTATTCTTTCACATAAAATTAGCTGAAACAGTCCCAAAACGTCTGTCTCTTCTCATCTCTCTGCTGATACCTAGAGCTCACAAACTCCTCTCCAAGCAATTCAATTCCCCTCTCACATATGCTCAGTGCACATGCACTTGGTAATGCCATCTCCCAAGCAAAAGAACAGGCTCACAGCTCTCAAACTCAAACACAAAAAAAGGCAAACTAATTTAACACAAGTGCATAAATGCATTCCCCTTTTACTTCTGCAGGGTGAAAACAAGAATACTGCCAGTCTGAAATCAGCTCTCAGTTCCTGAGAGTATCTCTGCAGGTTTGTCTTGCCCCTGAACACATCTCCCTCCACTGGTCCGTGACACCAGTTTGGAACCAATTTGCCTGCACATCCTTATGTGCCTCCCATCTGGCTCTACCTTATTCTTGTTTCATTCAAATACCATCTCCAGCCTCTGCCTATTCACCTCTCCAAGCTTCCCAAACAGTAGTGTTAGGCACGTTTCACATCCTCCTCTGGATTTGGTGGCTATCTTAACACTGCCCATAGCCACAACCTTTCCTGAGCAGCCTGACATGGGAGGCTGGTGGGGGCCCTGCTTTGAGCTCACGCTGAGCTGAAGACATCATGGCTGGGGGCTTTTTACAACGTGAGGCAAACAAAACCCAGATGCTGCCAAACAAGCCTTACCTGCAGCATAAATAACTGCTTTTTATCAGGTTATTATTTGCAGAGTAACAGTGTGTGTCTCCCCATTTCCTATAGCTGCTCTTTTAAAGGGTGCAGATAGGATTCTCAGGCCAGTGGTTTTATTTTGCTCTTCTTTGAAATTAAGGACATAACTCACCAAGTACAAACTTCAGCTAGGAACAGGCACTGCAAAAAATTCATCCCCTGCTTTCACATTTAGAGTTACACCATAGCAAGAGCCTCAATCTGTATCTTAGACTCACAGAATGGTTTCAGCTGGAAGAGCCCTTTAAGCTCATGGAGTGCAGCCTCTGTCCCAGCCGCATCACCCACCAGCCCATTGCCCTCAGTGCAACATCCTCCCATCTCTGAAATTCCTCCAGGGACGGTGACTCCAGCAGCTCCCTGGGCAGCTGTTCCGATGTCTGACAGCAAAGAAATTCCTCTTCAGATCCAGCCTGAACCTCTTCTAATGCAACTTGAGGCCATCTTGCTTATGCCTGATGTCATTCCAAAGGCAGAAGCAGAGATACTGCTAATTTACTTCAGTGTAAATGATGGATTTGCCTTGACAACACCAAGATCAATGGCACAGAATTAAACCCTTCCAATTCAAGTCCAACACCAGGACAACAGCACCTGCCTTAAGCTGGTCTAGGCAGGTATTTACATAGAGCCTCCCTGTTATTGTTTCCTCCCTTTCTTGTGCAACTGCTACAACATGTCTTCAAGAAACCTGGACTCAGGGATATGGCTGACGGGTAAGGCGAGAAGCAGGATTCTGCTGTCACGGGAGGCAGAGAAAGGTGGAGAGAGGAGATCAACAAGAAAACCTGTCCCTGGGAGACAGGTTTCTCCCAAAACCCCCGGGGTACAATGCTGCCCATGCTGAGAGCACCCAACAAGCCAACTGACCTCCTGCATCCCCCACAGCAGCTGGACAACACGACTGAGAGATGCAGCTCTGCAAAAACGATCTAGGAGAAGGACTCAAATAACAGTAATAAAAAAGCACTCCACCTGTGGGTGATCATATTTTTTAAGATGGATTAGCAAAATGACTGCTTATTTATTGAAAATAATGAATAGCCTAGTGCTTTTAGTTCAGAAAGGTACGCAGGGGGAAAGGAAAAAAAAAGTGTGTTGCTGCAGCAGGTCTTTAAATAAACAGAAAAAGTTATGGGGATGCCATGTATCACAGCCAGGAATGAAACAGCCCCGTGACTCAGGAACAGGAGCAATGGCAGCTCTTGGGAAGCACATCAGGAATATAAGCAAAGCAGGTAAGTGTCAAACAGAAGGAAAGGGAAATATAGAGAAGAAAACATAGGCTTGCTCAGCCCAGCTCCAGACTGATGCCCCAAACCAGGACACTGGAGAATTTGAAAGCAAAGGGAAGGAAGCTCTGTGTCTGCACTAACCCTTGCACCAGGCTCTGGCTGCCTTGTGTCTCTGGACTCTGGCCAGGCTCAGCTGCATCAACACCTGTATTAACACATCAGCTAAAAGAGCAAAACTCTCGTTCTGGGCTGCAGGATCTATCAATCAGGCTTCAGCAGATCAGCATTAAGCCCTTAGACTGTATGACCAGTTCTGGGTATTTCACCTGTTATCAGACTCTCTAAGCACCTAAATCTTTAAGGCATCTTTCCTCAACGAGAGAAGTAAGGAAGAACTATGTGTTTTACAGAGCAGAACAGAGAAAGCAAGGGATCAGATCTCTGGGTCTAAATTCCCTTCCCAACACCAGATGCTGTCTTATAATTTGGCTGGAGATCTCCAGAGGTGCTTTGCCATGAGGAATCCTAAAGAGCCAAGGACTTAGCCCAGGTTTAGCTGTTTTTTAAGGGACCAAGTCCCCCATCAGAAGAGAAATTGAACCCAAGTCACCCAATTGATCCTAAATCACATCTCCCTTCATTAGAGAACAATTACATCAATCCCTCATTCCAAAGCATTCAAAAAAACCCCAAAAACTAAAAGCAAGGGCTGACACAACCAGAATGACATCAGCAAATGCATTGCCAGGATCTTTAAGCCCCCCACAACTAGTAACAAAAGTAAAAACGCCTCTTGGAGATAAATCCTGTAAACCTCAATTGAGTGTTGCTCTCCTGTTGGGATCTCACTCTGCAGCAGGAAGAAATGGGCAAAGCCAGCAACGTTTCAGCAGAACCTTCATGACAAAGGGATTAGGAACAGCCTCAATGCAATGCTGCATCACTATAGACACAGTTTTTTGCAGCATTTTGTATGGCAGCGGTGTAAAGGTGAAGTCACTCAGGATAATGTGATCTCCAGTGTATTTAGAAGGAAAAGGTTTCATAAAATCACACAATGGTGGGAGTTGGAAGGGACCTTTAGAGCTCATCCAGTCCAACCCCCCTGCAGAAGCAGCTCCACCTAGATCAGGTCACACAGGAACGTGTCCAGGTGGCTCTTGAAGCCCTCCAAGGAAGGAGCCTCCACACCATCCCTGGGCAGTCTGGGCCAGGGCTCCCTCACTCAAACACTCAAACAGTTTGTTCTTATATTTAAGTGGAACTTTTTGTGTTCCAGTTTCATCCCATCACCCCATGTCCTGTTGCTGGATATAACAGAAAAAAAGGGATGTCCCAACCTCCTGACACCCACCAGTGAGATATTTGTAAATGTTAATAAGATCCCCCCTCAGTCTCCTCTTCTCCAGGCTGAACAGCCCCAGGTCCCACAGCCTTTCCTCAGCAGGAAGATGCTCCAGTGCCCTGATCATTTTGATGTCCCTGCACTGGCCTCTCTCCAGCAGTCTCTCCAGTCCAGGGCAGAGCATAGGGGCAGCAGAACCTCCCTCGACCTGTTGCCCACACTCTCCTTGCTGCCCCCAGGCTGCCATTGGCTTCTTGCCCACAAGGGCACATTGCTGGCTCATGATTACTTTATTGTCAACCAGGACTCTCAGATCTCTCTCCACAGAGCAAAAAGACCTTCTTTGCTTCTTTGAGATCTCTCTCCAGCAGGTTAAAAGGAAAAAGCAAAACACTTCCCTCTGGATTAGCCTTCTGCCCAACTGCACCCAGCAAAATTTGCAAGCAGATTAGTTCTGGTTGTTCATTCAAACTGTAATTCCCTCAGCCTAGTGCTGCTGCCTTCAGTGGCACTAATTCAGTGAAACAGAAGATCCCATACAAAGGGCCTCACGGCTCATCTTGATTCCTAAGTGATGACTGATAAAAAACAGGAGCTTATTCAGATTTCAGTGCAGAATCATGGAGTACTTCACTTTGACACCAACACTGTTAAACACAAACTACTTCAGGGACTTACAAATTCTTTATAAATCATAATAATAAAACAGAGCACATTCTGAATGCTTTCCCTGCCTGGCACATTCCTGCGTGGACGTCCAGGACTTGCACAGCACTGAACAAAAGCCACCTCTGCTCCTGACAGCTCGTTCTTATACAGGGGAAAAGAGTTAGATGAAAACTGAAACTCAGCATCCAGACTTTTAAGAAACTAATCTGGCAGATTGCATGCAAACTTCCAGGGCAAACACAAACAACAGGAGCTGAATAATACATAACAACATCCTACGGCTCCCTCACACACCACTTCAACGCATATGATGGAAGCACAGGGAGAATCTTTATGGAAAGCCAGCACTGACTCAGCTTGAAAGGCACCTTAACAAAGGAAGTACATTTAAAAAATGCAGTGCTAAGACATTATCAAAACATGCATTATAGCTTGTGAAAGCCCTTTGCCAGAGAGAGTGTCTGCAGAGGACTGTGCAGAGCATTGATCTGTCTGTGTTCTGGGCGTTTTTCGGGTAATGCCTGACCGGCGTTTACAAGGGCAAGCTCATAGGTCTCCCTTGTTTATTTCTCTGCAGTCTTTTACTTGTCACTGATAATAGTTTTCAAGCCATCTAGCCTGGAAGGATTCAGACTGAGGTTTGCCAGGGGTGAAAGGTCAAAGCAATAACGTGCCAACCAGGGTCAGAAATATTTATCTGCACCAAAAAGGTTCTGGATAATCAAATAGTTGAAAATTAAGTTTCATTACAAGGCTCGTGTTTGGATGTTTTCCTTACACAGCACAAGTAAGGAGCAGGGTCTATCTCGAAAGGAAAGGACACTCCAGCATTCGTCCTTCTCACCTGCTACATGTCGAGTTTAACAACCCTGGCATGGCATCCATCAACCTGCTCCTGCCACCTTCTAAAACACCTCTACCTCAGCCCAGCTCTGCAGAGCTTGCAGTGAGTGGGAGGGCTGCACCTTCAGGGACCAGAGTGTATCTGCTCCCAGCTATTAAACACCCCGATGCCAAAGTCACTGCTGGTGTGGGAGCTCTGGTAAGTGGTAGGGGGTGAAAGTCAGACATGCAGCTGCAACTAAATACCGAAACTAAGATTGCTTCAGAACTGGCCGAGAGCTAAAACCTTCTGGCCAGATAAAATCACACACAAAAAGCACCCCAATTGAAGCGTAAGCCCTTCTGCAGATCTGTAGGAACAACAGCAACTTGTATTTTCTGTCTCCTTTCCCCTCTGCAAGCTGCTTTTCGCTTCAAGTTTACTGGCAAAGCAGCAGAGCATCAGCCCTCCGGATTTCAGTGAAGTATTTGCTCACTGTGAAATAGGAAAACATTGCTCTTGTTAAAAATTCCCACCAGACTGAGGCAGATCTGCTCCTGAGACAATATAATGACACTGAAGTCCCCCAGAGAACCCCCTCCAATGCTAATAAAGTGAAAACAAATCCAGTTACATTAGGTTAATTTAAAGAACTTCTCTTTTTTAAGTGTACGTGGAGAGAAAATGGAAGGAACCTACTAAATTAATTCCAGCATTATAAATCTGATTTAGCAAGTACAGTGCACACCACTGTGAGAGCAATAATAATACAGGAATGTTTTAAGCAGAGAAAATAAATTATTTCAAGGGAGTGGTGAGGGAAGAAATGACAAATGTGGGAGAGAGAACCCGCTCCAATATTAATTAGAGATTTGCTTTTCTGTTTGCATTTGGCTTCATTCATGAGGAATGGGAATTAACTGAGGCTCCAGCTCAATGGAGAGAAGCAGTTGGAAACTCAGCTAAAAACCTCCAGAGCTGCCTGCTTCTTACTCTCAGCTACAAGGAGAGCTCAGATTCACGCTCCCACTCTTCGCACAGCCAAGATAGGTGAATCCCATCTCTGTGGAGCAGTTGCCATCCCAACTGTGATGAAGGACCAAGTAAGACTTCATGCTTAAAACCAATGAGTATACCCAAGCTACTACTCCCAAAGGGGGTTTTAAACCCATCTAAAATGAACAATGACCAAGAAAGTAAAGTGCTTCAGCAAGCAAGCAAATTAACTCAGGGTAATGCTAACTAAACATTGTGTTCCCCATGGCTAGTTGCTCAGGAGCCAGGAAGAAGCTGATCACGGGACATTCTAGACACTTTCTGCTGGGACTGGCCTTGGGCTTTGTGCTGGAGTGAGCACAGACTGGGAAACACTGAATGACCCCAGAGCAGCAAGAAAGGACAGCAGCCCTGCTCCCAGCATAACCCCAATGCAGGGATGCACCCAGCCAAATGATGCACTTGTTTGCTCTGTAGTGACAGCAATACTGTTGCATTTTCCATCCACAGGCCCCATGTAATTCATACTGTAATTTCTTTCCTTTTCACAAGAACAGGGATTTTTTTTTCACTAGTCCCTGGAGATACTGACCCAAAACACACTCCTTTAAAGCAACTCCATGTCTCCTTGCAAAGTAATTGGTATGTTTTCCTTTGGCTTGGTATCAATCACACTCCTCAAACCCCAGTAGCTGACAAGCAACTGCTGTGGCTACAGAACTTCTCCCAAAAGCTGGGGAGTGATGTGAAAGAACAACAGACACCTGCCCATCACCAGACCAGCACTGGGGAACTACCACTGCTGCTGGCAGAGCCCCTCTGCTGCAGAGCCAGCACTGCTGCTCTTGCTTCCCACTCCTCCACCTCAGCACCACAGGCAAAAAGCAAAAGCAAACACAGCAGCAAATTCATCCAAAGCAGATAATACCAGCCATGGCTGTATTTAATAATAACCATTTTTAAAAAAAGGCAATGCAAAGAACAGCAAATTAATACACAAGTATGTCTGGTTTTTGTATAAAACATCTGTCAAAACACTGAAGTGTTTGCTTTGCTGTGCAAGCAGGAGGTTATGACTTTGCAGATAGTCATAAAGCAGGGCAGTATTATAAAAAAATCAAGGATTTGCTTCATTGTCTCTACTGGTTTACAGTTACTAATTATGAGGCTGCTAAGTGCCAAATGGTCAACAAGCAAATCTAATTGTTATTTAACTGCAGCCAGCCAGGTTGTAGATACACTCACAATACACACGTGTACATTTAGTACACTGCTGCTTGCATGCGGAGTCAGGTATAAACAAGAGAAGATAGCCCCACATCTCCCAGCCATGTGTTTGGACACACTCTGCCATAGGACACATCAGAGCAGCTGAGAAAGAATCTCCTTTTATTCTGTTTTGGGTTCCCTATTGCAGGAACCAAGTAGCAAGAGGCAGCATATAAAACGGTTTGGGTTGGAAGAGACCTTTAAATGCCATCTAGTTCACACCCCACCTGCAGTGAACAGGGACATCTTCAACTAGATGGGGTTGCTGACAGCCCTGTCCAGACTCACCTTCAATGCTTCCAGGGATCGGGCATCCACCACTTCCTCTGGGCAACCTCACCGTCATCAAAGAATAAAAAGGTCTTCCTTATAGAAGCATAGAATGAATATAGACTGTACTCTCTTTTAGTTTCAGATCATCACTCCTTGTCTTATCACTACAGGCTCTACTAAAAAGTGTATCCCCATCTTTCTTATGAGCCCTCTTAGAGTACTGAAGAGCTGCAATAAGATCTTCCCAAAATACCTTGTGTTTTTTTTTTACAAGTCACAGGAGATACTCATGTAGCACAGACTGTAGTGGACCACCATGGAGGCTTAAATCCCTTATAATGCCTGAATACAGCCTCTTTCCTACAGCAGAGGATGGCAACTGGTTCGTTATTTCCATAGACTGGCAAGTGTATGAGAGGTGGTATGGAGGGAACTGGAGTAAGTCTCTTGAAATAACACTACTGCAAGGCCACTCCACTCACTCAAAAGCTCCCAGCAGTGCAGAAGCGTGAGGATGAGTGTATTACTTCAGAGAAAAACAGACTGCACACACAGTGAAGATGGAGAAGGAGAGAGCAGAGGCTGAGACAGCTGTCACCTCACCTGTCACCCCAGCACACTGCTGTGCTGAAAGAATCACAGAATCTCAAGGGCTGGAAGGGAGCTGGAAAGCTCATCCAGTGCCACCCCCCTGCCAGAGCAGCAGCACCTAGAGCAGGGCACACAGGAACTCATCCAGCTGGGTTGGAATGTCCCCAGAGAAGGAGCCTCCACAGCCCATCTGGGCAGCCCCTGCCAGTGCTCCCTCACCTCAACAGGGAACAAATTCTCCCTTGTTTTTCTTTGGAACCTCTTCTGTTGCCCCTCATCCTATCATTGGCCATCACTGAGAAGAGCCTGGCTCCATCCTCCTGACACCCATCCTTTATGGATTTGTGAACATTAGTGAGATCACCCTCAGTCTCCTCCAAGCCAAAGCCAGGTGTGAAGGCTAGGAACTTGAATGGGGAGGAGCTGATGAAGCAAATCAGAGGCCAGCAGCTTCACTACAATTGCAGGGCCCACTGCCACGGCAGCATTCCACTGGGGAAGGGAAGCAGCACCCAGTGAAAAGATTCCTCCCCTTCCTCCTGCAGAGCACAGCAGCTCAAAATATGGTGCTGTGCTCTCAGAAGTGATTTCAGATGGGAATTGGATGCTGCTATGAGTCCAGTAGCTGGTTCAAAGAGGGATCTGCTCTATCTTTGAACCCTGGGGAAAGGTGCTTCATTGACAGAGCCAGTGTTGGGTCACCCTGTCCTGGACCAGGCTGCTCATGTTGTCTCTGAGCAAAGAGGAGACCCACAAACTTAACTTGAGCCTCCGCCACAGAAGTAACCCTCAGCCCTTCTCCAAGCCTCAATTCCTCAGAGCATCCAAAGCCACAAGTGGGAAGACCTCACATCTATTTGACCACTGCTACAGAGGCATATGGAGTCAGCTGGAAAGGGCCCACAGAGGATTCATGAGAATGAATGACACAATTCTTACCAAGCAGCATGAATAAATTCAGCATGTTAAAGGGAGGACAAATACCTTTGCTTTTTATCCATTCACAATGCAGCTATCATCTCTGATTTGCAGCTGCACTTTGCCCTGCCAACTTCCAAGTTATTTTCAAGAGCTTGGGTCAGCTCCATAAAAATACCCAACAGGCACAAAGCAGGGACAGAACAGTGGCCCCGTGCTCCACCAGCCCAGAAAGACACAAGGACAGTCCCTCTGGCAGCACTTGTCCTGATGGAACACGTCCTTCTGAAGTTCCTTAGGTCACAGCTTATTCCTGTGTCTGTTCACAGACATTGGATGCCACATCTCACTTCTCTGCATGGCAAAGGGCTCCAGCACAAAAGGGCAGTAGCTTTAGCCTGTGGCTAAAGGGCACCCTGTGCATTGTAGGACATGAAGGCTCAGTTTGGCCAAAAATATTCCTGTTTCCCCTGGAAGGGGGGGGAAAGCTTTGAACTGTGGTTTCTGGGGTTTCTTTTGTTCCTTTTTTAACAATTTTTATTGCATTGTGTTACTGAACTTTTCTGGGGCACTGCATTGTGATGCACTCCACAGAGCTGCTCTATGACAGTTCACCTTACAGGATTAGGCAACCACAGAAAGTATTAGAGCAATGCAGTTTATGTAGACCTGGAATGTATTCTCCAATGAGATTAACCTATCTAATAGGATTTGGAGAAGCTTTCAGGGCCATTAGGATGCCCTGTACATGCTAAAGGCTCCAGATGCTGTAACCATTTGATTGAATCTAATCAAGACTGCCTAGGTGTATTTTGTCAGTGGATGCTTCTGTCATTTTCATATTACATCTCAATAGACAACTTTCATCCAAGTTCCATCATGTACAAACAGGCAGACACATTTGAGGCTAATCTTCAATTATAAGAGTCACTAATTATTAAAGCCTGGGTTTACAGCTGGTTGTAGTCTAATCCTGCACGGTGTGGAGCCTAAATGCTGCCGAAGGAACTCTCAATGTCCCTACTTTCATTTGTTTTGCCTTATAAATCATTCTACCCTGATAGTATTTGTCATTCTTAGGAGGAACCCTTGGTGTCCTTGGGTGCCAGGTGCCATGCAGATCAGCAGTGCTAAGGAGCAAAGGAAATAAACCCAGCCTCATATCTCAGCACTCTCACCATGCAAACACACATAACCAGAGACAGCTGCAGGCCAGCATGTAAGAGGAGAGTGTGTCTGGGAAGGGAGATGAAGGGGGGGTCTCTACAGACATCTCATTTGATAAGCAAAGACAATGCTACAAATCTATAAATTGCACTGATGAGCAGTTATCCTCTGGAAGGGAGCAAAACCCCTATGAGGGATGAGCAAGTGCAGGAGTTACCATCTGCTCGGGGCCTTTTAGCCACTAACAAACACATTTCCTTGCTCCACAGTTTGAACAGAGATCCTCAATGTACATTCTTTAAATCCCAGCCTGGAGATGAAATAAAAGGCTGTCTTCCAGGCTTGCAAGCATCCTTGCCTGATAGAGAAGGTGTCTAATAACCCCCCAAAAACCTACATGCATTGACTTACTGTCAACCGCACACACACAGCTTCCACCAAGCAAAGCAAAGCACCTGCAAGTGAGAGAGGCTGGAACATCTGGAGCAACATCTGGGGCATTCAGATGTGGCTTTTACAGGTATTTGCTGATTTGCCACCTCTGTCCTCACAAGTCCAGGGCAAATGGAGATCTTTAGGAATCAAGAGATTGCACTGAACAAAGTCCTGAGCACCTCATGAAGTCAGTTTGCTTACAGGTCACCTTGGGTTGGGGATGTCCAGTCATGCCATTTTAGGCACACAAAAGGAGCAGCTCAAGCATCAAATGACTTTAATCTGAATTAAGCTGGCCTAGCAATGCTGCAAATCTATTCAGCCCTTCTTTATGCTTACTTTCAAAGACTACTTTAGGCATCTCTTCCTCAGCAATATTCATCAGAGGAGAGGAGCAAAGATGAAAGCCTGTAGTAGCCTCTGGGCAGGATTTGTCCAACCCTATAATTCAGTCCTCCCAACAGACCAAAATTTGAGAGGTAAGGGCACACCAGGAAATGTGAACCTTTTCAACTGATCCTGACTTACCAGGCAGTGAGGAAGCAATCCCTCATTCCCTGAGCACCTTCTCACATGACTTGTTTCTTGAATGAGTATATTCCCCATTATTTTCCAGTGGAAACAATTATTTCTCAGAATCAAGGCTAAAAAGCTCAATGTGTGTTACTGCCAACTGAGAAACATGATGTCCCTGCAAAAAAGGTTTCAAGCCTGCCCCTACAGAAATCCCACCGTCATCCCCTTGGCTTGCCTATGCTGCAGAACAAATGCTATCACTTGTCCCATCAGGCTTGTTTCAAAATCAAAATACACTCCAGGCACAGCACCTGGTACATTTCTGGTTTAGAGACTGGCTCCTATACAGCAATTTGTGGCTGCAAACAGCTAGTGGAGGTTACAGAACCAGCATTTCAGGAGATACCAAAACAAAGTCAAGATGGAGGCAAGAAGGCAGATGCCCAGCTCTGTAATGCAGAAAAGCTTCATTGATTTCAGTGGCTTTATCTTCAGCTGCAATGATCACCAATTTTTGGCCTGGCATATGTTGCCAAGTGCCTCATGTTCCCCAATCCCATGCCAAGGCACAGGCGTCAGTAACAACCCCCCGAGCAAGTCATGTGCCAGTGATGGATTTCACTTCCTAAAAACGTCATGTGCAAATCGACCAACTCATTCCAATCCTTTTCCCTGTTGCACTCATGGGAAGAGACAGGTTTTGCTGTTAGATTCCCTCACAATGCTTCAACGCTGCATTTGCTTTTAAATGAGAATTAAATCTGCACGCAGGAAGTTGCTTTGGACATAGGTTGGTGCTAACTCAAGTTAAATTATGGTTTTGTTTTTCTTAGGCAAAAAGTTTTGTGGCTTCCAGAAGCCCTGCCAGAAACAAGAGGCCCCACTGCCTAATGAAATCCACAGAGTTAAGTTCTTGCAGATGCAAGTCTGGCTCTTGCCACAGATGTTGCAGGTGACCTTGAGCAAGTCACTCAATAGTCCCAGGATTGCCCTGTCCCACAGGAGAGCTCTCAAAGTTATTCCATTTATGCTCAGTGAATATTGTGAAGTCTTCAGGAAGAAAAGGCTGAAGGCATGCAAATAATTTCATTCTCTTTCACATTGACACTGTCTAATGTTCTGTTTTGCCTTTGTGCTTTTACAATGCTTTTTTTTCTCCTGTCTCCACGTGAAAAGGTTGTTTCTGTAACCAAAGCACTACAAGCTGATACAGGTTATGCCATGATTCCTCTGGTCTCTCTCCTGTTTAACATTTCCCTCTTCCAGAGAGCTGCTCTGGCTTGGACAAGAGGGATCTAGAAGGCGGAGAGGCTCAGGACATAGCCCACACTTTGATGGAGACTAAAGCCAATTCCTTAACCTGCCATCTGGCCACCCCAAAACAGCCTGGTACACTTACACAAAGTTGCCTGAATGAACCAAATGCTGAATGCAACTCCTGTATAAAACCCAGCTGCTGCTTGGAAAATAAAATAAAGCCAAAAACTAAACCCAAACCCTACAGAGCCCCATCACTCCTTATAGAAGCAGCAAGCACAGAACTAAAAGAAACACTCTCTGAAAATTACAATGAACAGGCTTGAACAGGACAGACAGACAACCCCCCACGAGCCTGGACCTTAAAAATCTTCAGTTTCTTCTGAAATCAGGCTTTTGTGTCAACTTTGCACACTCTGCTCTTTTATAAACCTGACACTGGGGAAAAAAAAAAAAAAAACAGAGAAGCTATATCTGATCTCATCAGCCATTCTGTCTTTAAAGCATTTGACTACAATCCGTACCAGACATACTTAGCAAACTTTAAAATACAGCCTCTCAACATTGTTACAATTAAGTCACTCTGAAATGTCATGAAAAGCAATCTAGTCCCATTAAAATCTTCACACTCTCATTAAAAAAGCACTTACAGGCTCGAAAATGTTCCTAATACATTATTTAAAGACACAAGATGTACAGTGACTAAAAACCTTGTACAGAAAGGGAATAGCAACAGTCTGCTTTAAAAAAAAAAAAAAAAGCCTGTGCATGTGTGTGCAAATTTGTGTTATAATTAGCTAATTGGGAAACTGCAGGTAGAAGGCAATTTGTAATAGATTGGGTTTTGTCAAGGGTTTTTATTTATTTCATTCTTTTTTTATTACAGAGGGGAAAAAAAGGTGCCTCCTTTTTATGGAGGTTAAAAAAAAAAAGCCCATGCAGACTACATGTGACAAAGCCACCTATTTTCCTGGAAGGGATAGGGGAAACCACAGACATCCTCCCATATCAGCCAGACAAAGAAGGGGACACTTGAAGTTGTGCCTGCGAGGACTGGAACATCAGGAACAAAGCCAAACGAGCTCAGGCTGTAACAAAGTCACTGTCCTCCTACAAATGCTGTGTCTTTTTTTTTTGATGTTAAAGAGTAGGGAAGGTATAAAATTTGCATCTTTATTGAGCCCAACTGTTAGATGAACCCTGTTCCTCCAGAGCCCCAGAGCAAAGAAACAACAGCATCTGTTTCTTCCAGTGACGGACTCTCTCTTCTCCCTGAGCCTCTCCTCATTTAAACACTTTGATTTTAGTAAGGTTTCTTGCAATTCTGACCAGTGCAATATGAGAAATGGGCTGCAGGGAGGTATTCAGACTAAAGGAAAGAAGTATCATTTGAACAAGTTGGAATAACAAGAAAGAATGTGAAAATATTAATAATTGTGAGAGGGATCTCTGTTTTCAGCAACACCAGCACAAAGCCTCTTACTGCAATCATTTTACTGGAGGGGGCAAAGCATTATTTACTTGCAGAGAAGAAGAGGCAAGAGCTGCTTAGAAATTCCCCACATAAGTTCCAAACCAACCAAAACAAAACATTTCCATCTAAGTCAACTTTCTGAACAGTTTACTTCTCCCCAAACCATGATGCCTTTGGAGGGTAGCTCTGTCCTTTCAGGCAGTGTGGTTCAGGAAGAGCCTGAGGGTTCAGACCAGCCTGCCAGATGCTTTCCAGTTCCCTCTCTGCCTTTTCCCCAGAAAAACATAAGGCAGCACACTGACCCAGTCACAGCATCCACCTCGCTGAGTGCTCTGCCAAAAGCCTGCACTGAAGGTCTAAGGGAGATCAAAACAAGCTCAGTGCATCGTGAGTCTACCCACCTGCACAAGTTGTGACTAGGGATCTCCTGAGTCATAGTCTTCAGCAGCCTTGATCAGCGTCTCTCCCACAAAATGCTTCCAGCACATTTCCAAACCCACATCAGCTTCTCACACCCACCCAGAGGTGATGATTTCCACAGCTCACTGCCTGTTCACAGAAAGGAATACCTTCTTCTGCCTGCTTTGAGCCTCCACACTTCATCTGACACCCCTGGGTCTGTATGAAGATCTGCAACAGTCACTTTCCATGTACTTTATTCATGGTTATATCACATTCCTGCTTAACCATCCCTTTTCCACACTGAAGATCTCTGCTCTGTTCACCCATTCCCTACACTGAAGGTATTTTCTCTTCCTCTCCAATAATTTCTGCTCTTTAAGCCATCAAAAACACTTGGCAAAACATCAGGATCCAGAACACCTTCACAGCCTCTCTTTGCACCTTTCAGTTTTAGTGTACCCTTTAGAGATGGGGGCACACATTTAAGACACAGCAAACCCATGGAGATGTACAGCTACATGGTATTTTCTTTTTCTTCTCTATCTCTGATCAGCAAGCCCCAGTTCTCCATTTATCCACTGAGTGCTCTTGAGCCCTTCAGAAAGAGCTGTGTGGGGGTTGTACCTCAGCCAAGAGGGAGCCTTCCTCTGCCTGTCCACCACCCAAGCTGGCTTAGACTCATGGCCCAACATCTACAGGTAGGTACGACAAAGCAGGTCTGGAGGCACCTATCCCAACAGGACTGGGATCCCTCCCACACTGCTCTTAAGCCTTGACCTACCCTGAGTTAAGACAGTAGTGCTGAAATACACTGAAGCACAAAGATGTAATGATTTGTTACTCAAGATCCAAAATGAACATGCCCAAGGGGCATTCAGAAACCTGGTGACTGTAGGCACTGGCAAAGTGTCTGCTTCAGGCTGCAAATCCCAGAGCTATAACACCCATTATAGTACTAACAATAGCTAAATTGTCAGAGTAAGATTCAGCTTTTGATACTCTCAAGAGCTGACTACAACAGCAATGAGTAGACTGAGAAAATGAGTTTATCTTGGAGAATAACAAGTTTATCTTACCAAAAAGCCCACTGTAGGCAATTTATGAGTGATGAGGTTAGGGGCAGGGGGAGGGGAGAACAGGAGAAAAGGAGATGAGAGAAGTACAAGCATCTTTTGCAAATGCCAAAGACCTGAAATAATGTCATTTTAACTGCCAGATGTACTTCAGCTTTCAGGAAAATCAGTCATGATGACTAGCATGTCATAGACAGCACAGCTGCTTCTCAAATGAGCTCTACTGAGCTCAAAGTCTTCACCTTGCAAAATCTGCTCCTGCTGTCAAACATGTCCCTAAGCCCCTTCTGAACAAAGGTCACCAATTAAAGGTAACAGCATGATCCCTTTGTGACATGGACCATTACTCAATAGCGTCTCAGTCCACAGCACTGACTAGTTTTTCAATTGTGAAGTGACTATATCTGAACTTGGGTCTCTAGAAGCTCAAGTCTCTTACAGATTTTAACCTGTGAAGGCTCCAGTCTGTGCAAAGCTCACACAACCATTGTCCCTGGAAAACAAAAGGAAAGCTTCTGAAATAATGAGTGTCTTTTGTACAAGGTTTATCTTTTAACAACAGCCTTCTCAGTCATGCTCCTTCAGTAGAAAATCCTGTCCCCAATCTCATTCGCTCTCAGACTCTGACCTGCCCCAATTCAGCTGGTGGGTTATTTTTAATAAACCTTAATGTTTTATGCTGTAACGTTTTTCTATTTGCATCAAACAGATAAAGAACAATCTGGACATATTTTATTACAGTGACTTATCATTTAACACACAATGGAGGCATGTATTGTGAAATACCACACTTGCCTGAAGGTGTGACACTCTATTTTGGTGAAATGCAAGAGCTTCCCTGGAAGAACAGCTGGTTTAAACCTCAGCTCTAGTAATTTCCAAAACATGCAAAGTAAAAGGCTAGTCCCCATAAAAACCATGTTACTGTGAGTACTGAACAAATTCAACACAGGAAACTAACTACAGCTAGTCCTCACATGGTTTTACTACCTGAACTTGAATCTCCAAACAAAAATGCAGGGGTTGGTAAACATTCCTCCTCCCAGCACTGAGGGACTCCCTCAGCATTATGGTTATTGTTGTGAAAACGACTCTAAAGCCAAGGAAGAGGTTTAGATAATCAAGGCAAGGGAATATCCCTCCAGCATATGAAAATGAGTGCATAGATTGCATCCACCAGCAAACTCCACACTCACTGCTATGGATTTGGGTACCTGCAGTTGGTGACTGGACACTGGTAGATGGTTTGTGGAGGCTCCTTCTCTGGAGACATTCCAAACCCAGCTGGATGAGTTCCTGTGTGCCCTGCTCTAGGTGGTGCTGCTCTGACAGGGGGGTTGCACTGGATGAGCTTTACAGGTCACTTCCAGCCTTGAGATTCTGTAATTCCAGGTGTGATTCCCACTCCAGGGAAACTTCCAGTTGGAGGTGACCTGGAGCTACCAGCTCTCACTTCTGCACATCTACAGGGACAATGCCACTTGTCATCTGCACACAGCCTGCCTAATTGTATGCAATCATACAATCATTATGCTCCCCTCTTCCTCCCAACACATTTAGGCTCTTGGTTTCCTTTCTGCTTCTCTGTATCACAATCCAAACAAACTTCAGTAAAAACTGACTGGAGAGGATAAATCAGGCTGCCCATAGCAGGAGACAGCTCCAAAGACAATGGTAAATTATTCTGCTGTTTGAACAGGCCACTGCAATCAGATTTGATCAAAAGCAAACAAAGCCACCCACAAAACCTGAAGGAGTAATCCTACCTGAGCTGGCCACAAGCAAGCTATGCATGGAAACACCTGTATAGAGAGGGAAGAGCTCACACTCCTGCACAGAAACATCTGGGCTGCAAGTTGAACTAAGACATGGCCATTCTGCTACCCCACAAAACTTTGCCATCTCTCCTTGCCAGGCAGCCAGCACTGATTCAGGGCAGATGGGCTCACCCCAGGGATTAGCAGCACCCTCTTTTCCCTTCTTGAAGCACCTCCTTAGGCCAGCAGCACAATTTGCTCCCTCTGCTTCTCTTTGTTTGGGGATGACTACTTTGAGTTGAGGGAATCATTGCAAAAACTCAGCAGAGATCAAATAACTCATGTTTTCCTTCAGTCCATATCAAAGCAGTTTCCTAGGTTTTATTATTATTATTCCTTAGATTTCTTCAATTTTAAGCACCTCTACAGCCTTTCCTTCCTATTGGGACCCCCAGAACACAGGCTGGAGCACTCAGCAGCACTCACAGGGACACCGAACAGCTCCTTGTCTCACTCAGAGATCACCTTGTCTTGGAAGGAAGGAGAAAGGGAGATCACACAGCAGAGAAGGCAGCACAGATCCTGTCTGTGAATGCAACCACAGCAGGGCAGGCCCCTAAATGACTCATCCATCTCTCAGATATCACAAAGGACTATGTTTTAGCTTTTACAAGAGCAACAAAGGTTACTGCTCTGAAAGGGAGCCCTGGCTCTCTGGGATTGCCAACGCTCTACACTATCAGGGAGAAAACACTGAGAGCAGGTCTGGAGAGAGCTCAGCAGCAAGCATCAGTGTGTCCTCACACTCCAGCAATGGATCCTTGCACAGGAGACTTTGCTGAGGCAAAACCAGAAAATAAAGCAAACACAGAAGTCCAGGACTGAACAATGCAGGAGGAAGCATTGGAGCACGGCATTTACACCTGCGTGTAGGAAGAAACACAGCTCTCCAATCCCCACTGGCACCCACATCCATCTTCTCCACCCACAAACCTCACCCTCCTGCTGCTCAGTCACAGTACCCCCATTTACTCCCAACAGCTTATTTGGGGTTCTTGTCTCAGTTTTGGTTTTATACAATTCTAAATCTCTTATGCTCCTAAAGAAATCTGGTTTGTAACCACGTCTTCTGCAAGGAAGCAAGGTGAGGAAGAGGAATGCCTCTGAGGGCACCTATCAGTCAAGCAAAGCATCCCACCCCTCAGAAGCACACCCCAGGAGAGCAGGGGGCTGCGAGAGGAGCTGGCTTGCTATGTCCGACGGGCAGATATCTGCCTGGGTCAGTGCCACGGGAGAGCTCGTTCCACGGCAAAACAATTGCTCATAAAAATCCCATTTAAGTTACTATAACTTAACATTGTCCAAATGAAAACCCAGGGGCTACTACTGAACCCTGGGTGACTCTACTGAGTCCAAGGGCATTTTTCTTTTGTATTTTTGTCTTGCCTTCCTTTTTTTGTTTGTTGTTGGTATTCATTGATCTGAGCAAACATAATAACTACCATCTGTTGTGAACACAGCTGGAATAGAAAAGAAAGAAATAATCACATGAGACTGATGTAAAGCAGCATAATTCCTCTGACCCCAGTAGATCCATTACGCTCAGGTAAAGTGTTTCATGCAATTTCTGTCTGAAATTGTTCATAACGTTAGAAATGCACCTTTAGCCAGAGAGGTTTTGGTTTGGCTTCTTTTGCAGTGCAGGGCTGCTTTTTGTTTCCTTTTGTTCTAATGCTCTTGTACACTAAGTGGAAAAGGATCTCAGATCTTGACATCCCACTTCACTAGAAAGATGGCACATGCAGCAACATCCGTGCCTCTGCCTGCCGAGTCAGGCAGTCAAGCACCTCCTCAGCCCCCTCCATTACCAGGCTGAGACGCTGAACAAATTCCCTCAGCTCCTACTGAGGGTAAAAACAACAAAACACAAGCAGGAATTTTTAATGACTCGGTGCAACAGAAAATAAATGGCTTAAAAACAGAAGTGCTTTTCAGGATAGCAAGCTCTCCACTGCTGCAGAGAGACCTGAAGCTGACTGGGATCTTTAACCACTGCAGGTGCCCTTGGCACCAAGTGTGGGGCCAGGCCTGTGCCTCCACCACTGAGATCTGGCAGCAGGCAATGCCCCAAATGCTTGAGATCCTAATGTTCAGTTCCCCAGGCACTTGCCTGCTGGGATGCTCTGTGCTGGAGGAACACAGGGGACCCTGGCTGCTCTGGTTTGTTTTTGCAGATGCACCGGGTGCAGGCAGCTATAGACAAGGCGGTCTCATGGACAGAGGGTGAGCAGAACACACCATTCCCACAGTCACTGCTCTCACAGTAAAAACAGCACCACTGGAGTCATTAAAAGGAGACAGAGGTTTACCCAAAATCCACACAGTCCTGACTCATGGGCACAGTCTTACTGAAGACAATAGACCAACTCATATCCAGATCACTCAGCGATAAATCAGGGAAAGAGGCTTTGGAGAAAGAAATCCTGACCACATGTATTCTTCAACTGCACGGAATCTGGCAGAATGCTTAGAACATCCAAACCTCACTGACTTCAGCAGCAAGGCTGCATTGGATAGGACAGGTTGGGTGCAGGTGTCAGGATCAGCAATAGCAGTCCTGAGCACAACACTGAACGAGGTCACGAGCAGAAGCCGTTGCAGCTCCATGCTGAGCCACACGCCATTTTCACACAGCTCCGGGCACCAAACACAACACAAAACAGCAGCTATGTCTTGATACAACTGACAACAAACATGGTGGGAGGAAAGCAGCAAAAATACAGAGATTTTCCAACATGCACATGTAATGGCAACAGATTAGTGAGATCTGGATATTAAGCAGCCACCAGTGCTTGCTTAAAAACATGAATATACCCTCAAACACTTCTGCTCTCCCAATTGTTACCTTACTTTCATTCCCATTTCAATATAACTTCTTGTCATGGTTTAGCAAGGAGTTGCTTTTGCTTAGTAACAGGGGGAGCGGGTTGCAGTGAAGACCCGGTAAAAGTTTTTTAGACTCTCCCCCGACTCCTGGGTTCAGACCCACCCCCCTGCCCGGCTGGGCCAATCTGGCGCCTCTGCGATCACTATTTAGGGAGAGGAATTTGAGGTGCGAGGCAGGAGGTGTAAGAGTGGTACAAGATGGAGGCGACCATGCGGACCCCACAGTCGGAGAAGGAGGAAGGATGGAGCATCAGACCAGAGACCCCTCTGCAAGCCGTGGTGAGAGTGCAGCCGGTACCCCTGCAACCTATGGATCAGCAGCAGCAACTTCATGTGAGTGTGCCCGGACGGGCCAGAGACTGTGTGGGGGAGGCGGTCATGGCACAGGACATGCTGGAGAGCCTGTGCACCGCAGAGCAGCCCCACACGAGAGGCAGAGAGGAGCAGCAACTTTTGGGACAAATGAGCATCGGTACAGCCCGTGCAGGGCTTTGGGACAAATGTGCGTCGGTGCAGCCCGTGCAGGGCTGCCATGTGTGTGTGGTACCTCACGGACTTGCAAGGAGGACTGGTGCGGAACCCACTTGCCCTGAGGTGAGACAAACGGCAGAAGCCACCAGGAACGGACTGACTGAAACCCCCACTCCCTGCCCCCCTGGGCCGTTCAGGGGGGCCGGAGGTATAAAACACCGGGATCAGGGCTCTGAGCCCGGGAAGAGGAGAGGGGTGGGGAGCAGGTGGTCTTAAAGGGCTGGTCGGACTCTTCATCTCTGTACCATTCTGTGTTGTTTTGTTTTTGTTCTGGTTTTTGGGGTTTTATGTTTTAGTTGGTATTAAATTGTTTTCTGTTTTCTTCCCCAAGCCGAGTAGCCTGGTCTGTTTTGTCCTGCACCTTAAGCGGCAATTAAGCTCTCCCTGCCCTTTAGCAATCCTTAAGTCTTCGGTACTTGAGGCTAATCGTGGTCTTTTGTTCCCTGATGGGCAGAAACCACGACATTTCTGCAGCCAGAATACTAGCAGCACTGGAGGACTGTTCAGACGACCTTGAGACTCTTCAAATGGTAAGATGGATTTTTTTTTCTGGATTTGGAGCATTTTTATGGGTTCTGGTGAAAGCCAGCACTGAAACAATGCTGGACTTCAAACAGAATGGGATCTCAACACATCACTGGAACAGCAAATAAACTGTAGGAAAGCTCAGACGTGATGTGGGATGAACAGCAATCGGTTTCTACCTCTGGTGACTTGTGAAATTTATTATTGCACCCCTCCTAAAGCATATCAGACTGATCTCAAACCTTCACATTGTCATGGGGTTCCTGGACAAGCAGGATTATTTTGGTACTAATCCTTTGCTAGATTTAGCAGTGCCTTAGATGCTTAAAACTCTGCATGAGAGCCAATCTCACTGATTTCTCCACCTGACTTTTCTTGGCTCCCTCTAGAAGTACTGGCAGGTACTTATAACACCCTGGCATCATTCAGCCCAAGGCAATTAGCATTATTTTGCAAAAAGGGACTTTAAGTGCATGGAACACTGTTCACATTGCACTTGTCAGCCTAACAGACAGGGGTTACATTACCCACTACTTTATAACACACCTATTACACACATTTTTCCTGGATAACACTAAGCCTGAGTCTTTTTGCAGTCCTCAGGGAGCCTTCTCACTGATGAGGTAGATCTGGCTCTAAAAGGCAGAGTGACCTAAAATCTGGGGCTTAAAGTGTTGCATAACCTTTGAAATAAAAAAAGAAATTGCAAATTAAATTTCCAAATAAACCAGAACCTCAAGGGAAGAGTCTCAGCTCAGTACTTGGGAGCCTTTAGCCACATGTTTCTAGCTAACATTTAATGTAGCTAGAAGGCTAAATCCTCCCCTCTCAAGCAAGAATATGGCCTTTAGGTTTCCCATCCCAAGGGATTAAGAAGGGAGAAGTGGCTTATTTGCATTTACACTTGAAAAATGTGTGTTGCCAGACACCGAAAGGAAAAAATAAGTAAATACTAATGCCTTCCCTCAATTTTACCCAGCAAAATCAAGGGAGTGGACAAGCAAAACAGCTGTCAAGACAAATCACTCAACACTTTTGAGTTGTCAGCCTGCCTCTATTACTATACAGTTCAAGACTTTGGGCAGAGCTCTCTACCAGCAGGGCCAGACTGAAAGAAAAAACAACAAACTACCAAAAAAAACCCACCCCAACGCACAAAAAAAAAAAACCCAAACCCATACCAAATCCCATCCAATAAAACCCACTCACAACTCTGAATTTCCTACTTTGATGTCTTCATATCACATCAAGGATCTAATAGTAGGTACAACAAAGCTTCCTGCAAAAGCCTAGCTTTAAATCTGGTGGGCCAGGTTACAGCATCCAGTGTCAATGCCACAGCAGGGGTTTCCCTACCTGTTCAAATCCCAACAAAATCCCACACATCAGAAGCACTGCAGCCTGATTTTGGGTTAATTTGGGGCAGGGAAAGATTTTGCTTATTTGCTCTCTGCCCCGCTGAGGATGTCCAAAGGAATCAGCCATGGCTTTCCTCTTTGTGCCCCCTGGAAATAAAAGCTCCCCGTGCGTTTGAAACACGAGGATGCTTATGCCTCTGCATAGGAACAAAGCATAAACTTTATCCCATACAAAAGATGATCACAAAGGCAAAACTCAGTTCAAGCTCTCAGTTTTCACAGGGATACTGAGAATACAGTGTGCAAACAACCCAGAGGGAAACAGGCTGACCTGTTCCTCGAGCTCTTCAAACACTACAAACACCAACTTCATCCACGGCTTTCTGCACAACAGACTGTTTTATCAGCAGCAGGGCACCACCTAGATATTATGGCTAATTTCGGAGGCAGAGAAAATACAAGCCCTTGAAAACATTGGTTTCCCCCCTCCTCCCTCATCCGTGGGCTGAGCAGTGCAGCAAGCCCGAGCCCCGGGGAGCCACCGGCCGGTTTCCATTGGCTCAGTGCACATGGTGCAATCGCACAAAAGCCGAAAATGAGACATTATGTACACGTGCATACACACAGAGACACACAGGGAAAATTGCTATCAATTATGCTAGTTAATTATACATTATAATAGAATTAGAGTAAACCCTCCTCATTATCTGCCGGTTCAGACCCTGCTCCACAGCAAGCTGACCACATGCTGCACTAATGCCAATAGCCCTCGCGCATTAACCTTTATCTGCGCCTCGCAGCTTCGCTGTTTGCTACGCGTATCGGGCTTGTTTTGACCTTGTTCCTGCCTGACCTTTCATTGAAATCTAACATTTGTAGCAGTCCTGGAGACTAGCTCATCTCCCACGGCCTTGAAACCGCCATACATTTTTCTACAGGCTCTAAAAACACAGGACACCTTGTTTTCGCCTTGTTACCAGGATCCTCACCTGCCTTCCAAGGTCCTGAGCCCTTTGTGTTTCTCACAGAGGCTATGACATTACCAAGACAGTTTACAACTGCTGCTGGTACGTTCAGTTATTAAGAGGAAATCCTGAGGGATGTTTCATTATTATTACTATTTTACACAGAGGCTGTCAAAAAGGGATAATCACAGACATGCCTACGAGCAGCAGCACCGAGTAACTCTGGCTGTGCCACAGCAGCCGGCACACCGAGCTCCCCAAACCTGTCTACAGCCCCAAAACTGTCAGTGCAGCAGATTAAAGGAGGCTTTTACAGCTGTGATTCACTGCTGGAAGCAGCAGTTTACTGCTGGATATTCAGTTTGGTGCAGATGCCTGTGTGGGAAACCCAGGCTCCTGCAATCGACACATCCTTAAGCATCTCTGACAAGTCCTGACTCCACAGACTTGCACTGCAGGGACATAATCATCCTCATGCACAGGAGAAAGCCGTGACCTGCATAATATCTCCTCTGCAAAGTAAGCATGCTCTGTGGTTTGGGTTTGATTTGTTTGGGGGTTTTCTCTAAAAAAAAAAAAAAAAAAAAAAAAAGAAAAATAAAGAAAGAATCACAGAATAAAGTTCTGCTTTGAAGCATTACAGAGAAAAACCCATCAGGAGGAGGAACAGTCCCTCCAAAAAGTCACACAACAGATATGACACAGCAGTGCAGTAAAGGCAATACCTTAAGTTCTCAGGGGTGCAGGGAGTGTGGCTTAACAGAGCATTTTACACCACAGCAATAACACAAAGCTGCATGCAGCATACTGGTTTCAATCTCTGGTGTGTATTCCCTATAACCTTTCCCAATGACTTTATCATAGAATCACTGAATGGTAGGGGTTGGAAGGGACCTCTAGAGATCATCCAGCTCAACCCCCTGCTAAGGCAGCTCCACCTAGATCAGGTCACACAGGAGCATGTCCAGACTTTCATGGAGATTTAGGAGTCAGAGATGAAAACTGAAAAATCACAGTTGTGAGGGAAAGTCCAGAGTAGATTTTTTAATTATTATTTTAAGATTAAATTCTTTTTAAAAGAAAAAGAAAGAAGATGAATAGGAAAAAAAAGAGAGAGAGATTTAAGGTTTAGCTCAAAATTGGTTGAAGCTTCCAACTTGGCAAAGGGAGGTATTAATGAAAAAAAAATATCCCCTCAGAAAGTTCACAAAAACAACGATTAAGCTGAACTCACAAATAAGAGCATAGAAAGATTTGCTTCACAAGCACTTCCTCTGTCATACAGGGCTTTACTGTATCAGAGATAAAACCAGTGTGGGTACTGACAAGTGGCAACGTCAGTAGTTGAGAATGAGACACACCAAATGCTTCAGAAAGATGAATTTGTGCTATCAAGCAGATCCTGTAATGGTCACACACACATACACCATCAGGCACAGCATACCAGCTGCCTCCCTGGATTTGCTCAGCTCACCCCAGAGATACAAAACCCACCACCAAGGGCTTGTAGGATTGTGATGAGCCCTGGTATCTCCCCACCTGTCCACCAAACACCCACTGAAGGCCTGAGGTATTTGCAGACCTCTTCAGGCTCCCCAGCACACACAAACCAGCACATATAGATGATAAAGAGCTCTTCTTTTTTACCCTGACCCTCACTTCTCCCGAGATATAAAGCTCAAACAACTGAAAGTTTAAGGATCATCGAGGATAGTAACAAATAGCTGTATTTTTTCAAATTGCTTTAACATTTTAAACCCTCAAATGTCATCCAAAATAACTACAGTCAGCTTGAAAAGATAGTATTTTTCACTTTGCAGACGTCGAGTGGAAGACCTGTGCAAGGGTTTACATCTTGCTTTCAAATGGTACCATTGATGCCTTGCAATGGAACGTCTTCTTTCCTTGGGGAGGTTTAGTGAATGGAGAGGAAGAGATGCTCTAAGCCCAAAGAAAGTTAAGACCATGCCACTCCAACCTCAGGGAACCAGGGAGCCTTAGGAAGAGACTCAGTGATGGACAAAAAAGCCACCAGCCACTTGCAGCAGAAGGTACGAACCCAACCCCAGGCTGCCAGGTGACGGGCTGTGAACCTGCTGGCTGCATCTACCAGAGCCTCTCCCCTGCTCCTTCTGCTGCACTCTTCTCCAGCCCCTTCCTAGAAGTGAGATAATCTGGACTTTAAATAGGGTTCACAGCACTTGACCCCAAATCTGCAGAGCAAGGGAAAGCAGAGTGGGTAGGCCAACGTGTCAGGTGTTATGACAAGATGCTCTTTTAATACCTTCCAGGATTTGAAAAGGGTTTTTATGCATTAGATCCATCCTTTTTTTTTTTTTTTTTAATACTATGAGGACAAAACTGCACTTACGGGGGAAAGGAGCATAAAAAAGGTAATAAACATTTAATGATCCAATAATTGGTTATATCAGAGTAATCACTGTTCAGTAATTAACTCCCATTCCTGCTTGCTCATTTGATATTTTCTGTACCCTTTGATAGGTTCCTGTGACTATCTGCATTCCTTAGAAACTCTTACACTGAAACCTTTTGATGAAGCTAAAAAGCAACGATGCCATTAATCACTACACATGTCCCAGTGGCTTTCAGACTCCGTCTGAGACGAGGCCTTTCCTCTCTGCATATCACTCCTCAGCTGCCTTTAATATGGCCACTCGGCCCTAGGATTTGAGGTTTTCTCCCTTGCCTCTTCATGCGACAGGAAAAATGAATTAGCTATACATTTTCTGTGCCAAAGGGTTAGTGGGAAAGCACACCAACATAAAATTACATCTTGAAAGACAACAAAAAGAATAATTACATTGCAGTAGCGCGGGAGGATAAAGAGAACAGCTGGTATGTTGTTGCAATGTAAAACCAGGATTAAACTCAGGTTAGTGTCACATCCAACTAACTGCCCACAATAAGCAACAAAAGGCAAATGCTGGGCTTCTGCTATAACCTTCCACAGCCAGTCCCTTCTTATCCAAAACAACAGAAAGCAGTGGGAGAGCAGAGCGTGCTGGCATGGCTCCATTTCACCCGTGGCAATCATACTATGGCTTAGGAGAAAGGGCAAGGGCTCTGCTTGCAAAAGTACCCAGATGATCAGCTTTATCCAAATGAGTACTTCTTCAGCCCTTATCCTAAAATCTAGCCAAAATAATTATATTAAGACAAGCTCATATAATGGAAGGAGGCTTAGAGAGGTGAATTGTGTAACAGCTCTATGAATTAAAGCTCTAAATTTGAGTCAGAAAAATGATTTAGAAATTCTGATTTCTGGGGTTTTTTTTTCCCCAAAGTAGAGATATTATTGCCTGGAGGGATGAAAACACTTTAATAAAAGCAGCTAAATTCCAAGTTACTTTCTTGGGAGTGGATTTTGATCTTAGTCACATCAACACGGAGCCAAAGCAATGCCACGGCATTTCATCATGCTCTACATTTACTGCAGCCAGATATTTGTTCAACCAAAAGTTCCTTCTTGAGACAAATATCTGCTGAACTTAAAACTAGTAAAGCTATTCTTAGCCTTGAAGGAATCCTTTACCATACACTTCTTTGCAGTTGCCACCATTTTGTACCAAAGCAGCTTGCACTGGAGCTGCCTTTGGCTGTCAGGATCTTTGAGCAAGAGGTGCTTTTTCTTCCAAAACTTGTATGGACCTCCATCAGTGCAGATCACAGAGCAGTACACTTTTGCCTCAAAGGTTTGAAAAGATATGGAGTCAAAGAAGGAGACAAGAAAAGACATTCTTCAGAAGTCAAACATCCTGCTCTAATTTTCAACATTATGCAAGATGCTGGTGTGGCAACGTTGTGTTTTTAACTGCTGCTATATAAATTAATGAAAGTCAGTTAGCACAAGGAATACTGAATATGAAATATTGAGTTAATCAAAACCACACACACGAAGCAGTCAATTATGCCCCACACCAGCTAGTGAGATTTCCTAAAGCACACCGAGTCAGAGCCACGGCATTCACAGATCTGAACCGGAGGCAATGTAAGTTGTTTGTATGTTACTCATGCACTTGAAGGCATTAGTAGTGATGGGAAGGGAGGGAGACAAGGAAACAGATTGAAAGGGGCAGGAAAATTAGAGAGAGCTCCTTGCCATTAATGGAAAAATAACTGCAGAGTGCTGAAACAGATTTCTCCTCTTTTGTATGCATAGGAATATTTATTTAATCAATGTTCTGTAACAAAACAGGCCTCTGGTGAGCTATTGTGGAGAGTGAACTCCATTCAGAGAGTGGTGATTTGAATCCTGCCACCTGTTTAGCTGCTATTGGAGAAAGCAACAATATGTGGCTGGATGGGAAAAAGTGTCTGCACTTGGGGGGTGGTGTGGGGAGAAGGCACCCCCAGTAGCTTCCCAAAGTAATTACCCAAAATAATGCTACTTGCCAGGGAAATGTTGATGACTTGCCATTATCAGGACTTGCTGCAAGCCAAGCTGCAAAGTTCATCATAGCTCTTATGGAGAAATGAAATTCAATCCCATACAGTAGAGGCTTCAGCATTCGGAGTCTGCATTGGCACTGTACATTACCTGCTTCTACAGGGAGTTTGGACTAGATGATCTCCAAAGGTCCCTTCCAAGCTCTAACATTCTATGATTACATCCAGACCTGGACCTGTGCTTGAATCTCAACTCACCCGACATCCTCCCTGTGCAGATGCACGCTGCCTTCAGGCACCAGCCAAGGGACACGGTAAACGTGAAAGCTTTCAATAAACAGGCTCACACCATCTCACAGCGTGGCTGGGCTGCACAGTTCTCCACATCAGCCCCACTGGTGGTCACCCAGCCCAGCTGCCTGCTGGGGCTTTTCCAGCACACTCAGGTGACCCCCAGCAAGGTGCCATGTTCCCATGTCTCATGGGCAGACACTGAGCTGCATCATGAGGCAGAGCCTGGACCATGTCTTGGCCTTGTGGATACAGGTTCTGTTTCAACACCAGACTCAGCTGCCTGAAGGCCTCAAAACAAAAACCCAACACCTCATTTTCACAAATTTCTTACAAGTCACCATTGCAAAGCTGCACAGTAAGGATATATTTATACATACACCTAGGAACACCCCACTCCTGACCGCACATCAGCATATATTCACTTGAAGTGTACTGTGCTATGATTTTTAACAACATATTCAAGTGCTGTCTTAAAGAGGGACCGATTTAAACAGCTCCATTAATACTGGCCTTCACTAAAGCCCTGACAAGAGCCTACTGCACAACCTGGTGATAGCAATGGAAGCTCTCACTGGACTAAGCTGCTGTCTTTCTCATTTCACTGTAATGTATGCTGCAAAAACACAAACCTTATCACAAAACAGTTTTGCACTTTAATTTGTTACACAAGGATTAACAAAAAACCCTGCATTTATTTTTAATAGGCCAGTTAGTGACACAGATATACCAGTTTTATGACATGTGGCACCTGCAGACCTTGGTATTAATGAGAGACCTAATTTTGTTCATCACCTTCACAGTTACCAGGGTTAGTAATACATTCTTTAACACTTCTCAAGGGTAGAATGAGAGTTTACTCTCTATGCTCCAATGGTTTTAAGATATTACCATAAGCTAGCCTTGATATCAAAACTACAGCTGGGACAAATACATTTGTAAGTGATTCAAAACTGAAGCAAGCCATTACTAAGCAACACTGTTACATCATTAATAATCACAACAGGATAAAGATAAGTCACTCATCAGACTTTCACTGAGTTACACTCCACGTCAGATTTCCTTAACGAAGTGATTGCTATCAAACTTTAAGGCAAAATTATAGCTTTATTTTAAAAGGTGGTTGATAATAACACAAGTGCCTTTGGTTATTCAACTATGTGTTCTAGCTAAGTCCCTGCTAAATGTGTATAAGCACTGGTGTTTTGATGTCCTACAGTTAAATTATGTAGATATTTTATGTTAACCACATACTATTTGAATATCCTACAGGTGCTAATTCAGAAGCCAAGCAATCTCTAAACAGGGAAATTATTATTAAACTCATTTTGCAGACAGGAAAACTCAGCTACAGCAAAACTAACACTCTGGCTCAAGGTGACATCCAATCACATATTTGACTTCACACTAGACAGTAGCTCACACGTCAGCATTGTCCCCATAGCACTGCTTTTCTCAGTCAAGAAACCCAAATCTACAAGCCTGGACACAGCACTTCCCATGAGCATACACATGGATCCAAGCCCAAATCCTTCCTTACTCAGCACAGTCACAAAGCAGGTGGCTCACACAGCCATGATGAACTGGGAGGGGAGTGACTTGCTTCAAGGTTATGAAAGACAACTGTGCTTGCACTGAAACAAACCCACATTTCCCAAGGACCAGCTCAGCATCTTAATTAAAGAGTGTGTTTGAAGGACTCGAGATATCAGAGGAGTTGTTTTGGGAGGGACCTGAGCAAATCCAAATGCAACAGCAAACACATGAAGCAGAAGGTGAAGGTTGCCATGGGCCAAACAAGAACTCCTGCCTCCTTCAACAGCCCAGCTGGGCAGAGTGCTAACCTGAACAGCTGCAAAGAGTGAGAGAAAAATAACAAACTGAAACAGAAAGATCTTCTTTATATGTGTTATCCCCTCTGCCCCAGAAAATACACACTTGAAACCGTGAGGGTAGAAAAGGTAAAAGCTGAACAGATTGCCCTGTACTCTGAGATGTGTAAATGCATCCTTGGTGTATGAACATAAACACCCCAAACACTCAGAGTAACAGTCCAGCACAGAGGACTGGAAAAACAAAAAACACCTTAACATTTCAAAGCTAGTTTTGTGATTTTTACATTCTGTGTATTTTTCCATGTTGTAATTGACTGCTTGAAAGTGTTGTCAGTGTGGCCAGCAAACCCTGACCAAGCCCTGCAAGTGAACAGCATGAGGCAGGACCACAGCCCTGGGACCAAGGTACAGCTCCTGCTGTGTGCAGTGGTGTGAGAGAGGCCTCCTTTGCCCTGTATTCAGAAGAATATTATGCCAGATATCTTCAATAAACAAACAAACTCTTCCCTAACCTGCAACATAAACCAACACAGTCAAGTGCAGCCTATCCACACAAAAACATGGTGACCCACACTCTAACATTATAATCTAATCCTTGAACTAAAGACAGCTTAATGCCTTTACAAATCCATGTGTTTTCTAATACCACCATTGCTGTCAGCAGACTACAGGAGAGCCTCTTTGAAGATGGAAGTAAAATGACAAAGCACATCATTGTGAAGGCAATTATATGCTGCAGTAACCATTTTACAATGGCCCATATGGGCTGTATTTCAACAATGCAATTTCCAAATCTGCCTTAGCAAACATATATCTCTGTCCCAATCCCAGGTAGATTTTGCAAAACAAAATAAGACTGCAGCCAGAACAAATCCAAAATATGGATAACAGATGTAAAAATATGCCAACGAGGATATCAGAGCAATATTTTGTTAGAGTACCAAACAAAGAGAGCAGCCATGGCAGACCTTATGAGGCTCTTCACAGCAAAGCTACTCATTCAAGGGACTTAGAGACCTGGGTTTATAAAAAAATCTGATTACACACTCACATGCTTTTCTATGCAGCTGCCCAATCCACTGTTGCAGTCATCAGCCCATCCACCTTCCCAGAGACTGCAGGGCAGGGTAACTACAGTCCTGATTTAGAAGCTAAAATCAGATGTGAACCAAGGCTGTGCAGGCTCACTCCAGATCACCTCTGGCAACCAGGACTAACTGAAGTGAAACAAAAGAACACCCCACAGAAAAATCAGGTCCTTAAAATTCTCACAGCTGCAGTTTCAAATGCCTGCTCTGTTTATCTTGCTGCTTGGGCTCTGCTGTGGTAACTGAAGCCACACCATGACCACACCACACCATCACTTCCAGCAGCCTCAGGGCTGCTCTCTGCCTAGTCCCTTTTTGAGGCTCAGAGCAGCAAAACTGTGGCTCCAACCTAAAAACTCCCTCTCCTGTTCAACAGAGAAGCAGGAGCCAGGGCTGACGAGCTGCCTTCATGGGGGGCAAAACTACACAAAAGCTGTACTCTGGGCTGAATACATGGTTTGGATATCTATGCCACTGGCAAGACTTTCTAGAGGCACTGAAGTGAGCCACAAAGGACAACCAACCACACAGACAAGAGGTGCTCAGAACCCAGAAGGGCCACACACTCGCCTTAAAGACTGAATCCAGGCTACAGGACACCAGTTGGACAATCCTACATACATTAGTACCAGCAATAAAGACAGGAACAGACACGAACATCTTTCTCCCTGAAGCGAAATAGTAATAAAAGATGCCTTAAGCTGCCTATAACAAAGACAGAAATGGCAAAGGTGAAAATTTACAAGTTCATTGCCAATTCATTAACAACAGACCGGCTGCATCGTATATCTTATGTTTCAATGCCAAGGACGGCAGGCAGAGGATATCCTGCCAGTCACACACACAGCACCGAGGGAAAAAGCACCAACAAAAGCGAAACGTGGAACTGGGCATTCAGTAGCCAGGTCTTGCAACGTGCATGAGCCAGTTCTTATCACTGTCAGCTCCTCAAAATGATCCAGAGAAGCCGGGCAAAAGCATTTCAAAGCCTTTAATCCATGTGAAATATTACTTCCTGCAACCGGAAATTCAATCCCTAGCAATGAAAACAAAAAGCACACTCAGAAATGCACCTTTCAACTTGGCCAATACAGCCATATTTAGGCACTCTCTCAAAAAAAAAAACCCTTTACTCATTAATATAGAGGAAACTTGAAATGAATGCTGTAATTGCAGTTAAAAAATTAATCATGTTTTGAGATAAATGCAGATAAAAGCATGTTTTACTAATTATCTTTTGAAGCTTCCGCTCATGAAAGATTAAGGGTGGAAGAAAAAGTTGTTGAAGCACTCAAGACAAAAACTGGTACCATCTGAAATTACTTTGAAGCCAGCGCACCTCGCAGGACTGATCCTTAGTGTCCAGTGTATTAAAAAGAGGAGTAATTTTAACACAGAAAAAGTAGAACACCACATGCCCATAGGAGGCTTCATGCACAGAGATGACTGAAAATAGGTGTGTTTTGCAGGCATGTCCCTGCAGAAGCACAACTCAGAGCCCAACAGCCGTGGGCAGGAGCCTCACAAGGCAGACCACCCGATTGCCTTCTGGTTTACCCTCGACTAGGGCAAAGAACTTCAAGCCTGATTTCAAAACTGAATTCAAGAATTTGGGGTTTCACTGAGGTCTCCAGACCTGCAGTCATAGCAATCTGCTTACAAACTAATGTGACTAACTCAAGTGCCTGCAACCCACCTGAGGAGGTGACTGGAAGCAGCAGAGGGATGTGGGTCTCTGGGACAGCCACTCCCAGAGGAAATGCCACTAAATCCACACAAGGTAAGATTCTTTTTTCCATACTCAAAGAGGAGGAGCTGGAGGCACCATGGTCAGCTGTTTAACAGAAAACCCTTCTCCCCAGCCATGGGGG
Organism: Urocolius indicus; assembly: GCA_013401255.1. Taxonomy (NCBI): domain Eukaryota; kingdom Metazoa; phylum Chordata; class Aves; order Coliiformes; family Coliidae; genus Urocolius; species Urocolius indicus. Next base: position 189,393 of record WBNH01008556.1, read on the forward strand.
TTAAACATCAGCCACATGAGGACCTATTTCCATCCCTAGGGATTTTTAAAACAATGGGAGTAACTCATAAGCAAGGCTGGTACTTCCATTCACAGGAACTAACAGGGCAAATCATTCCCTTCCTGTTGCATACCCACAGCCTACAATTACATCGGTAGCTGACAGAGTATTTCTAAGAAGCCCAAAGAGTGTTAATTCAGAGAGCAAACCTATTGACTGCAGGCTTAAATTCACTGTGCAGGTGTCCACAGCTCCACTGGAAAAATTGTAAGCTTCTGCAGATTGAAACAAGATGAAAAATACTACTACAGAAAATTGCTGAGGTACTTTATAGCCATTTCACAGCCTCGGTAATGATTTACATCACATTTGAATTGTGACAGTGTATCAGAAACGTATACATTTTAGGAGTCTCCTTCCTGGCAACCCCAGCACGACAGAACCAAACTCTGCTGTTACAGGGCAGTTTCCAAAAGCATTGAACTGAGCCCAAGCAGTACAGAAAGTCAACATCCAGGAATTTCCTGGGTGCCCTACTTTAGGTGGTCCTGCTCTGGCAGGGGGGTTGCACTGGATGAGCTTTCCAGGTCCCCTCCAACCCTGAAGATTCTGTGAACTCTTCAGTCCTCTAGAGTTTTGAGAGCTAGCACTGATCTGAAAGGGTCCAGCTGACATCTCTTTTCTAAGGGAAGGGTCCACGCTGTATTCTCTGGCAATCATCTGCCCTGTATATTTCTTCTTGCTCCTTTCCCAGCCCTCAGTGTCATTTAGCCCTGCTCTTATCACATCCCATCAGTGACACCAAATTAATAGATTCTACTGTTGCTACAACCTGAGCAGGGCTAGGTGAAAGATTAAATAGTTGGGTTTTTCCATAACTGCACATCCAAGGAAATTTGCCAATGTCTTTTTTCTATTTGCATATCTGGCAGATTGCCCCAGACAACTAATACATAAGTGACAGTGTACAGGTGTATTAGTTTAGAGTTTGTCTTTAATCTAGAGTTGTCAATTTGCTTCTGTTTTAATTACATCCATCTTGATACATTATCACAACCTCATGAAACTTCTTCATTATGTGAACGGCTGTAAATACACACACAGCCGACAAACAGTTGTTGCAAAGTTTCTGGTTCGGAAAGGGAGGTACAATTATCTTAGCCCACACATCATGTACATTTAAAGCTTCAGTGTTCTCTGTCCTTTCTCTACCCCCTCCCCTTTTCATTCTCTTTTCTTTCACCCACTTCTGTATTTAAGGGACCCTCTAAAATCCCTTCAGTAGTAGCAGCATTCCGACACAAACACTCCCGGCTCGTGGAGCCGTTTCAGCACATGTGTGTCCTTCTGGGCTGCGCCTCTGTGAGAACGTCTGTTTGTCATTAGGCAGATATAAGGACATTGCACTGAGGTCTTATAAACATGCAAAGATCCACTTTTGTAGCTACATAATTCACTGAGTTTTTCAACACACATTCTGAGGTTGAGAACTTGGCAAATCCATCCACCAGATGTATCTTTCTGATCCCAGAACTCATTAAAATTTTCTTTTCTCTCTATTTTTTTCCCCCAAAGTCCAGCACACTCAGCTGTTGAACAAGCCACATTAATTGCATTTGTATTAGGGTTTTTTTTTTCCATAGTTAAAAAGACTAATGCTAGAAGAGGCACTGCCTACAAGCACAAGAGCCAGCCAGTAAAAAATTACTAGGGCTTTTGTTCATTTAGTAATATCCAAATCACATAAAATAAAGAGAGACAATTTGGGTCCCCTCAAAACAGACGGTTTTGATTATCAGTATTTATTTAGAATTTTCTTTAAGAGAAGGAAAGAGGAGAAAAGACACACTTCACACCAAAAAGATTCCATTCAAATGTCAAAGTGACCTTGAAGTGTGTTAAAACCTGCAACACTAACAGAGTTAGAACCTGAATTGTCCCCAACAGCAGCACTTCTTTGCTTCTTTCTGACCACACACTCAGCTCCAGAGATCAAAACTACTTTGGTCGCCTCAGCCTTTCTTCATCAGTGCCCACTCCAATGGATGTCACATCACACCCAGCTGTCCAACACCTCTGGAGCAAGCTGGAGAGTGTGTTATCCAGCTCTTGCAATAGCAGCATGTCCCAGCTCCATTCCCTGGGCCTTCTGGAAGCTGAAGAGCGGGTACGAGTTTCTGGAGGATGTTTGAATGACACTTGTGGCACACCTGCAAGACACAGTGCTAAGCAGCTGGATGTGCACAAGCCAAGTCAAAGGTGACAAAAGTGTTTAGGAGCCAGGTGATGAATAGAGCCTACAGTCCCCCAGTTGGACATCCCCAATTCATAGCAACAAGACAGGCCCTTTGGCCACCATCCATGTAAGAAAAGGTCTTAAAAAACCCACTGAAACAGATTCTCAGACTGAAAGGTCTGAGGACACTTATGACTTCCAGAGCAAAAATAAAGAAAAACCCATGATTTCCATGTTTGTAACTCATTTAAGTGTCAAGCAATAGGAAACTGTGTGCAAACACAGCTGTCAAAACTTGCCAGAACAGAGAAGTTACAGCATATGCATTTGTACCCGAAGCCACTAACTCTCCCATGTCTGACAGCCACCTGTGCATGGTCCAGGAGAAGGCAGTGGCAAGCACTTCTGTGTCATCAGTTCCACTTCATGGGCAAGGAAACACTGCCTTTTCTATACTGGGAGGGTGAGTTAACAGCAGCTGTAGGACACACCAGAGCAACCTGCAAATTGCAACACAGTAACCTGTATCCACATGTAGGGAAAAAGGTGACAGCATCTGGCATATGTCACTGACAGACAAAGGACTGTCTGCACCAGATACAATCACTGTTACATACTCTATAAATGCCTCTCAGTCAGCCTGTTATGAAGCAAGGCTTCTCACAAACTTCCATGAATCTGATTCTGGATCTGACCACTGTTTGATTCCATGGGAATACAAAACATGTTTTAAAGTCGGACACAACTCTGTTACAATTACTCTGCAACATCAGGAGTACCTCTCCAACCACTGAAAAGTTAATCTAACCTAAAACCTTCTGGTGCCTTCCTCTACATAGCTCTCCGAAGTGTGTACTGGCATCCTGGAGCATTCACAAACCTGCCCCAGATAGCTTCATCCAATCGATGGTCAGCACAAGACATGTCTCAAAGGCTGAAGATGTTTGCTTGCTTTCATGAGCTCATCCAACAAAGGACAAGATCAGGCTTGTGCATGAGGAAGACAGGTTGGTAGCAGTCTTATTTCCAAACCAGTAAATCATCTTTGCTACCAAATAAAAACACAAGAAGAGACATCTTCTAAAAGCACTGGTTCTAGAGGAGAAGCAACTTCCACTTTAGGAAGCTGGCAAACACGTGTGAGAGATTAAAGTGCAACCATTTCTGGAGAGAACACTAAACCTGTGTCCTGTGTGTCCATTCAGACTTGGGATATTAATCTTATCAGTAACATATGCATCAGCCAACATTACACAACCTAAAGTTCAGACAGTCAGGAACTTGGGTGCATCACACATCAATACACCTCTGCACATCTCCCATGTCTTTGTCTTAAAGGATTTTAAAACCAGTAAGACGAAGATGTATACCAAGTAAATCCACGTGGTACATATGTTGTGCAAGGTTATCACATCAAACCTGACAGGCAAAAAGTTCACAAACAGAAAGATATGCACAGTGTCAAGGAATAATCTGCTGTTTCTGCTGACTTGTATTCCACCACTGCTCCACAGAGGAGCGCAGAACCAAAGCTCCTGCCCCTAATATTTACCAGACTTTTAGTTAAAACCTTCTCTCTCTCCACAGCAGGAGTGTGTGAACTTCAGCAGCAGTGTTGCCAAGATACAAGAAGAAAAATCTCAAGATATTAAGGTAACACATTATTTAAAGGCAAATAGTACAGCAGAGCTGAGCTGGGGATCTGACAAATTGCCACTGCACGTTCTGCTGTTGCAGCAAAACAAATCCCTACTTGCATTAGCCATTTCTCCTTACTTAGAAAGTGGATTTTCATATCCATTTTACAACAAAGGAGTTTAGAGCACTATGATGTTCTGAAGTGGTCTTCACCATGGCTTGACATCGAGTCAAAACGACAACAAACTGACTATACAAAAAAAAAATGCATACAGCTGGTAATTTGTGGCACACACTAAGCCAAACCCCAATGAGAACAGATACTGAACTGATATATCATAAGGATGATGTACAAGAACACAGGGAAGCGTTAGAAGCAATTTCTCCCTGCAGAACCAAGGTGATGTCTCAGGCAAGCACTGCAGCTCGAGCAAAGGAAAGCTGAGAGTTAAACATTTCCACATTTCAGCCCACACCTTCCTAACTCCATTACCTTCTTATTAATTGCATTTGAGACTTCACTAAACTTGAGCTTGGGTTATTTTTAAAACCTATCTGACTCAACTTATTGTTGCTCAGAACAAAGATTAACCTTCTAATTTAGCTGCAGATAATTACAAGGCTGCAGGTCAGCCCCCCGGTGTAATGTGCAAGGGTCTTCCAGTCAAACTGCTGGAAAGAGACCTTAAAACCAAAAAAAAAAAAAAAAAAAAAAAAAGAGGAAACAATATAGTAGCAGAATCAGTGGGGAAAAAGAGGACCACTTCATGGAATGAAGAACAGTTCTGCCTTTCTCCTAGCTGAGGAGTTATTGGGTTTAATGTCTTTATAAGTGGGGACAGGTTTTGTTGAGGACCCGGGGACAGGGCTCTCACCAAGGAGCATTTACATGCTGCAGTGCATCCTTCCCGAAACTTCCACTTTTGGTAACAACACCTCACTCTAGTTCTCAGTGTTCCCATCCAGTCCTTGATATTTCTCTATTGATCTCAGTGTTGTAACTCAATCTTTCAATTACTCAGCCCCTTGATGTATTTCTGCTGATTTTTTTGCCTTTCCCTAGCGAACGTTTTCCTTCCAAGTTCCTGATCCTTGAGCCTTATTTTATAAATCTGTTTCTTTACACTCCCTCACCCCAGCAGAGGCCCCAGATATTTAATGAGAAAGGGTTTACTTTCTCACCCAAATACCAGGGAAAAAAAAAAAAAGACACCAAGATAAAGGAGGATAAGGGTGTCTTTTGTCCTATTGATATGTAGCATAATTCCCATTAATGTTAACCTTAAAGAATGAGGCCAGTGGAGACTACTTGAATCACATTTATCTGAAGAACTCGTCCTTATAGTTTAAACTCTTTCTTCTTCAGCTCAAGGCCATTGTAACTCCTACTACCATCTATGGGAATGGTAAAAATCCCCATCTTCCTTACACTGTTATTATCAGGAGTTTAAAGGAGTATTTATGCAAAGATCACAATCCTCAGTCATTATCTGCCCAAAGAGATAGTTTCAGCTCTTCAACACCTACTGAAGGCAGTGGGAGTTGAGGGTGCTTCACCTCCCAGAAAGGTATCAGGATTTTAAAAGTAATTCTAAAGTGTTTTAAAGGTATTTGGGCACCCAGACCATAGTAGCAGAGGTTTCAAATATTACCCAAGAGGTTCCTTTTGTGGAATATGCATCCTGCTGTTTCCAGTCTCGCTTCAGCTTTGGATTGCTGTTTTGTCAGGTCTAGGCACTGAGAGTTTTCACCAAGAGACTCAGTTGCTCTGTCAAGGTTATCTCACAATTTGATCTCACATCAATTTACTGTTTCCTCTAAATACACACTGAAAATAATAAGCACATCGCTTTGTACGATATCCCAGTGTCACACCAAACCCGATGCCACTCACCATCCGCAGACGTCTTCATTTAGTTATCTCTTTCTTTTCTCTGCTGGTCTAAATCTGCAGACTTGCATGTGCAAACAGAGACTAGGACAAACATCTAAGCAACTAGGCAGTCAATAAACACGAGATGGGCTACCGAAATTTGCTGACAGCACTGAACAAACACCCGATGTTATGATGCTGCTGCAGCAAGGCGTGAAGATCAAATTCCTTTTGAAATATGAAGGGGTAGAGACGAGGCAGAACAAACTTGCTTGAAATCTCTGAGAATTTAAGTAAGCAGGATAATCAGGACAGCTAAAAGGCTGGTGAGAAGCGAATGATTTGGGGAGGAAAACCACACTGCAAGCCAGTCATGCTTGTGTCCAGCTCAAAGCTTCTGCTGTCAGGCAGCCAGACTATTTCTATTTTCAGTGGGTTGTGCCTAGTGATGGATATCACACAACAGTTTTTAAAGCAAATTCCTGCATTGAGATGCATACACAGAGCCATCCTGTCAGCACACACAGACACAAAACTGAGACCACGGTATCTTGAAAACCTTCCTGTTACTTCCACATATTGTTTGTGTAACAATAGTGTCTTTATTTTAAAGCCCACATCATCTGTTAAGCTTTACTCCGTCTAGTTTCATCTTATCTGTCCAACATGTAAAACTGCTGTAGCTAACATCTGCCTAAATCACACAAACACAGTGGAACAATTGCTTCAAAATTATTTACACTAGGTGAATGGAAATCATCTGACACAGAATTTGAAGCTCATTAAACAGCTCCTTGACAAACATTTGTCAGCATTTCTCATTTGTAATTAATTATATTGGGCTTTACCTGACAATAATTCAGCGCGGTCTCAAAACAGACCTGGGTGCTGAACAGAAATTACCTCAGCAAATTGCACACGGAGAAATTGTGCCAGCTTTATGAAACAAAACTCCCCCTTTAAACACAACTGCCCCCCTTCCAGCCCCACATGACTTCTAACCGTGCTTTATAAATATATGTGTCCCATTTCGGGCCTGTCGGATGAATTGCCTGAGCCAAAGCTAAACAAACATCCGCAGAAGAAAACTTTTACTTTTTACATTACCTTACTCGGTGTTCAGAAAACCTGAAACCAACTGCTTGCTCCACAGGGATGGTCAGAGCTGACTCAGAAAACATGCACTTCCCAGGCTTTAAGCTATCTTAGCAGTCAGGTCAGATTTCATTTTTTATCACCATAAACCATCTTCACCACAGCATGACAACAGCCATGTCATGTTGGTCTCCTGCCTGGAGTCCAACACACCAAAGGGGTAAGAGGGAGACAAACAGCCAAATCTCACCTCAGAGAGCTCCACGGAAACCTCCTCAACAATGCTGCCAGAGCACATCATGGAGAAAAGCACGCCAATGGATCAAGTTATCACATCTTTAGAAATGTCCTTTCCCTGTCCAAACTGGCCTCTAAAATGCCCACCTGGGTTTGGAGAACCTCATGCTATTATTGTTGCTAACAAACACATCAGTAGTGCCACGTGGGCTACACCAAGCTGCAGAAAGCAGTCAGCTTGACAGGACACCAGTCACCCCAATGCAGGTCCTAAGCATCTGCAGCTTTCTCTTTTTACAGGCTGGATGATTTGGAGAGGTCAAAGAAGTGATGTGTGAGTAACTGCTCTGGAGTTAATAAACCACTGAGCTTGCTGCTGTTAGTCCCAGCAAGGCTGCTCACAGGAGGATCTGGTCAAATTGTAGGAACACATCTCAGCTGCTCAACTATAGAGTAAGTGCACATTTCTGAAGGTCAAAGCTTCAAGATGCTCCTCAGTGTACAGGACAGGCCTACACTGCACATCGCTACATCAGAGCCTAGCAAGGCCAGGATCAGTTTGGCTGTATCTGCAGTGACGCTGGATTTGCTCAACTGTTCTGCAAGGGGAAAAAAAAAAACAAACAAACCAAAAACCTACAGCAAGAAGCCACTGTCTTTGTCCAGCTCCCTCTTCTCCTCTCTGCCCCATGCAAACATTAGAGAGATCACAGTTTAGGCTGCCATAAACCCAGAGATAGATAACCAGAAGCAGATGGCCTCTGTTTCCCCACCAAACTATTTACACTTGACAAGCACGAGAAAGCTACTGATACCTGGAAGTAAAAACAACTTCAGGAATGAGAGCTGTTAAAAAGATAGTCTGGCTTCAAGGGATGGGAACTGTTATCAACATAACCATAACAGACAGGGATGACTCCTACTGAAGCTATAGCAGCCACGGGATGCTGCTCTTCTTGCACAGCACTCTGTTCCTCTCCCATCTATGAGCTTCACACAACATGGTGTTTTGCACAGTTTGGGCTTTTTCAGTCACCTCAACCAACGGGACAAGTATAACAAAGCTAGATGGAAATTCTTGTTCTTGTTTGCAACTTTATACACAACATTTTGTAAGACACTTCACACACCTGCTGCAGTGATGCCCTCATAAGCAGAGAGCTCAGAGTCATCTCTCTGAGGTGACTGTTCTGTCCCCTCCTGCGTGAGCCATCCCCTGTCTGCTTCCCCTCTCCTGGGCTGCCTGATCCAGAGCTTACAGCAGTGAATATGTTCCACGCTTTGGTTCTCACCATTTTTCACATCAAACAGAACAAAACACTCTCTGTCTCTGCACACTTTCAGCTGTGCAAAGCCTGACAAAAGGCTGAAGTTCAAGCGCAAAGCCTGGATGGGCAGTCTTGTCACATCTTCTGGAACCTGAGGAGAAATCTCCATAGCCTCCAGTGAGCCAGGACCAGACCCAAAGCATGAGACATAAAAAGGCCTGGTCACGGCACCCAAGGCTTCTTCCCTCAACTCAAGCACAATAACACCAGAACATCTCACCAAGGCTGAGATACCTCACTCCACCAGCCACTCACAACCTCCTCACCGACACTAAAAACCACAATGAAAACTTCAGGCTTGCTACACATGACGTGCACAGTAATTCCTGCCATGTTGGGCTCGTGCCTTAGACACCTTCATCTTCCCTCTGATCCTCAGAAACAACTTTCTCGACACACACACCAAGCTGCAGGGAAAAGCACCTAACACCGACTCTGTGACATTATGTCTCAACGCAGCATGAAATCGTTAGGTCAAAACGTGCCACCTATCACATGAACATTAAAAGTATGTCAAGTCTCAGCGTGCAAGGTATTGTTTTATCTGAAAGTGATATTAGCTGGCAGAACTGGGTAACGTTTCTGTGTGCCTTTTTAGTGATATAGGATTACGGCAGGATGCAAGTAGTAGCCATTCTTGGCTTTGCAAAGAGAAAAAGAGCACAGCAATTACTCCCATTTCAAGTGGAAAACAAATAGGACGTGAAACACAATAAAGACAATTGCTAAAACACCCTACCAAGTTCTGACCATAAAATTTGCTCTTCGCTTCCCCTTCAAAAAGGGACTATGGCCAAATTCTCCAGTTTGCATTCCCATAAAATCCCTAATGACACAAACTGGGGCTTTTGTTTGAGGGAGAACGTGTGGTGGGTTTTTTTTGTCCGAAACAGAAGCATGCAATTCTTACTTTTACCAACAAACACATACTCACACTTCTCCTCTCTCTGGTTTGAGCAGGGCATTTGTAGATGGGCTCACCAGGTGAGAGAAATGGTGGTAAGATCAAGCCTCTTCGTGAGCTCAGCATTTGCTCATTAGTGTTTACACAAGCCCTAACACCAACCATGTGGAGTTTCCTTGGAGTGAACAAGCCTTTCTCTTCAATTACACCACAGTAAGTTCTCTTGGAGACGTCACATACAGGTATAACCGAGGACAAAATATGGCTCCAAATCAGGAAAAAACCCCAACAAAAGCAGCAAAATTATAGAAACCACCACTAAGTACTCCTGGGTAAATATTTAAACAGCTTAAGAGCTACACAGATATTTTTTGTTGAACAATCAGCTTCGTCTCCGCATTTATTTTGACAGTTCGCAATCGTTCCAGTTGTGACTCCAGCACACGTAAACCCAAATAAATCTGCTTTCCGCCACTGCAAACTTCTCCAGAGCAGAAGTTATTAACAACAAAGCCCTTCAAACGCACGGGCCGGAGCTCCCCTTGCACGGCCGCATCCCCACCACGACCTGGCAGCGGATCCACGGAGAGTCCACCCACGGCGGACCCAGGACACGCCGGGCAGCGCGGGGAGGGGGATTCCCGGGTGGTGCCTCCCTCCGCCCGGCCTCGGCTTACCCGCACCCCCTCCTTCGGCTCGGGTAGGGGTGGGGATGCCCCGGTGCCTCCCGTGGAAGCAGCCGCGCCGCCCAGCGCCGAGCCCACTCGCGACAGCCCGGCAGGGAGCGCGGCAGGGCGGGCGTCCCCCCGCCCAAGCAGCAGCACCGGCGGTCGGCGAGACCGGGAGATGAAACACACACACACACACACACACACACACACACACACACACACATCCCTCCCCTCTCTCCTTCCCTTCTCCCACGCGGCCCCGCGGACACGAGTGGGCGGCCCCGCCGGGACACCGCGGCGCGAGAAAAGTTTGAGCCGTGGGAGGGGAAGCGCCGGCGGGAGCCCCGCGGGGGGAGCGCACACAGGTGGCGGGGGGGGGGGTCGGTCCGTGTGAGCGCGCGGGGCAGCGCGGGGCAG